>CM062817.1:1741825702-1742188068 GCA_031772625.1 Pinus tabuliformis | reverse complement strand
ATATGTTTTTCAAACATTTACCATTCTTTTTGTTTTACATCATTTATTTTGATTTGGCCCTGGGGAGAAGATTCTCCTTGCTTAAATGTAACTCTCGTTATTAGGTGGTTTAGGAGGTCTGCACTGGACATTGCTTCAGTGTTTGTAGTTAAAGGGCAGGTTGTCTAAAGTGCCAACCTCATCCCTGGAGGTCCGTATTAGTAACCAGAGAAGATACTAATAGAATTTAATACCCTTGATTACGGATCCTTCATTTAGTGTCCTTCCTCAAGGACTTCATGCTTGTTGGAACAATGGTTTCTTAAAATGAACCATGCATGAGTCGAGAGCTAGGGACTTTTTGGCTTCTACCTTTTTTGATAGGTTGAGCTTATATGGCATTTATTGCAAATAGGATGGATCTCTAGAACTGAGCTTCTTTAGTAGTTTTAGCTTGGGAGGGCAATTCAGTCTTGGTTTCCCTTTTTTCCATGCTCAGTATGTAACCTGTTAGATTTTTAGACTCTGAAAGCTTGCATAAATGAACTTTCAGAAGGAATCCTTTGCAGACATAATATGTTATAAATACTATAACGCAAAAGACAGATCCAAGGGCATACTTGTGAATTCTGAAGTATTGTTTTGTGGTGTTGAAGATTGCTTGAGATGACCCCTCTTTATCTATAATGTATGATATATTTACTTCTTGTTTTCTCTTGTCAGTATCTCTTCTGAATCGTTTCAATTCCTCAGACGGATGAAAATTTCTATTTATTTAATTCTTACCCATCTTTCAAATTATTGAAGAGCATAATAGAATATTTACAAACAGGGGACCAGATTAACTTTGGGTGTTTACTCTGTTGTTTACCTTAACTATACCTGCTTTATCAGCCCTTCACTGCAATATTTCAGACATTCACTTTAACTCTGATTATTGTGCGAAATTAAAGCTGGAAGGCTGTTGCAGTAAAGAAAATTTCGAAGCAGACTGCCTAGCCATAGGGCTGTCCTAAGGCTTGCACAAGAATTAGCAAGTTGTTCGATCATCTGATGATGTTCTTTTGTGAAGATCTGAGAAACCCAACTTATGCAAAGACTCATAGAAGGATTGAGAGTGAATGATGGAGAGAGAGAGATTGAGGAAAACAGTATATGTTGAGATTCGGAAAATTCTTTTTTTTTTCACATTTAAATTGCATTAAAGATAGAACTGTTCTGTGGGAAAGGTCCATCCAGACTTTTGTTAGAGTTGCTCATCTTCATAATCTCCAGCCCATTTAATATGGCATTGGGGAGAAACTTGCCATATTTATTGCAGGTCCTACTTTGACAGCAAGATTTTTCGATCCAGTAGATGTTATTAAGTACTACAAAATCGCTGTAATAAGCTGCTGCCAAGTTATTTTGTGTTGCAGCTGATATATCAAACTTACCACCCATCACATTATCATTGTTAATATATACATTGAAGTATAACTCGTTCAATGCTTTGCTCACAATATCGCAGAAATGCATCCGAATGAAGTATTGGTAATCTGGATCCACGATAAACAACCAAGAAATGTTGAAAGTTGGGTTTGGAAACATGGGCTGCAGCCATCTCCTCAACAGTAGCATATACAATATTGGGAGCGGTTTCATTAGTAACTAGTCCTTGGCGGTACACAATATTGTTGGTCAGGATGCTGAAATTTTGGGCAAGCGATTTTGAAGCTAAGAAGCTTGTATCAGGATCCCAAAATCTCCCAAGGGTGTCATTGTCAGGGGTAATCAATGGTCCTCCCATATTAAGTCTGTAAATTGTTTCAAAAGCATGCTCAGATAGACCACTGTAAGTATTAGGCAGGGGCACAGCTTGAGCTGTGTCTGAAACAAGAGTGTTCGGCACAGAAACAACTTCAATGGCATTGACAAACGCAAAGGAATTATTGGAGGGAATAAATGTCAGGACCAATGTTTGTTCATTTACATTGATGAGATATTCCTTCATCACAATTGAACTATTCTGGATTTGGAAATTGTACAATAGACCAAAGTCTTGGGTGGCTACTGAAAATATGACACTTGTAAGATTGTACATTTGATAAGAGAATGGAAAGAAATGTAAACGTACCCAGTGTCTGCCCTGGTGCCCAATACTGAAGGTATAGGATGATTTCTGAGTAAATACTCTAGCTGTCAAATAGATACCAGAAGGAACCTGTAGATTGGAATTTGTGGTGTTAGCAAAGATGCCTTCATTGGTGGCAATTGACATATATGAGGAGGGGGTATCTGCAGTGAAGATCCGTCCACCCACTGTGATGTTACTTTTTGATCCACATTCTATAAGGTAGTTATCCTTTGAAGTTGAAATCCCATCATATTTCCTCTGATAAAATGACAATAAAAGCAACACAAATGCACACAATGAGTGTCATTTCCTTCACTTCTTTCTCTGCAGCCCAATTGTGAGGTTTGTGTCCATTAAATTGGAAACAAATAGAAATAGCAACTGAAAAATTAAATTGGGAACAAAAATTTTGGAACCACTGAAAATTAAAAGCTTTGTATTAAATTTGAAATTAATGAAAATTGAGAACTGAATCATAAAATTTGAAAGTAGATTATTTTGAAATCTCCATGCCCACCCCTCTTATTTTTTGTTTACCTCCACCTCCGATTCCAATGGTACCTACAGGAAAAAACCAAAGATTTACTAATTGTAGGTGTAGTTTTAGTCTTGACATCATAGACAATGTCCATCAAATTGTTTGCAATTATTGAGTAGGGATGTACTGTCCTTCCCAGGAAGGAACTATGTTTAAGATGTATACTATCTAATATTTTTTTTTATTTTTTTTGGTGAATTTAGAAGCAATTACCAGTCCTCTGAGAAGAATATGGCAGGAGTTGACAGTGGCAATGGTCGTTCTCTAGAGCAAACTCCTACCTGGGCAGTAGCAGTTGTTTGTTTGGCATTTGTGGCCATCTCTTTACTTCTTGAACATGGTATTCATTATGCTAGCAATGTAAGGTTTTTCTTAGATTTCAACTGTGCACTTTTTGGTTTAGTTGAATTGATCTTACTTTAGTTCAGTTCTGCATTCAGTTTGTTTTGACTGGTAGAAATTTGGTAAATTTTGGCTTCTGAAATCACCAACAAAACACACTTTTAAAACCCAATATGAATGGCTCATATTCCATATGTCATCAGTGGTTAGAAGTAGAATTATTGCTTTGGTTATGAGAGGAAAAGGATGCTGATAGAGGAAGACATGATAAACAAATCTGCAGGATTACAAGTTTTGAATTCTTATTGCATCTGTACTAATAAAGCCCTTTTCTGTCATTATATTTACAGTGGCTCTCCAGAAGAAATAAAAAGGCTCTATCTGAAGTGCTTGAAAAATTGAAACCAGGTAACGGATACTCGAAACCACTCATATCCACCATGTTGCTTCTTGTAGTCTATCCCCCAAATACTCTGAAACTAATTTGAACAACAAATTTACGCTGTTTTAGATAGAACCTCCTTCTAAAATGGTTACATTGGTTGAACTTGACAATATTTGTTTTATGTATTTAACTGATCTGCTTAGATTGCATTGTTAGCTTGTTTTGGATTTTCTAAATTGAATTTCAGCCTTTAATTTCAGGCAACTACACTGATTTCTTTTAGCACCTGCTGGCTAGAATTTCTGAATATGTCCTCTGAGCAAATATTTTTGAAAATCATCTTTTTGGGTTGCAGAGTTGATGCTTCTAGGTTTCATATCGCTTCTATTGACAGTTGGACAGAAGCCCATTTCCATGATTTGTATACCCAAAAAAATAGCTTATATTATGCTTCCATGTAAGAAGGAAATTTATTCTAGAGATATAAAGGTGGAAGGGGATAAAGACCAAGAAAAGGAGCGCATGCAAAAAATTCTATTGGAATCAATGTCTACTGAACAGGAGGTCCCATGGAGACACATCTTAGCTGCTTCTGAGGGTAGCCAACATTGTAGCTCCGCACATGTAAAGGCCAAACCCTTCTCTTAGTCTTAATGCGCATGGTTTCTTTATCCAGGTCCTATGATTCTTTGATTGATTTTCCTGCTGAGATCGAGTTGATTTAGACCATCTTGAAATTAGATTCCCATACAAATTTCAAATATTTATTTTATGTTGGATTTTACTTGATAAGTATGCTGCTTTGTATTCAGGGTAAGTATCCTCTGGTTTCCCAAAGTGGCATGCATCAACTCCACATCTTCATCTTTATGCTAGCAGTTCTCCATGTGTTATATAGTATCTTAACTGTGGCACAGGCAAGAGCAAAGGTAGGTGGAAGGGGAGATCAATTATTTTGTCCAATAATGTTTAGCTAAATTCTGCCTTGGGTTTTACTGTTTTGACCTCTGCATGCATTTATATCCTCTGTTAATACTGAGATCTACAAGTCCTCTTGATGCCTAGATGAGGCATTGGAAAGAGTGAGAAAGGGAATCACAAACTCTGGATTATGAGTTTTCAAATGGTGAGTTGATGTTAATCAAACCCTATATTGTGATATTAAATATCTTACTTGTACTGATAAAATTAGAGATAAGGTGTCACCTGATAATGCATTAACACAGTTGTTTAATGACACCACCTTTGATTTTTTTTTGGTTGATTTTGCCCAAAATATGAGTAGAAATTGTTAAAACCATAGTTTCTGATTAGAAATAGGGGAAATTTTAGCTTTAAGTTGTTGAATTTGCACAATCCAAATGTTTAAGGGATTTTTCAGGACATTGAATCCATTTTTGTACTCAAAAATACAATGAAACGTTGTGATCTCACCAAAAATCGTATCATCAAATTTCGGTGAAACAGTTAAAAATCACCTCATTAAAAAATAGTTAAACTCATAGTAGACAAATTTATCAGGAGATAGAAAACAGTGGAGTTCAATTTTTCTTTTGTACAATAGTGATCTCTCTATTGAGAGCTTCAGGTAAAGCCTCAAAGGATTTTCGAATGAAAAGTATGACCACTGTAAAATATGCTTCCTTTTTGTTTGTTAAATTAAATTTCGTTGCAGTCTGGAGCCTTAGAGAAAAGCAGAGAAATAGAAATGATGATTTCTCTTTAAATCATTTTAATTTTATTTCTTGATATAACCCTGTTTGTTGATAGATAGACAACATTCATTTTACCTTGTTTGTTGTTAGATAGAGAACATCCATTTTTGGGGCAAATTTTGTTTTCCCAATATGTACAAATGTTTTAGTGAACTTTTGGATCGTTCAAAAACACTCTGTTCTGGTTAAATATCATGTATAAAGGAATATGCTCTTAAAATATGATGGGATATTTTTATGCAGATGGGATCTCACATGAAGAAGGCAATATTTGAAGAACAAACAACCAATGCTTTGAGCAGATGGCAACAAAATACTAAGAAAAAAACAAAATGAGATAGAAAGTCAAAGCATTCTTCCCCTAGTTTCACACGTAGATCAACTGTGTTTTCAGGATTTCAAAGCGGAGAAACAACTCCAATCCATGGATCTTCTCCATTGAATTTGCTCCGAAGATACAAAACAGCAGGAGACATGGAAACTGCAGATGCCTCTGAGAGATATGACCACTCAGAATCCACCGCATCAGATTCGGAAATTGATGCATCTTCTTCTTATCCTCCCCAGCATAATCAACCTGTTTTGGTTACCGAGGCCTCTGAATGAAAAGTATGACCACTGTAAAATATGCTTCCTTTTTGTTTGTTAAATTAAATTTCGTTGCAGTCTGGAGCCTTAGAGAAAAGCAGAGAAATAGAAATGATGATTTCTCTTTAAATCATTTTAATTTTATTTCTTGATATAACCCTGTTTGTTGATAGATAGAGAACATTCATTTTACCCTGTTTGTTGTTAGATAGAGAACATCCATTTTTGGGGCAAATTTTGTTTTTCCAGTATGTACAAATATTTTAGTGAACTTTTGGATCGTTTAAAAACACTCTGTTCTGGTTAAATATCATGTATAAAGGAATATGTTCTTAAAATCTGATGGGATATTTTTATGCAGATGGGATCTCACATGAAGAAGGCAATATTTGAAGAATAGACAACCAATGCTTTGAGCAGATGGCAACAAAATGCTAAGAAAAAAACAAAATGAGATAGAAAGTCAAAGCATTCTTCCCCTAGTTTCACACGCAGATCAACTGTGTTTTCGGGATTTCAAAGCGGAGAAACAACTCCAATCCATGGATCTTCTCCATTGAATTTGCTCCGAAGATACAAAACAGCAGGAGACATGGAAACTTCAGATGCCTCTGAGAGATATGACCACTCAGAATCTAGCGCATCAGATTCGGAAATTGATGCATCTTCTTCTTATCCTCCCCAGCATAATCAACCTGTTTTGGTTACCGAGGCCCCTGAGGATATAGAGACTACAAAATGTTCCAGTTCAAAAGATGCACACACAAATGATGACAAATTTCCCTTTCCTAGAATATAAATGTTCCATCCACATCATACAAAAGCCTGGTTCAAAGCCAATTTATATCTAAATTTGACTTATCTTCCTTGGTAAAGTTTATCTTCATTTAAGCAGCAGAGAGAAGTGGACCCATAACAAACAGGGAACTGAAAAGGCATCTGCAAATTCTACCTACATTTCATTTCATTGAAAAATAGCTTTCACTAAAATCCACTGTTCAAATATTTTTAAAGGAGGAGCCACTTGCTTCTTCTCCTCTCCATTCTGTCAAATTCAGCTAGCACCAGTGCCATGATGGAAAGCCTTGCCATCGCACTATATGGGAAAGTATTGGGAAAGACAACACAGCAGGCCCTGCCACTGATGAAGCAGAATGACATATTCCTTAGACTTGCTCTTACCATCACGGGATCTGAAAAGTCTTTGGAACCTGGTAATGGTGGTCGGCAGCCGAATATACCAGGACTCAGGAATTATATAGGTTGTGAAAACTAAATCCAGTTTGGATGTTTTTAACAATTAATTTGCATTCTTAGTTTTCTTGATAAATTTGAACATTATCAAATACTTTGATGGGCATCAAATACCCATCAAATTTATATGATTAATTAATTTATATTTTATGAAATAAATTAATAATTAATTATTTATCAAAAAAATACTAGTAATTTAAGAATATGTATCTTTTAAGAGGTTATATATTTCAAACTAAAATGAAAAACAATTACATTCTTATATTTTTATAAACTTTTGTAACCAAATCTTACACAAAGGAATATATTTATTTCACAAACCAAAAAGTCTATACATATCATAAACATAATTTTAAAATTAAATTATAGTTATTATAATTACAAAACATTATAATATATATATATAAAAGTTTGGAATTTGATTACTAACTTAATCATAATTTTAAAATTAAATTATGATTATTATAATTACAAAACATTATAATAATATCTAAATCAATATATATATATATATATATATATATATATATATATATATATCAAATGAATGCATTAATTTTATTTTATTTTTTAAATTAATTTATTTTTTCCGAAAAAAACCTCGTAAATTTATTCATGGGAACATGTTATGTTAAAAACATTAGTTAGGCTGAACATTTAATGTCTCACAACGAATCAAAAAAATGGCTAAGAGGCCAACAAGTGAGAAGCACACGCAGGCCTACCAAGAAACCCCAAAGGGCGCACCAGCCAAAAAAAAAAACTAGAAACCCCAACAACAAAACTAACGGGATTTCAAACAAAAAATTGGGCAAGGTTGCCTGGATAACTCCCAAAAAAACCCCACAGATTCATGGCATTCCAATCAGCGTTGAAGACCAAAATATGATGATAAACTTTAAATTTTCAACTCTAAATTTCCAGAGAAGGTGTAACCTTTTACATAATGATCAAGCAATGAAATACATGGGGCTTTTACATAACCAAATGAAATCATTAAGATCAGGCAATGAAATACATGGGGTTCGGCAGCTTGAAGGTCCTGATCTCCTTGGTACTAGTGGTAATGCTTCTGAGGACAAGGGAAGTCCTTTGAAAATAGCTCATATACAAAGGTTTCGAAGCTTCTATATTTTAGATGGCTAAACAAGATAGCTTCTATATCTTAAATGGCTAAACAAGATTTGTTAGACCTGTGGATTTTAATATATGAAACCATTTATACTTATGTTACTTGACTAATTGGCTCTCTTATGCACCAATGTTCTTGGATCATATGCCCATTTCGTATGGAATGTCTACTATGTGGTTCCAGTTAATGGGGCATTGATTTTATTTGAGTGTTCAATATATTTTTATTCTTTATCAAAGTATTTCTTTGCTCTATTTGCTTTCTTCAATTTATGCCTTACGGCGTTTCCTTTGCAACATCTGGTGCAAATGCTAGTTATTCTTCTCCTGGGCAAAGGCATGCATGATGTTGGCAGCTAAATTCTTTCATTCTCAAACACGCCGCCAGAGTGTATAAAATCAACTTTCACAGACTCTCCCTTCTGTCAGTTTTCCCTCCTGCGATTTGTTGCTGCTGCTGATCAAGAATGCGGTTCGACTCTGTGTGCTCAGGTTTTTATTTTCCCACCTTGCTCAGAATGGCAACGACTATATTGTTGTTTTTCGAGATTGAAGTTTAATGATTTAGTTTTATTTACTTTTTCTTTGATTTTTTTATTTTATTTTATTTTATTTAATAATTCACATTTTTTTATTATTATTAAGGTTATAGTTGTTGTTTGCTCTAAAGCTCAAGCTTTTAAGTTTAAGTATTATGGTTGAGTTTATGTTATTCTCAAGTGTCTTAGTTGTCTAATAACTCTTATGATGTTTTAGGGTCTAAATTGCTTTATACCTTCTCGTCTTTAAAAGAGTCACTAAATGGTGTGGATATTTATTGTTAATGCTTTTCACTACTTGCTATGTGTGAGGTGAATAATAAAAAATACTAATCTCTACAAATTCTATCTACCTAGAGTTTCTCACCATTTTGCCCAAATTCAAAGTCCTTTTTTTAGTAATTAGGAAGGCATCAAGGGTATATGTTATATGTTCAACCTTCTACACTACTATATGCCCATCTAGATGTTTGAATTTTGCATTGGGCATTTGTTGTTGATCTAAGTCCTTCCATATTTAAATATTTTTGCTATCCCTTTTTATTTGGTAGCCTTGATCCTTGTGAAGCTTGACATTCTTTATTGCTCTCTTTCAACTTGTTTCCCTATTTATCATGGATGCTCTTTCTAAATCTCACACTTCACTACAAATTTTTTTTGGTAAGCCACTTTGTTGGAGATGTAAAAGACAACATGGATTTTCGTGCCTTGTAATGAGTCAAAGTTTAACAAACAAGATACCTCAAAGTCTAGTTGATCAAGAAAAACAATCCTTTAATGGCAGAATCTCAACACCCCATCTAGACCACTGAAATTAATTGAAGCATTTCCAGTCAAAGAGTTCAAGAAAGCCTTCTACTTATAATTACCCCATCTAAGCTCAAATATCTAAGCAAAGGAGTTAAGTTGATTCACTTTAGATGTTATCATATTGGTGCCAAACTCCTATATATCATTTGGTAACTAATAATGCCAATTACCTAGGAAATCCATGTTCCTTAATAGAGTTCCATTCATAGGAAGTCCATGTTCACCCATGATTTTAGCTATTAGTGGCAATAAATAACTAGATATCACAATTCCAAATTGTTGGGCTTGGTTCAGTTGCATGTGCCATAGGCCAAATTTAAAATTCCCTTAAGCTGGAACTAAATGGGACACACAAAATGGCTAAATATCAACCCTAGTCTCTCATGCATTCTTCAAGTGCCATGGAATTAGTTACATTCAAATCTAAATGTAGATATAGACAACAATAGACATCGTATAGCTCCATCAGCTTAGAGAACAAAGTTGACCACCTTGTTTCTAAAATTTTATGGATGTTATAAATAACCATACTACTTCTAGGTAAGTAGATAAGGTTCCCCTAGATTTGTTTGATCTGAATTTAAAACTACAAAAAATTGTTGAAGGTGTTAAAATTGGACAACCAATGATTATGCCCCCCATTTCGCGACAACCAATCTAGTCTAGATGGTAGATTGATAATATAATAGAGTGTTCAAACCCCATATCTCTTCCATTCTCCTTTTATAGTTCATCAAGTTTGTGATGCTTTTACAAGGATCAAAACATGCGTGATTTCAAGGTGCGACAAAGGTTACAACTTAGAGCCCCTAGTCTATCCAGTGAAACTTATAATTTGTTTATAGGCATCAACAACTCTTCAAACAAAGTTAAAGCTATGTATTATTTTTGGTGTGGTGCTGACCATTTTGGGTTGGGCAGGTTTGGTAACCCTAATTGATCTATAGATACAAATTTCATTAACACTAGCCTTGAGGTACCATGTCATAGGGTTTAAAGGTTTGAGCAGGTGCAAAACCAATTCTCGATGCATGAGGGAAAGGAATGATAAAATAAATCAATTGCATTATTGTTCATATGTCAATGGGACTCAAAAGTACAACAAGAGACACTTGTAATGTGGAAGTGATTAGGGAATTTAAGGGATAAGACTTATGTTTGTGTACCTCTTTCAATCTAATATTGAAACCAACAAGGAAAAATAAGCAAGCAATGGCCTACCTCAACCGCGTGCTCGACCTAGTGCAAAGTGGTGTACAATTTGGGCCTTTCAAAAGTTTCACCATTGAATATGAACATTGCCTTTAAAAAAGGGGCATGATCGGGCCCCTCCTATATCCAAAAATATGATGGAAGATTGAAACAAATCCTCTAATCAAGCTCCTACAGATGGTTCTTGAACACAATTCCACTAATAGTAAAAAAATAAAATCCAATTACCCAAAACCTAATCCCGAGATAAGAACATAGCATAAAAATTCAACTCAAAAGGAACTTAAAGAATAGAGTAAACATGTCACCTATATGCTGGAAATGTTGTAATCCTTCTCAATATGATCATTTGGGTTGTAACATATTCCTCCTTCTATACCTGTGATATAAAATCGTGATTCAAACATAGTATTGTTCTTTGGTACATATTGATAATTTGGGATTTCGAGAATTTAGGTTCGAAGAAAACGACAAAAATATCTAGACAAAACACATTAAATGCCAATCCTACCAGGAGAAAATATGCATCAAATTGACTTCCTTTCGCTTATACTATTGTGGGAAAGAACATATAAAAACCAAAAAGGGTTGAAACATGTGAAATTACTCTCATTGCCTAACGTATATGAGTGAAGGTTTTCCCTTGTCCCAAACCCAACATTTGCCCAAGTTATTAAATCAATCTTTGTATTGTGAGGATTAAAATAATTCTCCAAACTTAAGTTGTATATAAATTTAGCACTCTAGATAAATTTAGAGACCTCTTCGTCTCTAAATTTTAACATTGCACGGGGATTAAAGGGGTCTCTAAATCTATCTTCAGTGTTAAAATTTAGTGAAATGTAACATTTCAATGTTAAAATTACAATTTTCCGTTTCTAGAGTGACACAATTAAAAGTGACTAGCATAAATGACTAAGTCACACACTTGTTGTACTTGTTAGTTGGTCATATTTTTATTCTTGGACTGTAGTAGTCATTTAGGATGATCACTTTTAATGTTGTCACTTATTATCTAGTCATATAATTTAGTCCTGGACTAGATTTTTCATTTAAGTTAGTTATTTTTAGTTGGGTCACTTATTATCTAGTCGTACATTTATCCTTAGACTAAATTAGTTGTTTAATTTAGTCATTTTTAGTTGAGTCACTTAAAATTGCTCAAATTTAGTAACAATTCACATGAAATAATTGTGGTGACTAACTAATTTAGTCACATAGTCACTAATCTCTCATTTTGTATTAGTGCAACATTCAGAGATTCCATGGGTAAGCTTGTTTCTAAGAATGAGTAGCAGAAATTACTTGATGATTATGCAAATGGTAATTCAAGTTTTACTGGTTTCACAGGAGCTCCAAGTGGTCAAAATATTCTTGAAAAGTTATTAGATGATTTATTCATATGTTATAAGATTAAATATATTTTTATAGTAAAGCCAACTTTTCAAAAGTATAACGAGTTGGATGAAGTATATTGAAATTTAATCTATTTCACTTATCCAATTATGAGAGATTTGGATAAACATTTTGAAATCCGATCATAAGATATTTAAACTACAAAAACAACATCCATATAAACAAGTTATATCAAGGCACAAAATCAGGTCAAGTTCAAATTGTGGGGGGGGTAATCCAACAGTCAAAGGTTGTCCTAGGATACCAGGTTAAAGAACTTCAATGTAGTTCGAGTTTCATGTAAAGAATCACGAAGTTGTTATTTTTTATAGAAGTTTTTTTTCCTTAAGATTAGTAGAAATTGAGTTTTGTAGAGACTATATAAATATTGTAAATTTTGATATGGAAGGGGTTGATTCTTGGATCAATTGGTTTCAGGGTATAACAATATTGTTTCATATGTAAGTTATCTCTTGTTTTACATGGTCTTTTTCTTTTATATATTTAATATTGTGTGGATCTCAGGAGAGTTATGGCTAAGGATTAGCCTACCTTAAATCCCCTTGCAAGGTTATATTCATATACTATTATTATTGGATCTCACCACTTTGGTTATGTTTTAGAAGGGAAGAGCTTATTTACATTAAGTCGGGATTTTATTCCTGAAAAAACCATTTCTAAACAATTCCTTCACTTATATTCTTTGACACAATGATTTAACTAGGAAATGTTAGCAAAGGAAAGCATTACCTTTGTCTTCTTCTGCATTACAATGGGTTATGAGTTTCATCTCATCATTTTCTTTTGTAGCCCTTACTAATGGATCAAAATCTTCTTTCTTCCAAGTGCAAAAGGGTCTCCGACAAGGATGTTTTCTTTCCCCAATACTTTTCCTACTAGTGGATGAAGGACTAAGTAGGATATTAGGAAATGCAAAGCCAAGGGGAGACTTTAGAGGAATAACAATGGATGCAAACTGTCAATTACACACCTATTGTTTGTTGATAGTATTCTTGTATTTTGTGACGGTTCATGTCCAGACACATGTTTTCTACATTCCCCTTTGGTTTTTTTGGGAGAGCCATGGGTGTGCAAATAAATATTTCTAAATGAACTCTCTTGATACAATTATTAGAATAGGTTGAAGTCCTTCATTTTAAAGTTTTTTTCCCTTCTGCCTTGATGAATTTTGATGAAGGTCTTAAGTACTTTGGATACCATTTAAAACCAAATTCATACAAAAAATAACACTAGAGCAAAATTGGCAAAAAGGTTGAAGGCTTGGAGTTTTAAATGGCTCTAGAGAGTAGAATGATTAGTGCTTATCAAGCTATCCTTAAATCCATCCTTGTGTATTGGATGTCTCTCTCTTGGATTCTTAAAGGAATCTTAGAGAAGCTACGCAAAGTGTGTCTTATCTCTCTTTGGGAAAACTATTCAGATCATCTTGCCTAATGTGGGTAAATGTTAAGCCTTATATAAGCCCCATGTTAACCCAAAAACCCCTTATTGAGCCTTATTTATTGCGTAATTACATTTATGTTATTATTTTGTTATGTTGGCTAGAACCCCTCATGGTCTTATTTTATTATAAGTGTATCCTTTGTCTCCTATACATATATTAAGGAGATTTAGTCTTAGGATCACAAAATATTGTATCGTTCATTGTATTTTTTATAAAATGAGGTTTCCCCCTAAACGTGCATTGTAATTATTGGTTTCTTAGAATTTTTAAGCCTCAAGGATCATAACATTTGGTATCAGAGCTCTTGATCCTATGGTTTTGCTACTTCAAACAGGCTATCGTGACATTTTCGCTAAGACTTTTTTTCTATGAGGCTTCAGATGGTGAAACCTAGAGAATATTGAGAATAAATCCTAAGAAATATTTGGTTCACATTTTAGATATTGTGATCCAAGTGGATGTTGGTGGCCACCCACCTATCCCACTTGGACCCCACAAATGTCTCTTTCTGTTTTTTAGTTTCTGTAATTGTAGCACAGTTTACTATTTTAGCAGTTTTTCGCGTCTTGAACTTCTAGAGCTGTTTTGAGGCCCTAAACGACATTATTTGGGAAATATGGGAAAAACATGGGTCCATGGACCGATGTTTCTCTTCCCAAAGTTGTAGTTCTCGGATAGATCTTTCTAACGAGCTATTGTATGCATCAAACGAAGTTCGGGTGCCAAATTTACGACCCCGGGAAGTTGATGTACCAACTTACCCAAAACGAGGCCCACAATTTGGCGTTTCAACTTCTAGGGTTAGGTTTTGGGATGTTAAGGGTTTTCCATTGTTTCTCAACAATAAATATGCCTCCGAGCCTCATTGTAACACAGTTCATAGGCATGTAGCCACCACATCTCTTCTCAGAGACAAGCTACCATCGCCCTAGTTGGTTTATTTCCATTTCTGTTTGTAAGAATATTTCATTATTTTACATTAATAAAATGAAGTATTATTTCCGTTGCATCTCTTTTTTTATGGTTATCTCTGTAATTTGTTGCGTTCCTGTCTAAATCCGGATCATATTGATTTGATATATTTATGATATATGGTCTAAGAAAGTTAGGGTTTGTGAATTCTTCTAAATTCTATCTCAAACATGTTTGTTTTGTATTTTTGATGTAAATTTGTTCTGTGAGGCTTCAGAGCATGAAGCTTGAACCATGTTGAGGAAAACTTATGGTGGAAGTATGGTCCAAGTTAGAGACCTTGGTTCACTGTATTTTTGGAGATATGCTCCAAGGAAGTTAGGGTTTTTGTATGCTCCGAAATTCAATTCCAAACAAGTCAGTTTGGAATTTGTGCCATAACTAATTTTACAAGGATTCATAAAGTGAAACTTGTACCATATTAATGAGAACTATTAAAATATTTAGTTCTATTTTTCAGAATTTGGTTTTCTATACTTTAGAAGTTATTCCCTATGGAAGTTAGGGTTTGTGAATAGTTATGAAGTAAAATTTAAACACGTCAACTTGATATTTTTTCTATATCTTCTTGTTTGGAAATTTCCAAACTTCAAAATCTTTAGGAATTTCAAGAGACATAAAAATACCTCAACTACAAGTTCTATAATTATATTTCAATAATTGGACACGTGGTATGCTATACAATGTTGCTTGTATGAAGAGGCCAAAAAATCAACAAGTTTTGGGAAAGTTACTATAACTTTCAATTGCCACATCAAATTCAGTTCACTCCTATGGAATTGTAGAAACTACATATCAGAGTATTGTGGAACATTTTTTCAGAACCAAAAGCCCTTAAATATTAGATATATATAAATAAAGCTTGAACCATTCTAATATTCTCCCAATTAAGGTATGTAACTTACTAGTGACCTAACTATTCATTACAAGATCCCCCTTCTTTTGGTTCTAATAAAGAGGAGGGCTATTATTATTTTCCAACATGCCTTAAAGAAAGCTACTACACTAATTAAATGTATTAAAGGCCCACCCTTGAATAATGAAGAATGTGACGATTTATAATTTAGGTTATCTTAATTAGAGAAGAAAATTAATGAAATGGATGTCAGTATGTTGAAAAAGGTGGATTTCTCATTTTCTCAAGAAAAACTTAAAAGATAAATGGAAAAGAAGATGAATGAAAATAAGGAAGGAATAGAAAAAAGATGAATTAAAATAAGAAAGGAGTAGAAAAGAAGATGAATAAAAATGAGGAAGAAATACAAAAATCCATGATTGCCATGGAAAATCTTCTCTTGGAGAGGCTTCCTAAGATGGATGTCAAGATTCAAGTAAATTGCAAACATAGTTAGAAGCATGTTTTTTAGAATCAATCTCATATGGGGAGTATGCTATCACAATTGGAGAGCACGAATTTTGAATTGTAGAACCATAATAATGAATTTTTAATCTAAGATCCACATCATGAGGGCTTCAAGTCAGCGCTAAGGAACTACTACAATGCAAGATTAATCTTGATATGGAAACCTATAATATATATTAATTTGGTAATATCATAATGTGAGTGGTTAACACATGTAATTCATTAAAAAATTCATCCATAAAATCCAACTATTGTAAACGAGTGAGTTTGGAGAAAAGTTATTTTTCCTCAACGTTTTGAAATCTCTTGAAAAAATTATTGTTCAAAGGTTTCCTAGTTTCTTTATTTAGCCTTTGAGTGCCACCACAAAAATCAATTACAAGTTGGGCCGTTTAGATGTAATGATGCAACAATTTTTTTCTTCCTTGTTGTACATTTGGAGTAACTCAAAATAATGCTCTAGTTTGTTTATCCATCTAGTGGATTATCTATCATCTTTCTCATCAAATATAGGTATATTAAACTCTAGTTTGTGAGTAACTTTATTGAAGTAATGTAGGTTAGATGAATTCTTGAGCTGTGAAAGGGTAGCATGTCAACTTAGGCTAGTCGACCCTCTATTTTCTCCTTCCCGTCCTTCTAGACTGGCCTCAAGGTTGTTAGTGTTGAAGATCCAATGTTTCAATTCTTATTCTACTAATGAAAGTCTATGGGGAAAATCATACATTTCCACACTTTTCAATAATATTTCCATAAAAAAATGTTGGATCAAGGTCTTGTAGTTCGTCACTGATCTCATCCATAGAAAGTTTTAGTCCTTTCATGTCTACATCCCCAAGCTTGTTGGATATTTCATCAATAGAATCTTTTAAAGATTTAAGTTCATTGTTGAAATATTTGTTAGGTCATGGTTATGTAGTACTCTGATTGCCAAAAAATCCAGACAATTTCTAATAATTCTTTGTTTATATCGACATCACAAAATATAGGGAAATGTTAAGTGAGTGGGCATGTGTGGATGAGTGTATATGAAGAATGGTGGCGTGGACATGAAGAATATAGGGAATGGAAAATGAAACTAGGTGGACATGGTTGCATTGGATAAGAAGGGAAGAATGTTGATACAATGACCAAGAGGAATGAATTAGCAGAGAAGAGAGAGGTGGGTGCAACAAGGGCACACAAGAATGAATGGATTGAATACCAAGTTGTAGAAAATTTGTGAAGCACAAATTCACGAACCTGGGGGTGGGGTTTGCAAACCCATATTAGGTTCTCATCCCCATTAACCGAGTGTTGGAATGGGTAATTCCCAGACGCACCCATACAGACCGAGTTCTTCCCATAAAAACCTAGTAGTCAATACTTGTAGCCTAGGTTCATTTGCTTAAACTGATTCACCGAACCCAAAAAATGGGTGCTTGAAACCTGAAAATGGGTGCATGACAGGTTCTTATGTGGCGTCAAGTAAGAAAAAAAATCCCTATCTTAGTAAAACATTTCAAATTTAAAGTTTTGAGGTCTTAAAGTCCCATCATTTTGAAAGAAGTACATGTTTTTTAAATTTCTTTGCCATGATTACTATCAAAATTCCTAACTTAGTAAAATATTTCAAATCTAAAGTTGTGAGGTCTTAAACTCCCATCATTTCAAAAGTATGGGTTTTTAAAATATCTTTTCCATGAATTATTGTTGAAAATGTAGCAAGAAAATCTCAGTTTGACTTTGCCTTGGTCAAACTAGAGAAAATTTGAATTCCCATATAATCAAAAATCTTGGAGGTAATTAACTGAGGTGACATAGACTTGTCACTCAGTTAACTCAGTTAATTCGAGTTGAAGGGCTTGAGTTCAGTTAAACATGGGTGATAGCTAATTTGTAGCAATCTAATTCAGTTATATTAAGTTGTGTTCAGTTAAACTAGTTCCAAATGTTGGAGAACTAGTGGAAGGTCAGTTGTGTAGTGTGAATTCAGTCTAACTCAGTTATCATCCAGTTAACTAATCAATCATCCCAAATTAGCTAATGCACGCAGAGAATTCGAGTTAACCAGTTGAGGTGGAGATTTCAAGGCAGTGTAACATAATTTTTAGACTATTCTAGAGTGTACAGGTGTTGCATGCAACCTGATGATCAACTTGAGGAATAGCGAAAAACATTTTGGAGAAATTCCTAAATAATAGGGGCATAATTTATCAAGGAATTGTGCAAGGAAATAGGGGATCAATCAAAGGCACAAATTGACTAAGTCTGGGTCAGAGCTTCTCAATGAGAAGAGAGATAGGTTATTCACTTGTAGGGTGTGCTCAGTTGAGAAAATCAATTATAATACATCTCTATTCATCATATTAATGCAAGGAGGGATTAAGGTTTTTAGCAAATTTCTTTCCCCGGGAAAAATGTTATGTGCATGTGTTTTATTTCTCATTGCTTGTTTTTTATTGATGTTGTAAATTGTGAATTGCTTTCCACAAAGCAATAGAGTAGGTTTGTTTTTTGTGATTTTTATTATAGCTTCATGAGCAATTACAAATCTACATCATAATTTCTACATGGCATTAGAGCATGATTCACATTAGAACAGGAATTTCGAAGTTGTTTCTTAGGGTGTTCGAATTTTAATTCAGCATAGTAGGATCTCTTTAGAGTTGGGAAGATGAGATTCAATGGGTTGAGGCTAGAGTATGCCTTGGAAGGAAACTCTAATTTCATCACATGGAAGGATCGCATGGAAGCGGTATTGGATGAAAATGGATTGCTAGAATACATCAATACAAATGTTGCAAGATCGGTGCAAGATGATGCCAAGAACCTAGCCCAATGGAAGAAATATGTAGTCGAGGTGAGGAGAATAATATTGGAGGGAGTATGGGACCACATTTTCACCAATCTCTATGGGAAAGAAACTCCTTATGCAATGTGGCAGGCACTGACAAATCTGTTTCAAAATAGAAGTGACCATAGGAAACTGGAGCTCAAGAATAAACTTCGAAATATCAAGATGCAGAAGAATGTTACTAAACAATTGTATCTGATCAGGTTCACACAAGTTCGTGATGATATTGCAGGAGTTGGTGTTACTATTTCAAATGATGATTTGGTAAGCCTATCCCTTCTAGGCCTTCCCAAGAGCTGCCATAGCTAGCAAGATTCAATGAATGGGAGGGAGAAAGTACCGAATTGGGAACACTTGTGGTCTGACTTGGTACAAGAGGAAATAAGGCAGAATACCAGAGATGGGGCTTCATCCAAGGGCAAGGATGAAGAAAAATTTGCATTGGTTGGAAAGGGAAAAAGGGAAAATGGAAAAAATTCAAACCAAACCAGATTTCAGCCAAGGGGCAAGAAGAAAGATTTGTCCAAAATTAAATCCTTCCATTTTCATGGAGTCAGGAACTATGCCACGAAGTTTCCAAAAACAAATGCAAGAAAGAAGACCTCAGGAAGAGCAGCAGGTGGAGCCTTAACTTCATAGATAAAGCTTGAATTTATGCTTATCACATGCATGGCAAGCACAATGATGGGGAGCATGTGGTACTTGGACTCTGGTGCCTCATTCCACATGACAGGGTATAGATATTTTTTCAGTGACTTGAAGGAGAAAGATCTCCATATGCACATCAATATGGGGGACGATGGAAGGTACAATACAGCCGAGATTGGTACAGTCACCTTTCAGAGCGAGTCAAGGTCCCCTCTCAGACTCAAAGATGTCATGTTTGTTCTGGGCCTAAAGAAAAATCTCATCTCTGTTGCAGTTTTGGAAGACCATGGTAATGATGTGATCTTTAGCAAAGGAAAAGCATTCCTGAGACACATAGCCACGGGATAGGTGAAGCAGATCGGGGTTCCTATGAAGAATCTATATAAGATATATGTGAAAGACAGTGTTGCATTAAGCACTAAGGCGAAGAAAGTGCAAGGGTGTGATGTCGATGAAATTTGGCACATAAGACTTGGCCATTTTCACCATGGTACCTTAAAGATTATGCAACAAATAACCACTGGACTCCTCAAAGGAGCACTTGAGAAGCAGGATGTATGCAAAGGATGAACCTTGGGGAAGTACTCAAAATCCACATTCCATGATCAGGATAGTAAATCACATGCAGTCTTGGAAAGGATCAACTCTGATGTTTATTGATCTTTCTCGATAGCCTCCACTGCTAGACATAAGTACTATGTTATATTTGTTGATGATTTCTCAAGGAATTGTTGGGTATTAGTAGAGCAACCTGTATGGGTTAATGAAATGGTGGAGGAATATGAATCCATTGTAAAGAACAATGTTTGGGAAGTGGTCCCAATACTAGTAGATCAGTTAGTTGTGGGTTCAAGATGGATCTTCAAGGTTCAACATGCAGCAGATGGAAGCATAGAGAAGTATAAGGCTAGATTTGTGGCCAAGAGGTACTCTCAAGTTGATGGAATTGAATATGAGGAGACCTTTGCTCCTGTAGCAAGGTACTCATCCATTAGATCAATTTGTGCACTTCCTACACAGATGGGGTGGGAGACCCATCAAATGGATGTAAAGACAACATTCCTCAATAGGGTTATTGAGGAGGAGGTGTACATCGAATGACCAAAAGGCTTTGAGACATTTGATCATGAGTCTCACATGTGCAGACACAAGTGAGCGTTGTATGGTCTCATACAAGCACCCCATGCTTGGTACACCAAGATCGACAACTATCTCATCAGTTTGGGTTTCACCAAAAGTGAAGTGGATGCAAACCTCTGTCACTTCTTCGTAGAAGGTAAATTGTTGATTAATGTCTTATATGTTAATGATTTGATTTTAACTGGTGATGAGTAGTTGATCATATCTTGCAAGGAGGACCTTAGAAGGGAATTTGAAATAAAGGGCATGGGTCTTACGCACTACTTCCTTGGGTTGGAAGTATGGCAAGGTGATGGGGAATTGTTTGTCTCTCAAGACAAGTATGCAAATGAGACACTGCAAAGATTCTACAAAGATTCTGCATGGATAGTTGTAAACCCATGGAGACTCCTCTAGTGACCAACTGGAGGAAGGAGGATGCCACTCCAGGTGAAGAAGTGGATCCCACCATTTATCGGCAGCTAGTGGGCTCACTGATGTATCTTGTGAACACATGACTAGTATGTGCTATGCAGTCAACCAACTGAGTCAAGCTATGGTTATGCCAACAAAATTATTTTGGAAGGAATCTAAGCATGCTTTACGGTATCTCAGAGGCACTACCCAGTTTTGACTATGGTAGAAACAAATAGAGGGACTGAAGTTGTTTGGCTTCATAGATGTAGAATGAGCGGGGAGTCCATTAGACCGAAAGAGTACATTAGGTTGAATTTTCAGTGTTGGGTCTGCAACTATTTCGTGGTACAACAAGAAGCAAATATGTGTGGCGCGCAGCTCAGTAGAAGCAGAATACATGGCTGCAAGTCAAGCAACATGTGACGCGATTTGGATGAGAAAGATACTAGTGGTACTATTTGGTCAAATGATGGATCCAACTGTTACCTACTGTGATAATTAGAGTTTCATCAAGCTCTCTGAAAAGCATGTATTTCATGATCAATCCAAGCATATAGATATCCGATATGACCCTTTATAGGACTATGTGCAGAGGCACATAATGTTGCTAAAACACATTCCGACATAGGAACAAGATGTAGAAATTTTGGCGAAGGCCTTGTCAAAAGGGAAGTTCGAGTTCCATAGGGGAAGGAGAGGGATGGTTGATAATCCCTTTCTTGCTGAGAGGGATTGTTTAAAATGTAGCAAGAAAATCTTAGTTTGACTTTGCCTTGGTCAAATTAGAGAAAATTTGAATTTCCACATCAGCAAAAATCTTGGAGGTAGTTAACTAAGGTGACATGGCACTTTTCACTCAGTTAACTCAGTTAATTCCAGTTGGAGGGCTTGCGTTCAGTTAAGCATGAGTGATTGCTAATTTGTAACAATCTAATTTAGTTATATTAAGTTGTATTCAGTTAAACTAGTTCCAACTGTTGGAGGAACTAGTGGAAGGTCAGTTGTGTAGTGTGACTTCAGTTTAACTTAGTGATCATCGAGTTAACTGATCAATCGATCCAAAATAGCTAATGCATGCAAAGAATTTGAGTTACCTAGTTGAGGTGGAGATTCCGAGGCAATGTAACATCAATTGTAGACTATTATGGAGTGTACAGGTGTTGCGTGCAACCTAATGATCAACCTGAGGAATTGAGCTATCAATTTTGGAGAAATTCCTAAATAAAAGGGGCCTAATTGTTCAAGGAATTGCACAAGGAAATAGGGGCTTAAGCAAAGGAAGAAATTGACTAAGTCTAGGTCAGAGCTTCTTAGTGAGCAAAGAGGTAGGTTATTCACTTGCAAGGTGTGCTAAGTTGAGCAAAGCAATTGTAATACATCTCTATTCATTATATTAATGCAAGCAGGCATTGGGGTTTTTAATAGATTGCTTTCCTCGGGAAAAATACTATGTGCATGTGTGTTATTTCTCATTGCATGTTGTAATTGATGTTCTAAATTGTGAATTACTTTCTACAAAGTAGTAGAGTAGGTTTGTATTTTGTGATTTTGATGAAAAATTCATGAGCAATTGCAAATCTACATCATAATTTCTATAATTAGTCCCTAGGTTTTATTTCTTAATGATATAATCACTAATTAGTAACGCATGTCTCTAACTCAAATGTGGCATCCTTTTACAGAAATACCATCAAGTACAAGTTGCCATAGGAAGGATATATGCATTTGAAAAAGACATAGAAATACCATTAAGTACAAGTCATCTAAAGGATATATGCACTTAAAAAAATAGGTTTTGCTATCTTAAACATTTGCTAATTTCCTTGTGTTTCTTCCAGTATAAATTTATCCGCAATGCCAATACCCATATAATATAAATGTTTCATCACACTCAACCCAACACTTTGATACTAAGTCCTTTATTTATTCGATAGTATCCATATGTGAGGAATGCGTTTTTATGGTTAAAGTTCTTTAAATAGATATATTAATTTTATAATCTACTTTGGTTTTCTTCTTGGTAAGAGTTATTGTCTTCATTTCAATATGTAAATTGCTATTTCCACTTGATATAAAATTTGAAATTTCAAAATGAATGCTCATGTGTAAGTCTTTAAATGATTTATTTTTCTTGTTGTAAATTGGAAGATTTTAAAATTCATATATATTCTAATTTATAAAATATATAAATTATAATATACCCCCTACAAACCCATGTATCATGTTTTAAAAAGTGATGCATCCATCCTTGCGTCCATCCCTAAAAATTTTAAAATTCATATATATTCTAATTTATAAAATATATAATATATATAAATTATAATATACCTCAACAAACTCATGTATCATGTTTTAAAAAGTGATGCACCCATCTCTAAAGATTTTAAAATTCATCTATATTCTAATTTATAAAATATAAAATATATATAAATTATAATATACCCCCGACAAACCCATGTATCATATTTTAAAAAGTAATGCACCCATCCATGAACCCACCTTTCCTGGCAACAAAGTAGAAAATAAATTAAATAAACATGTAATTTTTTTATTCTTCAATGATGGCTAAATGAAGAAGACAATAATGTGTGTGTAATTTGCAAAGCTTCTAAGTCGTATTTTTTAGTGGAGCATCTGTACATCAGATTTAATTATATTAATTGTAATATAACAACATTACATGCATCACACTCTCACCTTTGTGAGGCTCAAAAGGTTGAAGTTAAAAAAAAAAAAAAAACAACAACAACAACAAGAGCGAAGCTAATCACCAAACCGGAGAGGCAGTGTCTGTTTGCTGTTTTGGGAAGCCGGTGTTCCACGTTCCGAAGGGGTTTCGACAGTAACAGCTACGGGCTGCTAGCGGTGTCAGGTACCGGGTCTTTCACTGTTTTTTTCACCATGGTAAAACCTAACGAATCTGTTGACCTCGAACCGGCCCCTGAGGACTTACTGTCGGTGTGGGGGAAAGATGTAACTACCCAAAATTTGGTCAAGTTTTTCAGGTCAGATGGCAGCCATGCAGCAGTGGATCCGGCTGTGGAAGGCGCGTGGAGCGTCAAAAGGAAAAATGACCTGCTAGAGGATGAGCTGGGTGTGGATGGGTCGCGTCTCAAAGGAGGGAAGGAGAACCCATCACTGATTTTCCCGGAGAAGAACCTGCATCATGTTTCAGTCGGTTCCCATGGCAGTAAGCTCAGACCTCTCTCGGGTTCAGTCAGGCTGTCGGGAGGGATCGAGGACATTATAAAATTCCAGAACAAGAAAGGTATTTGGAGGTCCGTTGGTGGGGAATCAAAGGAGGGAAGAGCTGAAATAGAAGGGAGTAATCGGCATACAGTTGGTAGACGTTCACCCTTAAAACAGACTCCCAAACCCAGTCTAAGCATAGAAGGGCTTCTCAACGAGGGAAGCGAGGCGATAAGGTTTGGGAAGGTGGGGGAAACCCAAATCGGCGGAAGGGAAACAAGGATTCTGGGGCATGGTGCAGCTGAGAAGGAGGGTTTGGAAGCCGGTCGACAGATTGCTCGGAGAGGAACAACGATTCAACCCCCTGTAGAAAACCAGGAGGGTCATAGGGAGCCTCAAGGCAATGAAACCCCTAATCTTTTAGGAGGGAGTGTAGATCTTGAGCAGGATAAGACTGGGGCAAATCGAAAGAAGGACAATCCCTTAAAGAAGAAGACTATTGGAGGCAACCTGGTCCTTGGCATGGACGTCCAAGTTGAGGATGCTCTGATAGTGGCGGAATGCACCCTTGTAGGTAGAATTAGAGGGAAGGCCTTATCTGGCAAGTCGTTGAACTAGTGGGCGGAGACCCAATGGAAAGAAACCCTGGCAAATTCGTTCAGAGTTGCACTGCTAGTGAAGGGCTGGTTCATGGTCAGTTTTGCAAAGAAAGAAGACGCCGATTGGGTTGCTGAGAGGAACTGGGCTATTGGGAACCGCCCGGTTTTGTTTCAGAGGTGGTCGCCGGATTTTGATGCAAAAAGGGAGAAGGCGGACGAGTTCCCAGTCTGGGTCAGAGCACCTGGACTCCCTCCATTTCTGTGGGTGGAATCAGTGTTCAAATCCATAGGGAATTTGCTGGGCACTTACCTTGAAGCTGACATCTCGTTCCTTCACACCCACGAAAGAACAATGGCACGGATCTTAGTTCGATTGAACCCTAAGGATGGGTTAGCGGAATCTATAAACCTTCAGTATAGAGAGTACGTTTTTTAGCAGCCTTTGGACTATGAGCACCTTCCTTTTCGGTGCTACAGGTGCCACGTATATGGGCATTTGGCAAAGGATTGCCCTCTGGGAAATCGCAGAAGAAGGCCGCAGAAACAAGGTGAGCAGAGGGAGAAAAAGATGAGGAAGGAGAAGGATTTCGTGGCTAAGGACCTTCAGAAGGATGCTGCCATGGAGGAGAGGCATATTGGGAAGGATGCTACTGTCAGCCAGGATATAAATCACATTCCCAAAGAGACAAAGGCCCAAGAGACTCCAGTGAAGGATACCAAGGAGCCTACAGCTGAAGACCCCGATACTGTAATGGAGGAACCTATTGGCATGCTTCGTGATCACTGCAATATTTCTATTTTCCCTAATCTTAATGAAAATACTATAAATGAAGAATTCAAATCATGTAGAAATGTTGATCAGTTATCTGTTGAAAATCTTATTGATGCCATTCCCTCCATCAACCTGAATTGCGAAGATGTATCTCAAAATAGCCAAGTCCCGGTCCTTTCCAATCAGTGTTGTCATTATAATCTGAGATCTCTGGATAAAAGACAGGGCAAATCGATAGATTCCCCTGATCCGATTGGTGGGTTAGGCCCTTCTTCATCTCAAGTTTCCAAAAGAAAGGGTAGGGGTAGGAAATCAAACCTGTCCAAAGCACAGGTCAAAGCGAAGTTTGATGTAGCTGATGGGAAGCAAATGTCCATTCCTGGGGCGCTTAGAGCAACAAATCCCCCTGACCTGGTTACTAAATGATCTTTTTGTCCTGGAATTGTAGGGGTTTAGCCAGTAAGCCCAAAAAATTGGCCTTAAAAGAATTAGTTTCTCGTTACAATCTGGATATCCTCTTTTTACAGGAGACCCTTGGCAGGAGTTTAGAGGTGGAAACAATGCTCAGGTCCTCTTTCCCAGGTTGGGTATTTCATGCCATTGATGCTGAAGGGCACTCGGGGGGTTTGGCTATTGGTGTCAGAGATGGTAGGATGATGATCAATAGCCTCTGGGGAATGGACCATGTTCTTGGCATGGAGGTTTTTTCTCCTGATATCGGTTTTCCTTTTTTGATTCTAAATATCTATGGGCCATGTCAGGGGCGAGAGTCTTTCTGGAATAACCTTTTCTCTAAATCTTTTTTAAAGGACAGGAGTTTAATTTTGGGAGGAGACCTAAATTTTTCAATTGGTTCTGCGGAAGCCTGGGGTCCCTCAGCCAGGGAAGATCCGCTCTCAGATTTTTTTGCAAATGCTCTCCTCTCCCATAATCTGATAGATGTTAATCTAATTAAAGTCAAGCCTACTTGGAGGAACAGAAGAGCAGGGGAAGGAAGAGTGGCAAAGCAGTTGGACCGGTTTCTCATTAGCGAAGACTTGACAGGAAGCATCCCTATGTTCAGGCAATGGGTTGGTGAAGGGGGGAATTCTGACCATTTCCCCATATTAATGGAGTTTCAAAAACCTCCCTCCAAACCAGCTTCTCCTTTCAAATTTAATGCCTCCTCGTTGCAGGAGGAATCTTTCAATATCCTCTTTAGGGATACTTGGAGACACCCGGGCAGCTCTTCGTCAGAGAACAAAGGGGCCCTATTCTGGGATAATTTAAAAAGGCTCAAAAAAGCTACTATAGAATGGGCCAAAGCTAGGAAGGTGTCTCAAAATGAGGCGCTTTCCTCAATAGATGCTGAATTACGAGATCTAGAGGAACCAGAGGCTGGCGGGTATGAAAGCCAGGAATCAAAAGACAAGATCCTGATGCTAGAAAAGCAAAGAAGTAAGATCCTTCTTGATAGAGAAGAGGAGTGGAGGCAAAAAAGCAGGGCGATATGGCTGAAAGCCGGAGATGAGAATACAAAGTTTTTTCATAACTATGCAAAGGGCCGGAAAAATGCAAACACCATTTGGAAGCTAAAGGATCAGGATGGAAGAGAAGCTTCCTCTTTTGAGGATCTCTCTAGAATGGGAAAGGCCCACTTCCAGAACCTTTTTACAGCTCAAGGAGGGGTTACTCTAGCAGAAATTATCAGAACCGCCCAATGTTTTCCCCGTTTTGTTGAAGAGGAAGAAGCTAAAAGTTTAATGGATGTCGTGACAAAGGAAGAAGTTGAACATATTGTTAAATCCATGGCAAAAGACAAAAGTCCGGGACCAGATGGGTGGACCATAGAACTCTTCAGTCACTTCTTTGATTCAATTGGTGACGAGCTTACTGAGGTTGTGGAAGAATCAAGAAAAAAGGGTGAGATTCTCCCCCCGTTCAATGCTACTTTTATTGCTCTCATCCCAAAAAAGGAGGACCCTGACTCTTTTGAAGATTTCAGGCCTATTTCCCTTTGCAACTGTGTTTACAAAATCATAGCAAAAATTATAGCTGTGCGCCTGAAGCCGGTCCTTTCAAAAAATATTTCAAGTGAGCAATTTGGGTTCTTGGATGGAAGGCAAATTCATGAAGCCATAGGGGTAGCCCAGGAGACGATTCATAGCATCAGACAGACTATCAAGAAAGGGGCTGTGATCAAAATAGATTTATCAAAAGCATACGATAGGATTTGCTGGACTTATCTCCGGATGTTGTTGTCCCATCTAGGGTTTAAGTTGGACTTTATCAATTGGATAATTGGATGTGTAACCAGCGTAAGTTTTGCAGTTCTAATCAATGGGGCAGCGTCTCCCTTCTTCAAAGGGCAAAGGGGTCTGAGACAAGGATGTCCTCTATCCCCTTTGCTTTTCCTTCTAGTGGCAGAGGGCCTTAGCAGGCTGATTCTGGAAGCAAGAAGAACAGGTTTGATTAAAGGTTTGGAAGTAGCTGTAAATCTGTTCATTTCACATCTCCTTTTTGTAGATGATATTTTACTTTTTACTAATGGGAGCCTGAACGAAGTGAAGGAACTAAAGAATATCCTTGACCTGTTCATGAAAGCCACAGGAATGCAACTAAATCACAGGAAATCTCACCTTATTATGGAAGGTTTCAACAGAAATGAATGCTCCCAGATTACAGCTATTTTGCCTTTTGAGATTTTCAATATGGAGTCTTCGTTCAAGTATTTGGGATTCTGGCTGAAGCCAAACTCTTATAAGAAGCAAGATTGGAACTGGCTGGTGGCCAAAATTGAAGCTAAAATCGCCCACTGGAGTTTCAAGTGGTTATCTAGAGCTGGAAGATTGACCTTGGTAACCTCAGTGCTGCAGGCCATGCCAGTTTTTTGGGCAGCCTTGACCTGGATACCAAAAGGGACCCTCCATAAGATAAAAAAGATCTGCAGTAGGTTTCTTTGGTCAGGGGCAAAGGAGGACTCTGTTCTACCTTGGGTAGCCTGGGATAAGATTGCTAGGCCAAAAGACTGGGGTGGCTGGGGTATAAAGAATCTTTATGATTTCAGTAACTCCTTGGCAGCTAAATCTGGTTGGAGACTCATATCCTCTGAGAATCTTTGGACAAGAGTAGTGAAGCGCAAGTACATAGATCCAATGCCTCTGGAAGATTGGATTCGTAACCCAAACAAGAAAGGTAGGAATTTTTTAGTGATCTGGAAAGCTACATCTGAAGCTTTTAAAGTCATAGAACAGGGGCTGTCATGGCAGGTGGGGAGTGGTGAAAATGTGAGAATAGGCAGGGACCCTTGGGTGGGTTGCAATGATCGTTTCGCCTTATCTCCTGGTCTCATTAGACATCTGGATTCCAAAGGCATCTTTCATCTATATCAGATATAGAAAATAGGTCACTCCTCTATATGGGGGCAAGCTTGGAAGTCAGGAGAAGATCTTGACCTCAGTCCCTTATGGTGGGATGAGTGGTAGATTTTCATTCAGGAACTGTCAAGATCAAACGTAAGGCTTAAAGATAGACCTGATCAGCTGGTCTGGGCCCATGCTGATTCAGGCTCTTACTCCCCGAAAGCAGGATACAGTTTCTTAATGACGAAGAAGGGATGGGAAGAACCTGCTTGGTGGGCAAAATCTCTATGGAAGCTTAAATGTCCAAAAAAATCCAGGTTGTTTTTTTGGTGCGTGCTGAAAAAGAAGATCCCAACATGGGACATCCTCCAAGCTAGATTTAAACAAGGGCCTGGTAGATGTCCGCTTTGCAAAAATGACTCTGAGACCATCTTCCACCTGTTCTTGAGTTGCCCTTTCACTAAAAAGGTTTGGGAGGAGGTACAGTTTTTATTGAAGAAGCAGATAAGATGGGAGGGGGGCTCCATTATGGTAGCATGGGAACAATGGTGGAATCAGAACTTGGAGGGGAACATGAGGAATCTTCCTCCCATCATTTCCTGGGGAGTATGGATCGCCAGGAATAGAAGCATATTCCAGGACAATTCTTTCCCAGCTGAAGCTATAGCCATTCAAAGTTCAGCCATTTTCTTAAGTATTCCTGATCCAGAGGAATCAAGAAAAAAGTCTCAGAGCAGGGAAGAACAAATTAGACCAGGCATTCCGTGGGCTTACTTTGATGGGGCTTCTCAACACAACTCAGCAGGGGCAGGCATAATCATTCATTTAAATGAATCTCACTCTTTAATGGCTTCAGTGGGCATTGGAACCGGTTCAAATAATTTTGTTGAACTGTCAGCCCTTAAGTTGCTCCTCTGTTGGCTTATTCACAGACACATCTACGCAATTCAGATCTTTGGGGACTCTTTAAATGTTGTTAAATGGGTAAATGGTAACAGTAGATGTCTAAATTATATGCTGAGGCCACTCCTTGAAGAAATTATGACTCTTAAACAGTCTTTTAATGTTTTTTCAATTGAGCACATATACATGGATTGGAATGAAGACGCGGATAAACTATCTAAGGATGCTTTGCAGCATGTTGTGGGCATTTGGAAAGTGAATGAAAAGCACCATGATCAGATTCAGGAGTCGGATCGGCCTCCCTATGTTTAAAATTTTCTTCCTTATTTCTGTTTGATGAAATAGTCCTTCTGTTGAAACAGTCGCTTGTATTTCCATTTTTGTGCGAATTGGATGCTGTCGTTTATATGCTGATACAAATACTTTTATCACTGCCCAAGTGTTTTGGGCGTATTTATGGTTTAGTGGGCTGTTTTCCTCCCATGGAGGCCCACGGGATCAAAAACAGTTGGAACAGAGTCTTGGTTCTTCCCTAAAAGGCTGAGACTTCGTTTTGATTTTTGTTTTGCAAAAGGGATAAACCTGTTTTCAACAACAGGGATCTGGATTTTTGATGTCTTTGGTTAGTTTCAGAGAAGAGTCTCTTTTCTCTGGGTCAGTTGAGGGAGAATCCTCACTGCAACTGAATGCTATGCATCTGCTTGTAACTTTTTATCTATTTTATATATAAAAAGTTCGCTTTTTTTCTCCGGAAAAAAAAAAAAACAACAACAACAACAACAACACTTTCTCTTAAAATGTCTTGTATATACTCATCAAATTTAAAATACTTGTGGAGCACCCAACTTCCAATTATTCTATTCAACAAAACTATGGTAATCTTGAAATACTTATGATCTTCTTTGAGCATAAAAATTCTAAAATTCTAAAAACCCCATCCCATCATTTACCTTCTTGATTTTAGACAAATCAATTTAATATAAAAATAAAAATTATTCATTATCATTCTATATATATATATATATATATAATATTTTAATTATTTATTTAAATAAAATATTTCGATATTTTTAAATTAAAACAAAACAAAAAAATATACCATTTGTTTAATAGATATTTACGATATACCATTATTATTAGTTACACTTTGATTATGGACTTTAACAACCCTATAATCTGATATTTACCTTTAGGAGCTAAATTCTAAGAATAATTATGATTTGGTTGGAATTATAAATTATTAAGTAGATTATTTAATAAACATATATAACTTACTAAATTTAAATTTGAACAGACCATTATATTTAAATAATAGATAAAAATAATATATTCTAAAGATCTATCTTACCATTATTACCAATTACCTAATAGTGTTTATTACCTTTTTTAGAAAAATATATTGGAATAATATCAAATATAAATAAATGTGAAATGACCAATATAACTAGATTATTAAGATATGGTATTACCTAGGAATTCTCTTAATATTTAATATTAGATTTATTTATTTTTAAATTAACTCCGTTATAAAATTTTTTTTAAATATTAACTATTTTGACTAGGGTCATTGGTCAAAATTAGCTGTTGGAGTCTCTGCACCTCTATTTAATCAAGCTTAGCCAGATTGGTTCTTCAACTTGTCCTGACGATGAACCACATTGGTTGGTTCGAAACGCGTCAACAAAAGATTGGTTATGTGATTTTGCCGAAGATTATCTAAAAAAAACAAAAAAAGTTAACTTATAAAAAAACAAAAAAAAAACATAGGAGTCATTTACAGAGGCGGAGGAATTTCCCAGACAGCTAAAAGTGGCCGGAATCCGGGCAAAAAATATGATCAGAATTTCTATAACTTTTCGAGCAATTCCTCGGACTAGTTAGACTAAGACAAAAACATATAAACAGAGAAAGTGAAAGCCATTATTCTAATCATATATAAATCAATAAATAAATTAAAGACCATTATTCTAATCATGTCGAAAATAAATGCTTGCTTTACTTAAATAAAAGATAAATGCTTAACTTCATTGAAAAGAAAGATCAAAATTGAAAAAATTGAATCCAATAACTTCAATGAAATGAAAAATGAAAAATAAATTTATTTTTTACCCGTCTGGTTTTAACATATCTATCTTTCATCTATCTTTTCATTAACGTAACGCATTCAGTTGAGATATAATAAGAATAATTGTTCAAGAAAGTTTGTGCAGTACGAGGTAAGAAGGCGGCGCTATTAATTATTCGTAGAGTACGAGGGAGTTAATTATTCTTCTCCTTGGCAAAGGCATGCATGACGTTGGCAGCCAGGATTCCTTCATTCTCAGACACGCCGCCAGAGTGCATAAAATCAACTTTCACAGACCTATTCCTGTTGCGATATGTGATTGATGGTTTTCGATCCATATTCTGCTATGTAATTATCCAACAGCTTATATGAACTCAATATAACATATATAGTTTTTTCTTCTGAAAAAAAAAAAAGACTCTCGCTTCTGTCAGTTTTCCTGTGGCTGTCACTTTCCCTTCTGCGATTTGCTGCTGCTGCTGCTGATCAGGAGTGCGGTTCGGCTCTGCGTGCTCAGGTTTTTATTTTCCCACCTTTCTCAGAATGGGAGCGATTATATTGTTGTTTTTCGAGATTGAAGTTTACTGAATTAGTTTTATTTACTTTTTCTTTGATTTTTTATTTATTTATTTAATTTAATAATTCACATTTATTTTTATTTTTATTAAGGTTATAGTAGTTGTTGTTAAGTATTATCATAATTTTTTTTTTTCATTTTTGTTTTTATGGGTTTTAATTCTATTTCAATTTAGTTTATTAGTGTTATAGAGATGATATAAATAGATGGGCTATTTTTAATATAATGATAAGTCAACTTTTTATTTATATTTAGTTTATTTGAATTCAAATCTTTAGAGTGGAATTTATTAGGAGGATTTGCTCTAAAGCTCAAGCTTTTTTAAGTTAAAGTATTATTGTTGAGTTTATGTTATTCTCAATTGTCTTAGTTGTCTAATAACTCTTATGATGTTTTAGGGGTCTAAATTGCTTTATACCTTCTCGCCTTTAAAAGTTTATGAGAGTCACTGAATGGTGTGGATATTTATTGCTAATGCTTTTCACTGCGTGCTATGTGTGAGGTGAATAATAAAAAATATTGATCTCTACAAACTTTGTCTACCTATAGTTTCTCACCAATTTGCCCAAATTCAAAGTCTTTTTCTAGTAATGAGAAAGGCATCAAGGGTATATGCTATATGTTCAACCTTCTACACTACTATATGCCCATCTAGATGTTTGAATTTTGCATTGGGCATTTGTTGTTGATCTAAGTCCTTCCATATGTAAATATTTTTGCTATCCCTTGTTCTTTGGTAGCCTTGATCCTTGTGAAGCTTGACATTCTTTATTGCTCTCTTTCAACTTGTTTCCCTATTTATCATGGATGCTCTTTCTAAATCTCACAATTCACTACAATTTTTTTGTGGTAAGCCACTTTGTTGGAGATGTAAAAGACAACATGGGTTTTTCTATTCCAGGTAATGAGTCAAAGTTTAACAAACATGATACCTCAAAGTCTAGCTGATCAAGAAAAACAATCCTTTAATGGCAGAATCTCAACACCCCATCTAGACCACTGAAATTAATTGAAGCATTTTCAGTGAAAGAGTTCAAGGAAGCCTTCTACTTATAATTATCCCATCTAAGCTCAAATATCTAAGCAAAGGAGTTAAGTTGATTCACTTTAGATGTTATCATATTGGTGCCAAACTCCTATATATCATTTGGTAACTAATAATGCCAATTACCTATATAATGCTACTCAATAACCGTCATATTGAGTTTAATGTTGTTAAAGTTGAAGCATTTAGAAAACTTTTAAATGAAGCATTTATTTGTGTTGATATTGTCTCAATTTTTCTTATGATTCTTCTTGATTCATGGCTTTCAAAATCATGGAAAATTTGGATAGGCGGTACAAGTTTCAACATGAAGAGCACCTAAAAATACCTAAATCTCAAAACGAATTCTATGTTTTCTATTTCCAATACCTTAAACACCCATGCTCAACAAAGTTTTCATTGTAAAATCAAGCCTATTCATGATTGATCTAATTCTCAAGTTCCTACTACATACCCAAATATCAAGATCTTTCGTGTGATGATAAATCTAAATCTATCGTTTATAAACATGACATCCTTAATGAAGTCAGCACTATCATTGCTCATCTTTTTGTTTTTAATAAAATCCAAGAGTAGATCCCAAAAATTAAATCATGTTTAAAAGACAATTATCTTTCTTTGGTCAACCTACTTCATATATAAATTCCTCATTCTCCAAGTCCTCTTGTTGTTGATACTAATCCATAGTTCACAAAGTCTTACAAGGAACCGAATTTTTTTCTACCCCTATCTCAAGAAGACTTTCAATCCAATATGGTCTTTAGTTACCCTAAAGCTATTGATACACCTTTTACTATGATTTGGCCCTATGCTTGAATGCAACCCAATTCCTATAATTTTTTCACCTGGGTCTTAGAATGTAGCTAGTTATGAATAATTCCCCCATTTGAGCGAACCATAGTCATTTAGTCAAATGCCCCGCCATCAATGAGAATAATCAAAATAATCAAATACCCAAGCACTGTAAAACAATTATCTTATTACCTAGAATAATATTGTTGTAGTTAATTTTGACATTGTGTACTCTAGAGTCAATAAGGTAATTGAGAAAATTGTGAAAGTAGCTCTTGATTATGAAACAACCCATAAGCTCAAGCATGAATGTAAAAGAGAGAACAAAGATGAAGCTATCCAATTACATGGCTAGGACAATCTGCTTGGACTAGATCATCCCAACTCTAGTCAATCCAAGGATAATGATTCTACAAATGATGATGATAGTTTCATGTTTCTTCAATACAAAAAATATTTCTCACCTTACTAAAACTCACTAAGAAGATTTTTGAATTAGTGTCTCCTTTCTAATTGAGTTCTCATTTCCAAAAAAATCCCTCTTTTCTTACCATGGACTTACATGTTATTAGAAAACTAGTTCAAACTACAAAAATTCTATATATATTAAGGTTTATCTTTATATTTATGCTTCATGGATTACCATCAATTATTTTATACATGCTTATTTTTCCATTAATATGGAGAATTTTTCTTTTTCTTTTTTTTGGTGGAATGTATCCAATCCAATTCCCTATATTAATTTTGGTGGAAGAATGGTCTTTCTCGGGTAAGTTTCTAATAAAAATCATTGGAGAAACCTTAGAAATAATTTATGTAATGATGATAATATGAAATATACCTAATCCAATTCCCTATACTAATTTTGGTGGAAGAATGGTCTTTCCGTGCTATGTTTCTAATGAAAATCATTGGAGAAATGCTCAAAATAAATTTATGTAATGATGATAATAATGCCCCATTAGACTATCAACTAAATTTTTGGATATTATTAAGCCAATTATTATAGTCAAATTCCATGTTAGCTTAAAAAATTGAGTCTCAACTATTCCTTTGAGTTCTAATAGATCTTATCCTTTTGGCATTAGGACATGCCTCAAGTTACTATTTGAACTAAATAAAACAAAGGTGTCCAAGGTAAGACCACTTCTATAAGTATTATAATCAAGAAAAAACACAGAAACAAATTCTATGAGAGTTACTCCACCAAAAGCTTTTTTTCTCTAGCAATTCTCATTATTACTATTCTACGTTTGTAGTCAACAATCACAGCAATAGGCATGAGGAGATGCCTCAACTTACTATTTGAACTAAATAAAACAAAGGTGTCTTAGGTAAAGCAATTTACTTTGAACTAAATAAAACAAAGGTATCTTAGGCAAAGCAATTTTTATAAGTGTTATAATTGAGAAAAAACACACAAACAATTTTTTTCAAAATTACTCCACCAAAAGCTTTTTAACTTTAACAATTTTCATTATTACTATTCTATTTTTGTAATCAATAATCCTGCCAAACAAATTTAATTAACATAATAATAATAATAATAATTTAAAATAATTTAATTAGTTTTTATGAATGTATAATAAAATAAGTATTTGGTTACTCATTATAAATATAATAAATACATATGCATTTATGAACCATTTAATCTATATAATTCAACCAATAATATTTTAATATTAAAATTAAACCTGATTTATTATTAAAAGTACTGAATTAACATATATAAATAAAATTATTTGACTCTAATATATAATTACAACTTCATTTATTTATTTATCTATGATTTGATCAATTTATGAAGGGATTCTCTTTTATAATCTTTGCAGATTATTTTTACTAACAATGGATGCTTCTCAGTTATCAGACTTATCACGTAAGATGGAGGAAGAAGAAGAAATGTTCACTCCCTCTGAATGCTCAAGTGAGTTGGAAGAAATGTTCAATGCACCAAGTGAGATGCCGGAAGAACAGAGTGTCAGTGAGCTTGCTCATGATGACGTTGGCATTATAGAGGAGCTCTGTTTCATCAAAAAATAGAGAAGGAATGCCCACTGGGTCTGGAATTTTGGAACCCTCAGTTGATAACCGGCTTCCAGAAGCCAATATTGCAGATGAGATCTCACCACCACCACATGCTGTTAAGCCGTTATCCCCAGAAGCATCAAAGGATTCTGAAGACCTTAATCAACTTGATATACTAAAGGGCCAGACTGCTGTTGCTGATCAAGTTGCAAATAAGATTCCCGAAGGTCCTCTCTTTCAAATTATGAAGATTGTATCTGACAAGCAGGAATTGAGCTTTGTAGGCAAGGTCCATCTTCCAGAAGAACAGATTTTCGGCCTGTGCAATAAAGTTTTACCCAATTCTGCAGATAACCATGAGTATCCTGATATCAGAATCGATTTTAAGTCCTTGAATCAAGTATCGTTGCCCGCAGTTGGCTTCTATGGGGACAAGAGAACGATGGGTAGAATATTGAAAGAAATGGGCGCGATAGATGATTCGATTCATAAGCAAATGGAGGAAGAAAAATTTGAGGCAGGCTTGTCCGTTGGTCGTTTGGAGGAAGTCATCATTGTTTTCTATTGGCATCAAGAAACCCATCTCAAAGCTGCATCAAGGAAAATGTTTCATGCAAGTTTATACGCTATGTAGTGGACCTTTGTGATGATGTTTATGTGTTCGTTGAAGATCATAACCTTCTTGCAGCAACTCCGGCTGATTCTGTGGTCAGCGGCACCACTTCTTTGAGGACACGTCCAAGACGAACGGAGAAACTTAAGAGAGGCCGTGTTAGAAATTCCGAAAATGATGTCACGGTTTCGTCTGGTTTCCACCTAAACATAGGAAGGCATATCAGTACTAGGCCAACTGTTATGCCTAAACAGACAATGTTCTTTGCTGAAGGATATCACCGCTGTGCTTTTCTCACTCCCAATTATAGAGGGTCAAGAAAGTATGCAAAACCTCAAAAGAAAAATGGTCAGGTTGCTGCACTTGCGTCTGAGTTACAGACACTGTCCAAAGACTATGATCTTGATTACACTAGGCTCAGCAATGTGGACTTCGTTTCTCTTTTAAAGTATGCTACATTGCCAGAGACAGAATTGAAAGATTCCTTTCGGGTTCGCCGTGCAGAAAATCAAAAGTTCGATATTCAGTCGGAGTTGAACGAATTAGTGGAGCAAATATTGCAAATGTTTCTTCACGTTCTTACCGAGTACTGCAGTTTTATTCGATATTTATAATTTATCAGATTCGGAATCTGAAGAGAGGGGGCGTGTTGCAGCTCAGAAAATTGATCATATTCCAAAAAATCCGTCCCAGCTGCTGGAAACTCAGTTGGCTACCATTTGGAATGGCAAATATCGTGGGAAGAAACTGCTTTTTGTGGGCTCAGGTATTGAGTTTCGTCCGACGGATGGGATGGACACAAGATTCATCGTTGAAAGATCTGGAAAGTCTGCTCACCCGGTTATGTTGGAAGAAGAGGTTATGTTGAGGTGCACAGATAAAATTGGCAAGACAGAAAAGGCAAGGTTTACCAAATCTGGAGTCAATGAGAAACGCCCTGTGGTGTCAGGTGAGCAGCTTATTCTGAAATTTCAAGATGAAAAAACGTTAACAGGGACTGTAGAAGCCTCGAAAGATGCACCCCGTGAAGGGGAAAGCTATTTTGATACAAAAAATATAGTAAACAAACTTACTAGTTGGGTTAGGCAGAAAGAGAAAGAGCTTTTTGATGGCTCGGAGATTAAGTTTCATCCAACAGATAGGGTGGACTCAAGGGATTCAGCATTCATCGTTAGAAAATCTGGAAAGTCTTCGGACTCAATTATGTTAGAAGAAGATATTATGTTGGAACATAAAGGTGGCCGCAAGACAGAAAAAGCGAGATTTAGCAAATCTGGAGTTACAGAGAAACGCCCTGTAGTGTCAGGTGAGCAGCTTATTCTGAAATTTGAAAGTGAAAGAACGTTAAAAGGGATTCTCGAAGTTTCAGAAGATGCGGTCCGTGAATGGGTAAAATCTTTTGTTCCTAAAAGATTACTAACCCTCGCACAGAACGTTGTTTTCTTGAGCTTCCTTCTGAGCGATGGCATTTCAGAGCACATGAAGAGCTTTGGTCAGCCTATTATAAACAAACTACAAAAGCAACAACGGCAGAGAGATTTGACAATTGAGAAATGGCTTTTCTTGGTCTTCCTCACTAGCAACGCCGAGTTAGACCAAGTAAAGAATTTCAGTAACATGGAACAGTTTCTGACTTCAGGTAGCCTTGATAATATTTTGACTGAAATAGAAAATGGGAAAGCGGACTGGTCACCGGAGTTGCAAGAGTCTTGTGTGCAGTGGAAAAGAAAGTGGGATGGTTTTAAACTTGATGAGAATTTGGTAGGTGCTGTTTTTGCCAATGAAAAATGGAAAAATCTTTGTTCATCTACATACAAAAATGCAAACGAAGAATTCAGAGGAAACATCCTATCAATGATTGGGAAGGATATCCAGCCCCTGCTTATGAGCAAACTTGAATCCCAAAAAAAAGCAAAGGAGACACTTCAGGAGCAGAAATTGAAAACTGAAGAGGAAAACTTTCTGACTGAAACAAAGAAAAAACTATCCCAAAGAAGAGACAATGGAAAACGTATGTATATTACAAGCTGCTCTATTCCAAAAACAAAATATACGTTAGAAATCTCCAGCGAGGAAGAAGAGAAGCCCAATATACAATGGATGATTGTAGAGTTGCCACCAAACAAAAAGGACATAGACGAGTTAAATTTAAATCCAATGCATTGCATTATACCCTCTTGTTCGAACCCTTTTGAATTGGTTTGCTGTGATCCTGAGATAGAAAATCTGAAAAAGGTTGCATATCTGAAATCTGGTGAGTTGCTTATTTTTCTTCACGACAAAGAACATAATAGGCTGGACTTGTACATGTCCCCCAAAATTGGACAATTTCTACATGGGAGAAATCTTCTTCACTCATTTAAAAGGGGTTTTGATTTGGTAGCTTTTGATGAACGGACCAGATTCCTGGCTTTATATGATGTACAGGGTTCCAATGTTGTAATATACAGGTTTGATGAATCATTCCGGAAGACAGGCGTTGAAATCATGCTCAACTTGTTTTCTGGAAGCACAAATATAAAATGGATGCAGTGTGTTCCCGGGAAAGCTGAATTGGTTTTAGTTGACGACACAAACAGGCTCAGAGTGGCAGAACTCCATCACCGGCCATTGATGAAGCCTAAGAGTATGACACTCTCATCAGACTTTTTAAATGCTTTCATTTCAGGGGATGGCTCCTTTCTCTTCGTTTTCCACACACCTGCAAAGTTTTCAGATCAAAAAGAAGAATGTGCTTCATCTTCTGCTCAAGGAGCCGCACAAGAAAACAAGCCCACGTCGGAATTTGAGCTGAAAGTTTACATGTTAGGCGATACCATGTCTTTCTTGGAGAACATTTCATTGAATATAAATGTTGAAGATGTTCGTGATTTACAGGTGAAGCTTGTATATTATGGTTCTCAGATTCACCTTGTTGTATACTCTGATGTTGTACCTAGCTTTTCTTCTAAAATATTGAATCTAGTCTCAGCGACAGAAGCTTTGGAGTTTGAAGAATTAGGAAAACAAAAATCTACCTCAGAAAGAGATCATAAGAATGCCATGGACCGGGACTCTCAGAATACTAGTAGTGCTACGTTAGACTACATCTATCACATTTTTCATAAATTTGCAGTTGATCCCGCGCTATTTAGAGGGAGTATCAGGGATCTCAACCTCCATGTTTTGCTCAAGTCAAGAGACACCACCTTTGGAAAAGACAGAGGGCAAGGGAAATATGAAGAATACTTGAAGAATGTTATTGGGCGCTTAAAGCAAGAAAAAGGAAAGGACTTTTCAAATCTCAGGATTCAATTCAAAGTTCAAATGTCTGAAAGTTGTGACTCAAACACTCTACATCTCTCACTCCCTCACTATCTAAAAAAGCCTTTGGGAAACTGGGTCCGTCAACTTATATGTCTTGTACCCGTCCAAATAACTCGTGCTGAAAACAATGGATTACAGCCCTTGCTTGATGGGCTTCAAATACCTCCACACCTCACTTATGCAGATAGCATATCACTGGCAACTTTGTTGCGCTTCGGCTTGTATGATGCTGTCCTGAGTCAGTTGGATGGTAAAATCAAGGTTGTCTCGTCAATGGGCAAACAGAGTAGTGGTAAATCATTCTTATTAAACCATTTATCTGGCTCCCTTTTCGATGTAGCTGGGGGGAGATGCACTGATGGAGTGTGGATGACAGTACGAATGGACTCAGAGTGCCTCTTTGTATTGATGGACTTCGAGGGATTAGGCAGTTTTGAGCTATGTTACCAGAAACGGGACGGTTGCCACCGTTCCCCGTAAAAAACGTGTAAGAAACGGAAACCAGACGGAAACGCCGTTTTCTACGGTTATTTTAGCTAACGGGTGCATATATTTTATGGGAAATCTTTTACCGGTGGTAGTTCGCTCTTTTGCATGTCATTCTCAGCCCTGTATTTTCACTCTTTATTGTAGATTTTACTCATGTATTCATTCAATAACCTAGAGGCTTATGCCAAGTATATAGAAAGTTGATCATTTCTGTACTATCCCTTTTTTAGTTGATTTGTTTTCCTTTAACATATATATTGTTAAAATTCATAGTTTAAACACTATTCTATATGTGGCTCAAGAAATTCACATTTAATTGCAAATTCTATTTATTGTTTATATATATATATATATATATATCTAATTATTTGGAATTTTTTTTAAGGAAACAATAATTAGCTGAAGGCGTAAAATGCATAAAAATGTATACACTTAATTGATTAGGAGGCATTAGAATGTATATATTTAATAGTCAATTTGCTAAGCATCAGTTTCTTATTTAAATTATTTAGGTATTTAATAAAATTTGGGCTGGAAATTTAGTTGAAACTATATTGAAAATTGAAACTAACGATGTATTTTTTATTTTTATTTTCATTTTCTCTCTCCTAGTTTCTTGAGTGCGAAACCTCCAAACTCCGTTTCTCGTACCGTTTTCGTTTCTCGTTTCGTTTCATGTTTCTCGTTTCTGTTAACATAGGTTTTGAGAGAACAGAGCAAGAAGATATGTTACTCTCAGTCCTAAATGCTGCCTTGAGTAATTTAACAATATTCAACAAGAAGGTTTGTTTTTAGAACTGTCTTATTCGTTTGCTTTTACTGGTTTACCATTTGATTTTCTCATATTAAATAGTGGCCTTAGCTTTCTTCTTTCTGTTACTGTAGCCACACAAAGATTAATTACCAATTGTGATACTTGCTTCTTATTCAGGATTTTCATCTTGACAAGGAGACGGAAGTTATCTTTCAGCGATCCCAAAGTGGGGTAAGTTAGGTGAAGGAAGATAAAAAACTATTCAAAGGAGTGTTCTACATAGCTATCAAGGATGTTGATGTCTCTGATGTAGAGGAATTAACAGATGAATTCCGTCAGAAACTTCTCCAAATTTGTCAAAGATCTCGTGAAAACTTTCTTACCAAGATGTATGGAGGAGTGGTTGAACTTGCTGCAATGGCTCCTTTTACTCGAAGAGAATATCATCAAGAAAGCCTATTTGATATTGCTTTGACTGTGGAAGAGTTGGGACATAGTTATGACAGTGGCCGTGCCTTCTTGACAGATTTGAAGCTTGTCATGTCCCAGATGGCGGTGAAGGATTGGACCTCTGTAGATATGAAACGTGTTGCCATGAAGGTGGATATCCTTCGTGGGAACTTGGTTTCTGCTGTTAAGGCAGGATGTATTTCTGTGGCAGGAGCCAAAAAGATGCTTACGAATTTTGACTCTCAGGAAGAGGTAAGTGATGCTCCACTAGTACTTCGGGATCTCTCCATTGATTTGCAAGATACTGGCCTCGAGCTTGCGCCTCTAGATGAATCTACGTCAAAAGATCGGATTTTGAGTCATCTTAGATCAATACTAGATGGAGTCTCGGATAGAAGAGGCAAAAGTGGGGATTTATGGCACTCTACGTTTCAAGACTTCATAGAGGCTTTGGCTGATAGACGGTGTGATCGAGTTCAAAGGTGGCTTCGCTCCAACAGCGCAGAATTTTCTGGGAATGATGATGTGCAAAAGTTGCAACTGGAGGCAGTTCTAGCTCTTGCAGAATTGAAACAGGGACTCTCTGTATGTGGTTGCAAATGTTCTGTTTGCTTTTGGCGATGTGTTTTAGAGAAAGGTCATTCCTCTGATCACTCTTGTATGGGTAACCATGTTTGCGCTGAGAAGTGCACGTATTGTTCTCTCGAATTACACCAAGACCAGGAAAATGAAGACGAGGAATGTAAGCATTTGGCAGGCCATGAAGGGAATCATGATTGCAAAATGAAAAATCATACATGTGCCGAGATATGTTCTTTATTTGACAAATCATCCAATTGCAGAAAATCTTGTTGCTTGACAGTCGGACATGAAGGTACTCATAAGTGCAATTCATCACAACATTTGTGTAACATGAGATGTTCCCTTCCGAGCTGCAAAAATCCCTGTGTCATACAGATTGAGCTTGGGGATCATGATAAACATGCCTGTCATGAAAGGTTTTGTCCCAAAGATTGCATCATGGAGGGGTGTCCTAGAAGCTGTGGTTACAAAGATCACTTCCATGAATTGACAAGTGATGAACATCTCTGTGGTGAGAAGCATGGTTGTCCTAAGGAATGTGAAGCCGACGGAATTTGTGAAATTCTCACTGAACTTGTGCGACACACACGCTCATTTGAGGGCAGAAGAGGTTCCTTTGAGTACATACATTTATCTGAACAAAATGGTAAGAAAAAGAATTGTTGCATTGACACTCCACCTTTTAAAACATCCCATGATGGTGTGCATCTTCACACACAAAATCCAGATGTTGTGCATCACTGTAACGCTAGATGTCAAGCTTGCGGGTATTTTTGTCCAAAACCTATTGATCACACTGGTTTGCATAATACTGTTCATGGGAACATGAGGAATGTCAATTTTGCATCAGACCAGGAAGAATTAGATATCCAGGGTAGAAAGTATGCTTGGGGGGAATCTAGTGTGGCAGAAATGTGTAACCTGCATTGTAAAGCACAAGGTCGGGGTCACATTCATTTAATTCCTTGTCCCATGAACGATGGTTTGCCTTGCAAAAGTCATATCTATGATGGCTCTCGGCATGAGACAAGAAAATATGGCCCAGATGTGGATGTCCCAAAAGATGAACTTACCCATGAGACTTACTGGATGCAAATGCGGTTTGAAGATCCCTGTACTGAAGAAGATCAGAAAGAGTTTGCTCTATGCAATCATCTCTGCAGGTCAGAGGAGCATAAAGACACTGATGGTAGTTCCACAAAATCTTATTGCGCAGAGAAATTATGGCATGCCCTTGTACAAAGAACTTCAACGCCATCCTCTGGAGGCCACATAACTGCAGATGGTCACCGTTTTCTCTGTGACCATTTGAAGAATGTACCGCATCACGTGGTTTTTGTTATTGACAGGTCTGGTTCAATGTCTACCCCTGATATAAGACCAAACTTGGCCAAATGTATCCCCCGTCACAATTGTAGGTTGGGCTGTATGTATGAGTCTATTGATAGATTCATTAAGACTCGGCTTAGAACCTCTAGCGATGATTCTGTATCTGTGGTTCTATTTGATGATACAGCAACTCTTGCCCTAGAAAGGCAAGAGATGAAAGAAGATATAGTGGATGGTCTTCTTCAATATGATGATGCATGGGGGACAACTAGTTATTCTTCTGGTTTGACAATGGCAGAGGAGGTAATTTGTCGGGGTTCGAATGATCCTAATGTGGAGAAGAAGAAACCAATAATTATTTTCTTGAGCGGTGGTGGAAACAATGATGGACAAGATCCTCTTTTTTTTGTGAATAAATTGAAGAAGACAGAGCCAAAGTTGATATTGCATACAATCATGTATGGAACGGATCCTGCAGCTTTTATCTTGGAGAAAATGGCAGAAATTGGGAATGGCACATTCCAGCTCAGTCTTGATGAACTGCAATTAGCACGAAGCTTTGAGAATTTACCGATTAGTCTGGAGCCTAACGTCGTATCTGTAATCCCGGCTTCGAGATCAAATCCATAGACTTAAAGGTTTAGTATAATTTACTGCAATTCTAGGATCTATTTTATTCAAGTATCTGCAGAGGCCTTTATGAGTTCAAATTTTTTTGTTTGTTGTAGGGTAAAGCAGCTAACATTTGCATTCCATCTGTCGTGGTTTCCACTCTCTTATTAGATTTGTTAACCCAGCTCTACTTCTCAGTGACAGCTAGTTCATTATCGTATGCAGCGCGATGAGCAGAAGCCAGACGGAATGCTTTCTATTTTGAATATGCGTGGATGGTAATAATATCCTTTCTAGTTTTGCACATATTAAGAGTACAAGAAAGATTGCCCCATATATGCATTGCTTCTGCAGGTCTGTAATCTGCACTCTGCTAGTATTGTCTCATATCTTTGCACATTGCCAATACTGACGTCTCATATATCAATTCATTTCACTAATCCTTGCACTTAAAAGGGCAGATATTCTCAACAAGTGCCTCTACAGGTCTACTAAGAGGATGGTGCATTCATGAGATGATAGTTGGGAAGAGATTTGTGTGGTAACTAGTACAAATTCCTTCCTATATCTTTTATTTCGACCTCTTCCTTCTACATGTGTGCCGTACTAAATACTTGCATATCAAAAGCTGATTATCCCAACACTAATCACTGATCACTGTTAACATCATCTACTGGTACACATGTAGCAGTAGAACAAAACAAAGAAGACATTACTCAAAGTTGACATAATTTTATTAGTTCATGAGCTGCAGGGTATGTTGCTTGTCAATATGCAGCTAAAGAGGCTTCCAGAAATTAATGCATTAAAAACACACATTACCGTTAGTGACATCTTCTGTTGGAGGTTAAAAGGGTTGGGTTTGTGAGTATTATTTGCATGATATTGTCAAGAATGTAATGTGCAGAATCAAACATTAATGTGTAGCATGTGAGATAAGCATGACAGGTGATGTATATATTCCTTAGGTTGTTATTAAATGATCTTTGTGCTGCCGGCTTAATGGATCCCACACAATGAAATTGAAAGCAAATACCTAGATAGTGACCTTATTTGGCCAAACCTTCTGCATCCCATGATCAAGCTATTTTTTTGTAAACTTAGAAATATAGATGCAGATCAATGGCTAATTATCCCAACACTAACCATTGATCACTATTAATATCATCTGTTGGTACACCTGTAGAACAAACGATGAACACTAAAGCTGATATAACTTGATTAGTTCTAGAGCTGCACGGCATGTTGCCTGCCAATATGCAGGAAAAGAGGTTTCCAGAAAATTATTGCATTAAAAAAGCACACATTACCATTAGTACCATCTTTTGTTGGAGGTTAAAAGGGTTTGTCAATATCTGCATGATATTGTCAAGAATGTATATGTGCCGACTTGAGCGTTATTGTGCAGCAGCATGTGAGATAAACTTGTCAAGCTAGGTATATATTCCTTAAGTTACTAATAAATTATCTTTGTGCCATGGGCTTAATAGCCTGAGCATCTCGTGCCATGAAATTGAAAGCAATTATTGAGATGTTGACTCTTATTTGGCCCAATTTTTCTGGCATTCAACCTTTTGCATGTTAAGATTTAGATGCTTTTTTGTGGAGTGATAAATCTGTTTTTAGTAGAATCCAGCCCAACTCAGGTTTTCAATAAACAAATGACTTTCATATCTAAAAAGCCTAAGCTTAATAGTGTGTATTTTATTTGGCAAGGCCTGTTAAATTTTTTTAGAGAGTTTTGTGACATTATTGGGTGAGTTTATGTCTTTATGTTTTGCTACATCTTGGTACATTGGTTTGATGGATATTTTTGCTTATGTTGATGCAGGTACTTATAAAGTTTCAAAATGTTTGCCAAGAATACTAGAGCTCATATTTAGTATTGATATGTATGGAAAACTGCCATAGACAAGAGAAATTGGGGTTATGACTCTCTATTTATTCCTTTCTAAGCTCATAAAGGAATCTTGCGCTACTTTTACTTGTAGGGTGAATTTTTTAGACCACTGGCTTTTGGCATTGCTGATGAAAGAAATGTTAATATCGAAATAACTTGGGAGTTCTGCTTGAGCACATTGGACAATTTACAATGTTTAATGGCCCGTCTCTTAGATGTTTTTCTTTACTATTAACATTTTTTCTATTTTAAAATTATATGTAGAATGTGAAACTCAGAAATCTAATTCTCAATCGTGATTATTTTGATACTATTAGATGAATGAAAGATGATGAACAAAATAAAAAGTCAGGTCCATCTTTGTTTAAAAATCAAAATTACACATAGCATTAAGTGGTAAGTGAAACTGACAAATTCAGTTCTTAATTTGGATTATTTAAATACAATAGAATGGATGAAATATGATGAAATAAATAAATATTCAGAGCCAGCATTATTTAAAAACCAAATTAAACCTTTTTGAGGGAGGTATGATCTCAAGAATTGTCATAACAAAAATTTACTTTGAAATAAAAGCATAAGAGACAATTGATGGTTAAATTGTTCTTGGCATAATTATCTCTTCTTCATGCATGGTCCATGACATAGGAACTATGTGATTGTTCAATAAATTAAGTGACTTTGTAATGTTTGTTCTTTCAAATATCTTATTTTATGATTATTTATCCTTCCTTGCGTGGCTCATAAAATAAAAACTAGGTGATTATTGAATGAAAGAAGTGACATTGTAATTTTTGTTCCTTCAAATATATTTTTTTTTGGGTAAACTAAGGGTTTTATATTAATCCAAATCAGCTTTATATGGATTTGAAAGGATTACCATAGTGACCATAGAGGATGCTACTCTCCTCTGTATACTACATACTTCAATTAGACCAACAAAGTCTCAAATCCCACTAAAACCAAAGGTTGATAACCCAAACTACATTAGATCCAAGGCCAAAACTGGCCTGCGACATTTCCAAACCAACCCACACGAAGATCCTAGACATATTTTCAAAAAACCATAAATGCTAGCGGTCTATAAAACACAGATAAACTTTCCAAAATACATATAATCAAGTCCATTTTTCACGACCCATTCACAAAATAACATGACAAGAGAAACAACCAGGGCTTAAGCGCTTCAACTGGCCATAGACCATACAACAAGAGAAACATGACAGATGACACACGCCCAACAGGTTGGGCCTGGAACCACCACACAGATTGCCATGCAATGAGGAGGCCAGGAGAGATGCCAAGCACCCATCCTTATGAACCCGAAGCCTTCCTAAAAAGGCCATCGAACTGCACCTCTCCCCACTGATCTTTCTAATCATTATCAAAAGAAGAAACATTTTTTGGTGCCCTCGCGCTAGAACCAAGAGGATTCATCAGGTCTCCCCCATCTGATTCACATGCTATGTGACTTTCTACATGAGCCAAATGAGAGTCGATTCTATCCAAAAAAAACCCACTAGTTCCTGAGCATTCTCTTGACATCATCCAAGGATGCAAAAATATTGTACTTCTCTACTTGTTTGTCCCTCAAGACCAGGGCTAATAGGGTCCTCATTTGCTAATGAAGAGCCATGGAGTTTAGGTACTGTTGCTTCCTACCCCTTGTGTAACTAGGGTCAGGAACTCAAGCTAACATGTCTTCCATGAGCTCCAAATCTAAGAAGGAATGTATTTCGACCCCTGCTTGTGTATTAAGCTTATGAATTTCTCTGCGTGTTTCTGGTGGAACAACGTTAAAAAAGGTTGCAACCGAGTCATGGGCAAAAGGCTTAGCACCACGTTGCCCTTTCTGGAATCGACCACCACCCCTCCGCCTGCTCCTCCCCCTTTGCCTCGAGAACATAGTTGAATTGGGGGTGAACCTCCAACAACTTCTATGAGTTCCTCTACTTGTAAAAGAACACAAGAATGGATGAGACCCAACACCAAAATGACCAAGAAACCAACAAACTAAATCATCACAGAAGTTCTAAACATTTGACCCAAACTCCAAAAATAACTCAACAATTGAGACAAAAGGAACAACAACCTCCTCTACAAACCTATCACCATTTACCATTGAACCCAAACACACCATTGAGAGGACCAAAGGACTACAAAACCCAGACAAACACAACCAACCACCAAATTCCACTGACCAGAGCTTATCCAACCTAAGACCACACCAAACCCTATAAAGCTCTCGTAATTCACTTTGACCTAGACTCATATTCCCTAGCTTGTGCCTTGAGTGAGGACCACAGACCAAAACCTAAGAACGAATTGACACGAAAGCCCGAATTAATGCTACTAACCAGGCTTGGGAAAGACATAGAGCTTCATACCCTAATACTCTGAGCTCAAACACAACTGACGAGCAAAAGAAATAGACCAAGAATAATAGATATAGAACCAAAAAATTCAGTCCATATAAAAGAATGAAGACCACCAGTGGCCCTTCTAGAGAGAAATCCTTTAGTGGCCAAGCACACGGCCAGATGTCTAGGAAACCCAACACATTCAATCCAAACTTACGGAGGCATGCACACTCACCTCCCATGCTTTCAATTCTAAATATTATCCACTACATGATGGGCCTAACGCATACCAACTTTTCCAGGAAGAAAAACAAAGAGGCCAAGGACCTTCCCTTGACTCCTCTCCATTTACCACAAGTTGTCACCCTGTCCATCCAAACCAATTAATAGAATCACACCACCAACTATTAGATTGCATGTGAAGGCAGGCCGTGTCCTGCCCCCATTTAATGCTTGATCTGAACTATGGGGTGCCGGGTGCGACCTCTAAGAGCCTCATTAAGTCCATATTAACACCCCCATCAGGGGTGTTCCTTCAAATATGTTATTTTGTTGGTATAAAACTATAAAACTATATATATAGCAAATTATCTTGACTTATTTTGGACAAAGCATAATTTGGGAATTTACCAAACCCAAATCAAGCCTAAAATTGTGAAGAAATTAGATGAATACCTAAAAAGGTTGAAACAATTAGTTATTTATCCTATCCAACTTTCCTTTTACCAAGGAAATCCTCATCCTACTTCCAAACCTATAATTATTGGTAAAATATTCAAAATATGAAGAAATAATGGGATTTTGTGTGTTCAACAAAGAAATCACTTTTAATGTCCATAATAGAAATAAAAGAAATAGTCCCATTTTAATTTCCAATGCATACGAGAGCGAGCTTTTATGACCGATTCACCACTTTGATTCAAGTCTAGCCTTGAAATCTCTTGCCATAATTGGAAACTCCCTACCAAATTGTGGTTGCAGATGTGATTGTGCTTTTGTGAAAGAGGCAAGAAATCACTCAAAGGGTTGTTCTCTGTGGCTCCTTACAACTAAACCAACCCATCACTTTCAAGTTCAACATCTGGTCTGACCTCAGGTTTCCCACCAGACAAAAACATAATTTTAGGAACAATCAGTGGGATTCATTTTTAGAGAAGGTTTAGGGTATATTGGGAAATAGTTTCAAGACTAGCCTTGTCCTTGCACATCTTGGAAAATACTCTGTTGAAGGTGATTCTGCGGAGTCAAAGGAGGGAACGTTTGTTAAGTGCTACACTTACTAACTATACCAAGTCCAATTGTAGCTTTGTCTCTAACAACCTCTATATAATTAAGCAATGCACTCTATTTGGTCTATGTTTAATTCATAAATTTGATTTCCCCTCGTGTTTCAACATGATTTTCCTTAGATTAGTTATATGGGCTCCCTTTCTCAATTCACAGGGTTGGTTAGAGGCATTCTAGTGTTTGGTTTCCATAAAACAAGATGTTTCACAGGAATTTCTTCAAACCTAAAGGCCCGCAATTGAAGGTGATATGATTTTTGGCAAAGATTGTAGGCATCTACATTGCCTCCATTAGATGATTGAATTGTAGTAGGTCGAGTGATGAAATAGAGATCAATTATATGGTTGTACTCAATCTCCATTCTAATAAATGTTTATTATGTTGTTTTTGCATAAATATTTTCTATTAAAGTAGGTGGACAATGTTGGATGTTTAATATTGAATAAATGAGTGTTATGAATTTCAAGTTGTTTAATTGGACAGAGAAATATAAAAAATTTGACCATTTTCCATTCATCTTCAATTTTCACTGTTGGGTTTCTTTATCACTGTTGAAAATAGCAACAAGAAATGCTAAAAATAGAAATCCTAAAAATAGCATTGCTAAAGATAGAATTTCAAGATATTCCAATTTTAATTTGTCCTTGAATTAAAATTGAGAATTAAAATTCGAATTTAGTCTCACCAGCTGTTTGAAAAATAATTAATTAATTCATCTTGAGTTAATTAGTTGGAGAAATTCAAACATGAAGTCTTTGTGAAGTCATGCAACAGTTATCCCTTTGATTGAGGAAGTTATCCCTTAATTAAGGAGATAAGGATGAGTTGTATTTGAGTTGTAATTAGTTAGCTCAGTTAATTGAGTTAAGTCCAGTTAGATTAGTTCCAAACAGTTTGTGGAACTAATTGTGAGTTCAGTCAGTTAATGCATGCATGCATGCAACTAGTGTACTCCAGATAACTGAATATTCTCTCATAAATAACTCATGCATGTCAGTTCAGACAAAGACCCAGTTGAGATTAAAGGTAGGGACAGTGTACTATCAGTTGCAAGAATTTTCCTATGAGAAAATCTCTTGCATGCAAAAGGAATTCATTCCTTGAGGATTGCGTAGTTTTACAGTGTGTAAGAGCAGTGTTCCACTTGGTTGAAGGTGAATCATCCCAGAGGAACAACGCAAGGAAATAGGAGGCTTGGAGGATAGAGGAGAAGGCATATGAGTTATCTATTCAGTCTATGAGCAGCAGTGAAGGATTTTACTAAGAGTTGGATAGCTATGAGAGCTAAAGCTTTGTGTAATCCTGAGATATTTCCACTTGTATGATAATACAGATAGCGGGGTTTTTAGCTGAGGCTTTCCCCAGAGTATTCTTCTGTGTTTCATGTGTGATTGATTATTCTTCTCTGTTATATGTGTTCTGTTTGATCTTGCTCAAATCGATTAAGCTTCCGCAAGTTTGATTGTAGAAGTAGATTAAGTATTTTGCTTTAGTACATTGCATAATCAGATTAATCTACAGTGAGAATTTCTACATGGCATCAGAGCCAGGTTATCAGAGCTATGAACAACATACTGAGAAGGGAAAAGTTCGAAGTTTGAAGTTCTTGATTGCAGGTACAAAATCGATTTCTTATCACATCTCAAAGTTCACCAATGGCGTTCAATGGCTTGAGACTCGAGTATGCTCTGGATGGTAGCTCGAATTCCATAGCATGGAAGGATCGCATGGAAGCGGTATTAGAAGACAATGGGTTGAAGGATTTCATTGATCAAGAAATCCCCAAGCCAGCTGCAGCTAATGCCTAAGAATTGGTTGAATGGAAGAAGTGTGTGGCAAAAGCGAGGAGAATTCTTGTGGAGAGAGTTCGAGACCATATTGTCTCGAGTCTCCATGGAAGGAGACTCCGTTTTCAATGTGGAAGACATTGAAGGACCTATATCAAAACATCAGCGGCCAGAGGAAGCTGGGGCTCAAGGACAAGCTTCGGAAAATCAAGTGTGAAAAGGGTGACACGATTTATACATATCTGAACAAGCTCACCACCTGCAGAGATGAGCTTGGTAGTGTAGGAATAACGACAGCCGATGATGATATGGTGAGCCTTGCTCTCCTCGGTCTTCCAAAGAGCTAGAATAGCTACCAGGACTTAGTGAATGGAAGAGAGAAACTGTCGGATTGGGAACGACTGTGGTCAGATCTGATGCAAGAGGAGATCAGGAGGAGCACCAGAGATGGTTTTTCATCTAAGCATTATGATAAAGAAAATCTAGCCTTAGCAAGTAAGGCAAGGAAAGGGAAAGGGAAGGCTTCCCATTCCAAATCGTGTTCTTCCCATGGTGGGAAGAAGATTGACAAATCTAAAGTAAGATGCTTTAATTGTCATGAGGTGGGCCATTATGCAACTAATTGTCCATTCAATAAATCCAAGAAGGGATTCTCGAAAGGATTAGAAGGTTAGGCACTAGCCTCTCATTTCGAATTAGATTTTACCCTCATCTCATGCATGGTTTCATCAATGGTGGGTTGTGTTTGGTACCTGGACAGTGGAGCCTTATTCCATATGACTAGCGATAAGAGTTTATTCAGTACCTTGGAGGAGAAAGAACTCAAGATGCGCATAGAGATGGGCGATGATGGAAAGTATCGTGTTTTAGGTGAAGGTACGGTTGTTTTTTCAGAGGGAGCATGGAGCTCCTCTAACCCTGACTGATGTAAAGTATGTGCCTGGACTGAATAAGAACTTGGTATCGATCGCGGTGTTGGAAGACAAAGGCTATGATGTAGTCTTCAGTAAAGGAAAGGCGTTCCTGAGACACATAGCCATGGGTCAGACCAAGAGGATTGGGATTCGAGTGAAGAATCTCTACAAGCTGGAGGTAGATGACTGTGCTGCATTGAGTTCGAAAGCAGAATTGGTGCAAAGCCAAGACATTGGTGAGTATGACATAGGCAGTTGGGCCACTTTCATCATGGGGCCTTGAAGATAATGCAACAGATTTCTATCGGACTTCCCAAAGGTAAACTTGAGCAAGTGGACACATGCAAAGGTTGTACCTTGGGAAAGTATGCCAAGTCTTCCTTTCATGATCGAGACAGTCGAGCTGAAGCAATCTTGGAGCGAGTTCATACAGATGTGTGTGGACCATTCTTGACAGCCTCCACCGCGAAACAAAGGTATTATGTGATTTTCATTGATGATTTTTCTCGTAAATGCTGGATCTATTTCATGCAGAAGAAGGATCAAACCTTCTCAAAGTTTTGTGAGTTCAAAGATTTGGTTGAGAAAGAATCAGGGAAGAAGATCAGGGCCTTGAGAAGCGACAATGGTGGAGAGTATGTCTCTCAAGAGTTTAAGGACTTCTGTGCAGCGGAAGGAATTAAACAGGAGTTGACGGCACCTCATAACCCACAACAGAATGGGGTGGCCGAGAGGAAGAACAGAACGATTGTGGGGGCAGCTCGGGTGATGCTGCATGACCAAGGCCTACCACTTCATTTGTGGGCTGAGGCATGCAACACAACGATCTATTTGCAGAATAGAAGCCCGCATCGCATTCTTGGGATGAAGACACCAAAGGAAGCTTTCTTCGGGAAAAGACCAGATGTGGGTCACTTCAGGATATTTGGCTCATTGGTATATTGCCATGTGACCAAGGATGCCCAGAAGAAACTTGAGCCGACAACAGAGTTGGGGATACTTGTGGGGTACACTGATACACTCCACAACTATCGGGGGTATTTGCGTACCAGTCGGAAGACAGTGGTTTGCAGAGATCTTAAGTTTGATGAGCAGAAAACCATGCGAGTTTCCCTTGAGAGGGAGCTCCAACTACAGGCTGTGGAGGAACTTTTGGTTCCTAATGAGGAGGAGCCTCAGACTGATGCAGAGAAGTTGCATGCAGAGGTTACAAGAGTGGAGACATCCACTCAAGCAGAGTTTTCCAGAGATGGGCGGAAGCGCACGAGAGAAGCTGACAGATTGTTGTCGGATGCAAGAGAGAATGTGGGAGAACCATCTTCTTAGCACAGACAGAGGAGGTCACCTGATAGGTACACTGGATACATGGCCCTTGTTGGGGAATGTGTTGAGACCTAGCCATATTCCTTTAAGGAAGTAGCGCAATAGCCGATTTGGGTTGATGCTATGGTGGAGGAGTATGACTCCATAGTTCGGAACAGTGTTTGGGATGTGGTTCCAAGACTGGAGAACAAGTCAGTTGTGAGTTCTCGTTGGCTTTACAAGGTAAAGCAAGCTGCTGATGGTAGTGTGGAGAAACATAAGGCAAGATTTGTTTCCCGTGGTTTCGCACAGGTAGAGGGGCTCGACTATGATGAGATTTTTGCTCCTGTAGCAAGGTACTCATCCATCAGATCGATGTTGGCACTATCAGCACAGATGGGTTGGAAGATCCATCAGATGGATGTGAATACTGCATTCCTCAATGGCAAGATTGAGGAAGAGGTGTACATAGAGCAGCCGGAAGGTTTTGAGACCTTCGATCGTGAGTCACATGTGTGCTGACTCAAGAGAGCTTTGTACGAGCTGAAGCAAGCACCTCGTGCTTAGTACACCAGGATCGAAAACTACTTCACCAGGTTGGGCTTCACAAAGAGTGAAGCAGATGCGAACTTGTACCACATCATGGTAGAAGGTAAGCAGTTGATCATTGTTCTTTATGTTGATGATCTCATATTGACAGGTGATGATCAGTTGATCATGTCTTGCAAGGAGGACCTTGCAAGAGAGTTCGAGATGAAAGACATGGGTCTCATGCACTACTTTCTAGGCATGGAAGTGTGGCAGAAGGATGGGGAAGTGTTTGTGTCTCAAGGCAAGTATGCCAATGAGATACTCAGGAGATTCCACATGGAGAAGTGCAAGCCCATGCAGACTCCTCTAGCAGGTAACTGGAGGAAGGAGGATGCTACTTTAGGAGAAGTAGTAGAAGCTACTGTGTATCGGCAACTTGTGGGTTCACTGATGTACTTAGTGAACACACGACCAGATTTGTGTTATGCGGTGAACTAGCTGAGTCAAGCTATGGTTTAGCCTACCAAGTTGTTTTGGAAGGCAACTAAGCATGTTTTGAGATACCTCAGAGGCACATCTCAGTATGGATTATTGTACAAATGGTCAGAGGGAGCGAAGCTACAGGGCTTCACTGAAGTAGATTGGGCAGGGAGTCCGTCAGATCGGAAGAACACATCAGGAGGAATTTTCAACCTTGGTTCAACTGCAGTTTCTTGGTACAATAGGAAACATAGGTCAGTTGCACTCAGCTTAGCAGAGGCTGAATACATGGCTGCAAGTCAGGCAACATGTGAGGCCATTTGGATGTGAAAAATTCTAGTTGGTTTGTTTGATCAGAGGATGGATCCAACTATGATCTATTGTGATAATCAGAGTTGTATCAAACTCTCTGAGAATCTAGTATTTCATGACAGGTCCAAGCATATCGACATTCGGTATCATCATCTCAGAGACTGTGTGGCGAGGAGGATCATGTTGTTGCAGTATATTTCGACCGAGGAGCAAGATGTTGACATTTTGACTAAGGCATTGTCAAAGTGTAAATTCGAGTTCCATAGAGACAGGATCGGGGTGGCAGATAATCCCTTTCTTGTTGAGAGGGAGTGTTGAAAATAGCAACAAGAAATGCTAAAAATAACATTGCTAAAGATAGCATTTCAGGATATTCCAATTTTAATTTGTCCTTGAATTAAAATTGAGAATTAAAATTTGAATTTAGTCTCACCAGCTGTTTGAAAAATAATTAATTAATTCATCTTGAGTTAATTAGTTGGAGAAATTCAAACATGAAGTCTTTTTGAAGTCATGCAACAATTATCCCTTTGATTGAAAAAGTTATCCCATAATAAAGGAGATATGGATGAGTTGTATTTGAGTTGTAATTAGTTAGCTCAGTTAACTGAGTTAAGTCCAGTTAGATTAGTTCCAAGCAGTTTGTGGAACTAATTGTGAGTTTAGTCAGTTAATGCACGCATGCATGCAACTAGTGTACTCCAGATAACTGAATATTATCTCATAAATAACTCATGCATGTCAGTTCAGACAAAGACCCAGTTGAGATTAAAGGCAGGGACAATGTACTATCAGTTGCAAGAATTTTCCTATGAGAAAATCTCTTGCATGCAGAAGGAATTCATTCCTTGAGGATTGCGCAGTTTTATAGTGTGTAAGAGTAGTGTTCCACTTGGTTGAAGGTGAATCATCCCAGAGGAACAACACAAGGAAATAGGAGGCTTGGAGGACAGAGGAGAAGGCATATGAGTTGTTTATTCAGTCTATGAGTAGCAGTGAGGGATTGTACTGAGAGCTGAATAGCTGTGAGAGCTAAAGCTTTGTGTAATCCTGAGATGTTTCCACTTATATGATAATACAGATAGCGGGGTTTTTAGCCGAGGCTTTCCCCAGAGTATTTTTTTGTGTTTCATGTGTGATTGATTCTCCTTCTCTGTTATATGTGTTTTGTTTTATATTTCTCAAATTGATTAAGCTTTCGCAAGTTTGATTGTAGAAGTAGATTAAGTATTTTGCTTTAGTACATTGCATAATCAGATTAATCTACAGTGAGAATTTCTACAATTGCATATTTTTTTTCTCAAAACCTTCATCAAGACACTAATGTCCATTCTTAGCTATAACTATATCAACAGGGCCAAGGAATTGACATCTATTGACACTTTCATTTGTTTAGATTGTATTGTTGAAAAAATGGATAGAATTGTTAAGTTATTATAGTTGCTAGAAACTCTAATAGATTCTACTATTAATGGTACAATCAAAATCAACAAATTCACTCTCATAGATGTTCAAATCTCTTATAGGATGCACAAGAGAAGATTAAGTTTCTCTAGCTTGAGTCACAATCACAACAAGATGAGCTACAAAAAAAGAATCAACATTCTGAATTGGTGTACATAATAACTCCCTTTTTGAGGTTGAGGTAGATTCCCATCAACAAAAAGAACTTGCTCAGATCACTGAGGCCACTTCAAGAGAAAATTTACATGAAGATGCAAAGGTTCAACTTGCACTTCTCAAGCCCATCATTACACCTTGGAAGAAATTAATAGCAACAAGAAAAAAACCAATCTTGGATATGAAAGGGATGTTTCCTTTCACATTCCAAACTATTTTAAACCAATCTAGTTTTAGAGTGTTGGATTTCTTCAGGATAGTTCACCTTCACCTTCTCCACATCTTTCTCCTTTTCCACAATCACTTTAGATTCGTAGATGCCAACACTATGATTAGTTTTCCCATGTGAAAGATCAATGTTTTGATCTTCACCATTGTGAGCATTGCAAAAAACATACTCATCATTCATGCAGATTTTCTAGGCTTAAGGCTCCTACAAGAGTGAAGATTCACCTTGGATGGATTGCTTCTTGGAAATGGCCTTCAACAACCAAGAAGATATATTAGTCACACCTTAGAGTTCTTTCTCAAGTATTGAAATGTCTTGCAGTTGACCCAAGTGGATATTGATGGCCATCCACCTACTCTAGTGGCTCAATGCATAGTTGTCAATCTTGGTAGTTTTTCCATAGTTTTTCGGATCCTAAAATTTGGGGGTCGTTTTGATGCTTTAAATGATTTTTTTGATTTGGAAAAGACCCAAGCCATAGTAATATGCAGAGCTTGGGTTGGTCGAAATGTGTAATTCTTGGCTAGACCTTTCCAACGGTCTATCGGCCACGCAAAAATAATATTGTATGGAAAGTTATGAACCTAGGAAGATGTACCAACTAACTCTAATGGGGCCCACAATCCTTTTGGCATTTCATCTCCTAGGGTTAGGATTTTGTATTTTTAGGGTTTACTCATTACTTTTGATTTTAAAAATGGCCTTTTAGCCTTACTTTAACTCACTCTAGTGAATGTTCATAGCCATCACATCTCTTCTCGGAGATAATCTACCACCATTGAGCTAGTTTGTTTCATTCTTTATTTTCACAGTTTCAACACCTTCCATTTATTAAAAGAAGTCATAAACTTCTCAACAAAATCCTAAAATCTCTTCCTTATCTCTAAGGATCCTCTCTAATCCACAAAATCATGAACTAACTCTTAATCTAAGTTTTACAATTAATTCTCAAATCTCTCAATCTCTCAACTATCCTAAATCTCTCATGTTCTCCTACATTCGAGAACATTTACAAATATGCCTCACTATACTTAATTAAATCCCTATTCTAGCTTCTCTCATTAAAATCACTCAAAACCTTAATAATTACATTAATTCAAAACATAGGAAACCAACTTTCTTGAAAACACAAGACCCCCTATGTCTACTAAAATACAATGATATTGTTGAGCTGAATGCTCCTGCATCAAACTCTCAAGGTTGAAAATAATCATGATCTCCTGATCATGTGCTTCTGATCTATGTCCTCCTGGATCCCATACTTTGTTTTCTAGTCTGTCCTTGGTTGCTATTGTTGTTTGTTGTTGTTCTCTAGGTCTCCACACTTTATGCTGCATTGCCCCACTAGCTATTCTCTCACAGTCTACTACTATTTTTTTCTTGTTGGTGCCTTGCTGGACTATTTCCTCTTCCTCTCTTGCATATCCTTTGCAATCTTCATCAGGTTCTTTCTTCCCTACTGGTGCTTTCAGCCATTTCTCCAGTAGCTCTAGTTCTGTCTCCCATTCACTGATCCTTTGATGAGAGTTTAGTCCTTCTTCTTTATTGACTGCCTCAATAGCTTCCCTAGTTATCTCCACTGTGCCTATCATCATGATGGAATGATGATTCTTTACTATGTTTCCAACCAACATAGTCTCTTATTTAAATTTTCCTTTAATCTTCTGCTGGTTACCTTCATTTTGTAGTTGTTGGTTCCTTACTTCCACCCTTACATCCTTACCCTCTTGTTGCTTCTGAACTTCCATTTCATCCCCAAATAACTTCTGTTCAATTTCTTCGATCACAACATCACACTCATTCATTCTATGCATTGTTCCTACAAACAAACTATTGGTTTGTGAACCAAAACACTCTTCTATCTCCATGTCTTTTAAAGACCCTCTACTACTGTTAAGTACTGCTGTAACCACTTCTTTTCTATTGCCATTTCCTCTTAGCAACCTCTCCAAAAATTCAATTTCCTCCTTACATTTAGCAAGTGTCTTATCACAATGCTCTCCATTTCTAGCTTCATCCTTTACATGGTCACTATTGCCCAATGATTCAATCAGACTGGCTTCCATAGAAAACTCTGTCTCATTCATCTCCATAGAAATAAGTTCATGTTCAACATTTATAATCCTTGTATTCACACAACAATTGTCAGTTTGAAAAATGTACGGCTAAATAGCTTCAACTAATGTTTCACATATCAGCTTTTCAGGCTGATCTTCATCTCCTTCTTCCACAAGGAATTGTCCTTGTTTTGTAACAGTTCCAAATATCAATTCATCAATAATTCCTTTTTGCTGCAACAATTCAATATTTTCCTCATTTAAGAGGCATTATTTATCATACTCTGCTCTAGACTACTTATCCTCTGAAAGGTACTCTTCATCCTATGTCAGTACATCAGTATGTTGATCCAAATTCTCCTCTAAACTCTGGTAATTTTTATCAAGTTTTATGACAGCTTCATAAGGCTGCCAATCCTCTGCAAAACTTGCACTCACAAAACAATCATTATAATTAAAAACATAAGACCTCAGTGTCTCTTCTTCCTTTGGAAACATTTCAGTATGCTGCTCTGAACTATCCCAATAGTTCACTGATCTCCATTCTTCATCTTCACCTAGAACTTCACCCTGTTTTAGTTTACAAATGGAAACTTCCATTTCCAACTCAGCTTCTCTAAGTTTTTCCATCAACCACTTTACTTGCCTTTGTTGTAGCCTTCTCTGTAACTTATGCCACTTCACAGGCTTCTTCTTTAAGACCCAACCTTATCTCTGTCTTTCCTCCAGTATCCTTCTTAATGCATCATGTTGTTCTTTTATCTCAGTAACCCGTTTTTCAATTTCCTCTAGACTCATTCTCTTGCCATTTGCCTTGGCATCCTCCTTCACTTTTCTTCTACTGTGGTTTTCTTCAGAACCTCTACTATGACTATCAGTAGTCATCTTCTTCTCCATCTTTATGAGTTCCTCATTCACCCACTATGAGCTGCATTAAAGCCTCTGCAACAGCATGTCCTCCCTGCTGCGACTTACCTCACCAAGCTTTCCTCTGTACTTGGTCTTTTGGCAAGCACTTGGTTCTCTATCTCTGGAACCTCTTTTGAGCACTTCCCTCTGCTCCTTCTAGGCTTCAACTCATCTGCGCCTTTTAAGAACACAAATGTACTCTTGTATTTCAATCACAATGAAATACTTGGTTCTAACCACCTCTTCTTTCACTTAGAAACTCTTACCAGCTTCCTTCATTACTTAGCAATTCTACCTACATCCTTTGTGGAATTGCCTTTGTGAGCTACAACAATACCTCTACAACAACAAGTCTCCTTCTTGCTACATATGCCTCACTAAGCTTCTTTCCTCTGAGCTCAGTCTTTTAGCATTTTTCTGGTTCTTTCCTCTGGAACCAATTGAGCACTCCTTACTCTAGGTTGCTGCAATCTTCTGATCTTCTTTTTCTGTTACCCGTGCATCAATATAAAAACCACACACTCTCCAATCTTCAAATCAAATTAAAACAAAACATATCATCTCACCTTCAAGATCTCTGCATGATCTTGTTCTACCATTCTCCTGCACTTTGAATGGATTGTCCTCTGTTTCCTTGCATCTGCAAGTTTTGCTACACATTATCCTTGTGTGCCTACTGTTTGTCAGATTAGAATCTGATCTCCTCTTGCCTGCATACACATCTTAACACATAACTCTGTTCTAAATTTTCTCAACTTTCACATAAAATTTCTTTATTCTGCTTTGATACCAAAAATTGATGCCGACCTAAGCCGACTCTACCCACAGTATGATATAAAATGCATAATCTTATTGTCCCAGGAATTTCAATAGTTCTTGCAAGTCAAACCTTCACAAATTAAGGTTTAAGGCCCCCTTAATTAAATCTCATGTGGAACGATTTGTTAATTAACCCAGTCGACCCTTAATCAATCCTTTCCATTGGGACTTAATACACCGTCATAAACTATTGTTAATCTTTATGCCCGCACATATAACCAAACCCCACACTTTTAACCTTGGTTATATCTAGACTTACCCCATAAACCTTTAATCGTTTTATTTCTATTATAATTATTTTATAATAGAAATACTCCACAAAATGTACATGAACCATACCTTTATCACAATCGTGGGATTCAAGGGACTCTTAAGAACCTGCATTCAAAACTCCCGATCTGCAAGAAGTGATTTCTTTTCCTCCATTCCACAACCTTTATATATTTCTCGACGCTCCACCTTTATCGCTCAAATCACTTCTCTCATGTTGATAAACTTCTCGGGTCCGCTCAGCATCGCACATCACAATACCACATATCACAATTGTTTAGTGCTAAGGTACATCTATCATGGAATATTGTGATGCGAACTAATCGACGATCGCATCGGACATCGCACATTGCATTTTCTTAAGGCCCAAGGTGCATTCACTCACAAAAGAAATATTGCGATGCGGCCTCATTGGCGATCCTCTACCATTTGATCAAGCATGCTTGATCCAATGGTTAGCAATGATATCGCCCATCACAAATCACAATCGCTTAAGGCTAGGGTTCATTCACTCCTGAGATATTGTGATGCGATTCTAATTGGCTCCATTCTATGCGACTTAATCTTGGCCGCTTATCACAAACAATCTCGTCCATTGATCATATAGATCCAACGACTCCTGTGCATCGACACTTCATTCCTTCATCCTTCTCTTTACTTTGGTTTCATGTCATTTCTTCAATATTCTTCTGTGGTTTCAGATTACTTCAGGGTTTCTAGTTCTTTCGCTATTCTACCGCGCAACTCCTCCTGAGCTTAACTCTGCGTGCTCTTTAATCACTGTCACTCCTGTACTGTCGGTATGTGTAAAACCTTAACACCTCTCAGTTACTCTTCTCTGTATTTCGCATTCGGATTCTGCACTTGCAACTTATGTTATGTAGAATACTCAAGATCATACACAATCTATATCTCAATTACTCAATACACACATATGAACTCAAAATCAAGTTGTTTGTAATAATAAACAAGTATTTACATAAGAGTCTCTCTCTCTTTGGCCTGATCTTCTAATTAGTGGCCTCTGTTTCACAATCTACCTGTAGGCTTACAGTCACACTCTAACTACTAACTTTACTTGACTAACTTGACTAACTATCTAACTCTTTTGTCTGCATTTTTGGCTTATATTTATACAAAGGGATTCTACAACCAATTTCTGGTTTAGATCCATAGAATTCTCAACAAAATCCTAAAATCTCTTCATTATCTCTAAGTTTCCTCTCTAATCCACAAAATCATGAACTAACTCCTAATCTAAGCTTTACAATTAATTCTCAAATCTCTCAATCTCTCAACTATCCTAAATCTCTCATGTTCTCCTACATTCGAGAACATTTACAAATATGCCTCACTATACTTAATTAAATCCCTATTCTAGCTTCTCTCATTAAAATCACTCAAAACCTTAATAATTACATTAATTCAAAACATAGGAAACCAAATTTCTTGAAAACACAAGACCCCCTATGTCTCTAAAATACAATGATATTGTTGAGCTGAATGCTGCTGCATCAAAGGAAAACAAGGTTGCGAGGAGAAAGTTCTAATCAACCAAAATATAATGGTGATGATGGGAGTAAGCCTCCACATCCACCTCATCATTCACCTCTGTCTACACCTCCATGCTCACCTCCTTCATCTCATAAACCTACTCCTCCTCCATATCCAAAAGGACATGTTAAGTCTCCTTTAATTGAGTTTGATGTCAAGTTTGAATTTCATACGTACAATGGGGAAGTAATTGCTAAAAAATTGGATAATTGGGTTCATCAAATTGAATTCTATTGTAGGATTCAAAGGATTGATGATGATGTCACAAAGATCCAGCTTGCTTCTCTTCACTTGGAAAGTGCAACCTTCATCTGGTGGGAGGCCATAACTCAAGAAGATTTGAAGAAAAGTGGTAAAATTATCTCTTCTTGGAATGATATTATAGCTGCATTAAGAATGAAATTTTATCCATTATCGTACATGCAAAAATAAATTATGGATTAGTAAAATTTTAGACAAGCTAAAGGTTAGAGTGTGCAAAGTTACACACAAGAATTTAGAAGAAGAGATTTAATCTTGGGTGTTGATTTTTCTTCACAAGGTACTCTCCTTAAATACATAGGTGGATTACACAATTATTTGATACATATTATACTTATGTTTAATCCCACCAATCTAGATGAAGTATGTGTTCATGCAACTCATTTAGAATCAAGAGGCAATAATGTTCCTCAAGAGACTAGCAAGAAACCTTTCAAATATGGAGACAAAGGAAAGGGAAAGATTAAGGCAAAGGAAAAAAGAATGTTACTTTTAAGAAAGAGGGAGAGAAACTTACTTGTAAATATTTTTAAAAAGAAATCCATGATGAAGACCACTGTTGGAAATTACATCCATAAATGAGACCAAAGAAGTTCAATAACAAGGGGAAACAAAAGACTGTTGCTACAACTCAACAAGATCTAGGATCTGATTCAGGCGATGAAACCAAAATCAAATCCATGGTAATGAAAGGTATAGTTTCTAATGCAAGTACTAGTTCTTCTGGTAAGCCTATAAAATCTCAAAATTATAAATAAAGAAGTGAGCTTTTCCATATCAAGGTCATTACAAAACATACAAAAGTTGATACATTGTTTGATAGTGGATCCCAAGTCAATCTTATCTCTAAATCAATTGTCAAGAAACTAAATTTAGAAACTACACCTCATACTAAACCTTACCCTTTGGGTTGGGTATGTGATGATGCCAAATTTCAAGTGACAATAAAATGTAAACTCAAATTCACCATCACTGCTAATTTTATAGATGAGGTAGAGCTTGATGTTGTACCACTTGATATTTGTGGGATTGTTTTAAGGAGTCCATACTTGTATGAACGAAAAGCCATATTCTATTTTCATGAGAAAAAATATCATATTTTTAAATATGGAGTTGAGTATATTTTTAGAGCACATCGCAAGAAGATTAACATATCTCTTGTTAGTGTTGGTCAGATGAAAATGTTTGTAAATGATAGTAAGAATTTTGTGTTATTAATGATTAAAGCTAAAGATATTGTTGAATCTGAAGCTTTCACAGGATGTGATTGTAAACTCAAGCATGAATTAGGTGAAGTTGTTAACACTTATGACAATATGTTTTAGGAACCTGAAGGGTTTCCTCCTAAAAGAGGAATCCAACATGAGATTCACTTGCAATAAGATGCACCACTTCCAAATATTAGCATGTATAGAATGTCAGTTTTGGAGAATGCAGAGATTAAGAAGAAAATTCAAGAGCTTCTTGAAAAAGGGGTCATCAGGCCTAGCACATCTCCTTGTGGGTATCCTATTGTCTTGGTTCCAAAGAAATATGGTACATGGCACATGTGTGTGGATTTCAGAGCTTTGAACAAGATCACAGTAAAGAATCACTATCCTCTTCCTCACATTGATGATTTGCTAGATCAGTTAAAGGAAGTTGTTTACTTTACTAAGTTAGATTTGAGAAGCAGTTATCATCAGATAAGGATTGTTGAAGATGATATTTGGAAAACTGCTTTCAAGACAAAACAAGGTTTGTTTGAATGGTTAGTTATGTCATTTGGGCTTTGCAATGCACCTGCAACATTCATGAGAGTTATGAATGATGTGTTGCAACCATTCCTTGATGATTTTGTCATAGTATACTTAGATGATATTTCGATTTTTAGTAACACTCGTGAAGAGCATGTCAAGCATGTGAAACAAGTACTAGATATCTTTAAAGGGAAAGTTGTATTTGAAGATGTCTAAATGTGAATTTGGGAAAACCTCTTTGGTTTATTTGGATCATACTGGAGGAGGAGGTGAATTGAAAATCGATCCCTCAAAAGTTGATGTTATTGTTAATTGGCCCAAAACCAACAATGCAACAAAAGATAAGAGCTTTTTGGGATCATCCCAGTATTGGAGAAAATTTATCGCTAACTTCTCATTCATTGCAGCACCATTACATGCTTTGAAAAGTGTGAAATAGGTGTTTCAGTGGGGAGGGAAGTAGCAGAAATACTTCGACACTTTGAAAGAGAAAAATAGTACAACACCAGTTCTAGAACTTCTAGATATTAAGTAGCCATTTGAAATTCAAACTGATGCAAGTGATTATGCTATGGGAGCAGTTTGATGCAACATGGCAAGCCAACATGTTATCATTCTGAAACCTTTACCAATGCATTAATTAACTATCAAATTTATGATAACGAGTTGTATGCTTTGGTAAAAAATGTGAAGAAATGGAAGCATTATTTGATGGGTAAAGAAATGATTATTCATATTGACCATCAACCTTTGCAATATTTACAATCACAAACCAAGCTACAACAAGCTAGACATTTCAGGTGGGCAAGATTCCTACTATAATTTTATTTGGTAATCAGGTATAAGAAAGGTATATACAACAAAGTTGTAGATATGTTATCAAGGCCTATTATTAATGCATCTTTTATTCTTAAGCATAGCTCAATCATGCATGAAAGTTATATTGAACAATATGCTCAAGATGAAGATTTTAAAGATGTTTGTGCAACTTTTAGTTAAGGCAATCATGTTGAAGAGTTTTTTTTTTATCATGTTCATAACAAGTTGTTGTATTATATTTTCAAGCTATGTTTTCCACAGAGTGAAAGATTCAATATTGTATGGGAATCCCACACTTCTCTTATTGTTGGCCACTATGGTGTAGGAAAAATAGTTGCTCAAATTCATAGGTATTGTTATTGGCCTTGCATGAATGAAACTATTTCAATATCTGTAAAAGGATGTCCCATGTGTGCTACTAGCAATCTAAGCAATAGGAAATTGGGTTTGTACACTCCACTTCCTATTCCTTCTTGTCCTTGGGAAAGTATTTCTATGGATTTTGTTGGGGGGCTACCAATTTATATGAAGGGTCATAATTATCTATATGTTGTTCTGGATCATTTTAGCAAAATGTGTGTATTGATGCCATGTAAGATACAAGTTATAACTAAACACACTGCAAAGATGTTCTTCCAAAATGTATGGGTTCACTTTGGGTTACCCACTTCTATGATTTTTTATCGAGATTCTCAATTTGTCGCGAAGTTTTGGTCAAGTTTCTGGGAACTCATGGGCACAAAGTTTAAGAAGAGCACAACATTTCATCCACAAACTAATGACCAGACAGAAGTAGTGAATAGAATAGTAGTGCATCTCCTTTGAGGATATTGTGGTAAGAATCCTAAACTTTGGGTTTAGAATTTGCATTACATCTAGCATGCCTATAATCATGCCAAGCATTCATCTACAAAAGTATCTCCATTTGAATTTTTTTTGGGTGATTTTCCAAAGTCACCTTTGGATTCATCTTTGGTAAAGATATTGTAGTATATGGACATAGTGATGTGGACAAAACCAAGAATTTCATTGGACAAATTCATCCAGTGCATCAAAATGTACAAGAACAACTAGAGAAAAGAAAATCCAAGTACAAAGAAAGACATGACAAGCATCGGGTTGATCATGACTTCCAAGTGGGAGATCAAGTTTGGTTGTAAATCAAAAAGGAAATACTACAAGGTGGAGTTAAAAATCTCAAGCCAATCAGATATGATCTTTTAAAAATCTTGGAGAAGTTGGTAACAATGTTTTCCGATTATATTTTCCACCTTACATGAAAATTTATTCTATTGTGAATGTGGAAAATTTGAGATTGTATGAGCCTCCAATGATTGATGATCAAGAAAGAATGTTCAGATTCCATCTATTGAAGATTTTTCTCAAGAATATTTAAATGAGTTGTAGGAAGACTCACTTCTTGACAGGAGGATAAGGACTTCACATAGAGGCAATATGGAGTATCTTCAAGTGGGGCTCAAAGGTACCAATCCAAGTAAAGCAAGGTGGATTGAGATCAGGAAAGTGATGGAGTTGTACCCTCACTTACTTGCTGAGTAAAAATAGACTTTTGTTGGTCCAAAAGCTTCCAGTGGGGAGGAATGATCTAGGGGATAGACAATATGCTCAAAAATAAAAGTTCTCAAATTCTCCCAAATCTAGTGCTAAACTATAGATCTCATCATTTTGATTCCAACGACGCTTGAATCGCCTCAATCCGAAATCGTATGAGGAAGTTATCGTGTTCTTAATTTTTTGGCAAACAGTAAAAAATTCAACTTGCAAGGTTTATTGGGTAGTGTACGGCTGCCACGTGGAAGTTTGTATGCTGATGTCAGTAGGATGATTATGCAGCATGGAGCCAATCAAGACTGGACACGTGGCTTGACCATACAGAGGTAGTTGGTGCGATTTGATTGTTTAGTGGTGATTTGTTTTTGTCCAATCATGGAGTGACACATGGCCCAATCACAAGGTGCCATGTGGCACTCCGGATGAGGCCAATTTTTTTTTATGGTCCAGATGAGCCTCCATAGGGATTGAACTCGTGACCTATCACCAACTAATGCAACGGATTATCACTACATCACGTGTTAGGTCCCTTTAATACTAGTATATTCCCCTTATTATTACTGTTAGTGTAACCCCCTATTTTTATTGTTGTCGCCATGTATCCCCCATGTTGTTATTGTTGCACACCATAGAAGCCCACTATTATTATTGTTGTACCCTTACATTATTATTATTATGTAGGCTCTGATTATATTGTGACCCCTTAGACTCACATATATACCAAAGAGGTCTTATAATTTGAATAATCCAAGAATTGTTCATTTATGTAATGTAAAGGAGGTTTCCCCTCGAAGAGGATAATTTTTAAGTTGTTGATCTATCTTTTCTTCTATTTTGTGTGCTGGTTGCATAACATTTGGTGTTAGAGCTTTGGATTTTAGGGTTTCTCTTCATCAAACAAGTCATCTTGGAATATTCTCTATATATTTGTTTCTACAAGGCTTCAGAATCTGAAATTGAAACCACATGGAGTCGAGATATTGGTGAACTTCGTGTATGAATTTCAAATCTTGGTTCGCTATATTTTCAGAGATATGATCTGAGGAATTTAGGATTTTTGTAGGCTCCAGAATTTAATCGCAAACAGATGACCTAGGGAAAAGCGTCATAAATTTCTCTCCAACCATCAGATTTGAATTTCGTTAAAATTGAATGAAAGGGCACAAACTGTGGTTTTTCATGTATCACTTTTAGGGCTGAAGGTTGAAACTATGACACATGGCACTCCGTACATGTTCGCTCTATAGAACTAGTTGATAATCAGGTCATCGTGGGAGAATTGGCATAACACTATCTTGAAAAAATCAATTTTGATTAGAATTGTGGTATTGGAAAGAAGACTCAAAGACTACCATAGGCCAGAATTTTAGAATTTGAAGAGATGAAATTACAAAGATACAAAAGTTTCAATATCGATCTCCAAAAAAGCAAGAAAAAGGTGTGTATTTATTTTTAAATTTTACATAACTTTTGTTTGAAAAATCAGTTTGAAGTGATTTAAAGGGCATCATGAAGCGTATATATCATTGCTTGATTCCAAAATACCTTAAAGGAAAAAATGGACACACCTATTAAGAAACCAGAAATCTCTACTATGACACATGAAGAAAAGGAAGAAATGCAACATGATATATCTAAATTACGAGACCAAGTGCAACAAATTTTGCTCTCGCAAAGAGTAACCAAAAATGAATTAGAAGTGATGAATGTTAATATGGATGGTTTACAAGTAAAAGAAAAGGGACATGAACGACTTGAAGGATGTTTTAAAAGTAGATGTGGAAGCAATGATGAATGTCAAGATGAAAGGGTTGAAGGAAGGTTTGGTAAAGTTGCTAGAAGAAAGGCTTCCCAGTGGTGACAAGGTAATCCATGAAAATCATGATCAGGAAAAAAGGAATATGAATTATGATTTAGAGACTCCAATGTTGGGTTTAAGAACCACCACATTCCAAAGATCGATATGAGGAATTTTGATGGCAAGGATCTGATAACATGGATACTACAGATGGAGCAATATTTTGATCTCCATGATGTGCAACACACACAAAAGGTACGCATTGCATCCTTATATTTAGAACCTAATTAGTTTGTATGGTATCGATATTTTTTTTCTTGTAAAGCACTTGTCACTTGGTCAATTTTTACGGAGGAAATGATAACACATTATGAGGATACAAAGAGCAACACCTTCTTTAGCCAATTGATAAATCTCAAACAAAAGGGTTCAATGACAGAGCACATTGAGGACTTCCAAAAATTGAATATAAGGGTAACTGATATTCTAGAGGAGAATAGGATTGATGTCTTCATAGGGACTTTAAAGGATAAAATCCAACATGAGGTTTGTCTTTGGGAACCTGATTCATTGGAGAAGGCATTCAGGGTCGCAAGAAAATTTGAAAGAAAAATTATGGCAACAAGGAAGCCTAACACTCACAACTATAAAGATGGAAGTGTTGTTTCTCCTAGCCTTCCACAACCTACAAGGTTAACACCACAACAATTGGAGGAAAAAAGAGCAAAAGGGATTTGTTACAATTGTTATAAAAAGTAAACTAAAGGTCATAAGTGTGATGAGAAGAAATTATTCTACATAGATTGTAAACAGGAGGAAGAAAAGGAACAAGAAACATCAAAAGAAGAGGATATACACCAAGAATCAACCCAAGAGAAAGAAGAAATGAATCTGGCCATATCTTGTAATGCATTGGCAGGAATTACCACTCCTCAAACTCTCAAGATAGAAGAATATATCAGTAAGGAAAAGGTAACAATGATGATTGATTCAGGTAGTACCATAGTGTCAAGTGATGGTTGCAAATGGAGGAAAAATATATTTCTCTGGAAAGTACCATAATATCAAGCTAACCATGGGGGAATATGAATTGAATAGTCCAATGCTTTCTATTTCAATGGGTGGCGTTGATGTTGTACTAGGAGTCCAATGGTTACAGTCTTTGGGGGCGATAGATTTTAATTTTCAAGAACTTTTCTTGATTTTGTTTTGGGAAGGAAAGGAAGTTGAATTAATGGGTATCATAGGAAACCAGGAAAGATAATTAGCTCTAATGGCATGACAAATCTTATGAAGAAAGAACAACGGGGTGCAATTACACAATTATGCTCACTATAGGTTCAAACATCGAAATCATCTATTTCTGCAGATCTCCATAAAGCCTTGGAAAATCATTCCAAGGTATTTGAGACTCCCAAAGGCCTCCCACCTATTCGTGATCATGATCATTCTATTTATTTGATTCCAGGAAGTTTTCCTCCAAACATTAGTCCTTGCAGATATCCCTAAGCCCAAAAGAGTGAAATTGAACGTATGGTTATAGAAAAGCTAGAGGCCGGTATAACTCAATCTGGTCAAAGTTCTTTCTCTGCTCCAATATTATTGGTGCATAAGAAGGATGGATCATGGCATATGCATACAAATTATAGGGAGATCAACAAATAAATTTCCCATTCATGTCATTTATGAATTGTTGGATGAATTACATGGAGCAATTTACTTCACTAAGATAGATCTTCATTCAAGATACCATCATATTAGAATGAAGACTGAAGACATTCTGAAAACAACATTCAGAACTCATGAGGGTCATTATGAATTTTTGGTCATGCCTTTTGGCATTACTAATGCACCTTCCACATTTCAAGGTTTGATGAATTCCATTTTCAAACCCTTCTTTAGAAAATTTGTGTTAGTATTTTTTTGATGATATATTAATCTACAACAAGTATTGGAATGATCATGTTCAACATGTTGACAGGGTGCTATTGTAGTGGCTACAACCACCCTCCAAAATTCTTCCTTTTCTTTGTTTTGGAGCCTCCCTCCTTAAATCTCAGCAGCTTTCTTTACACTTCTCAGGTACTTGTGTTTTCATTTGAATTTATCTTTCGCTTTACATCTTGTGTTTGCTTATTTGCTTTGTTGTCTAACCACAAGCTTGGTCACTGAGACTGCACAATGCGTAGTCTCTCCCAGGCCTTGTCCCAAATTGAACAATGCATTGCGTAGTTCCAGTCATCAAGCTTCCACACGGACTCTTGGGACTGCGTAGTGTGCAGTCCCTACAGTCAGTCAGTCACCCCTGGCAGTCAAATCTGCGCAATTCCTCTCATTATATTCCCTCGTTGCTGCTCGATCATGCTGTGAAGTTATATTTGTAAGAGCTAATGTTTGCTTTCCATGAGTATCCGTTCTGTCCCACAGGTACCACACTCGTGAAGAGCTCCTCTCCAACAATCATTGTACCATGGCACCAAAGAGAGCTGCTTCAAGAAAGACCACTGAAAATTGTATTGGGGAAGCAGTTGAGCAAGCGCCAATTTACTTGCCAATATATGTAGATTCTCAACACTAACATGGCAGAAAGACAAGCAACAATGGTAGAAAGCAACAAGCCAGTACAGGATCAGGGAATGACGAAGTTGCTGACATAATAGAGGGAGAAAAAAGTTGCAAAGCGAGAGAAGATTCAATCTTCATGCATACATATTTGACAGAAGAAGCAAAAGGAATTGGAGGACACATACAACAGAGCTAAGGAAGAGAGAAAAGAAGAGCTTACAGGTAGCATAATTGATATCGTAGCAAGCAAAACAAGGGTTGAAGGAAGAACAGGATCTAAGAAGTAGAAATAGGAAGAAGAAGAAGAACAAAGGCAAGGTGCAATGATAGAGAAAACATTGCTAATACAGGTTGATGAGCTAGAACAAACAATAGTTGAGGAAGAGAGTGAACAGATGCAACTTCCCTCACCAAATCTAGGCGTGAGAACCAAGTCCGGTAAGAGGTCGACAGGTACCTGGAGCAGGTGATGCGCAAGGCCACCAACAATGACTTGCACATGACCGCAGACAACATGTAGGAGTACATCAGTGGTCCAACCACACTCTGGACAATGTTGCACATACTTCAAGATGAGACGGACATAGGTTCCAAGGCCATATGTCGGATGTCATGGAGGCAAGAGTCTGCTTTCAGCAAGACAACATCAAGAAGTTTTGGGATAACACAACACAGTACCAAGATTGGCATCAGTACATGACCAAGAAGCATCAAGTGGATGTTGCCGAGTTGGTATTGCCCCAAAACTTGAAGTCATAGTGTTTTGTCTTGTTAGGCTATCTCTAGCCTATTTTGTCTCACATGGGTACATGTGGAAAATGTGTATTATTTGTAATTGGGTTGTAAGTGAAATTACAAGTGTCACTAGTGGAATGTGAACAATCACTATGTCATGTAATGATTTTTGTAAAGAATTTGAAGATTCATGAGGGTAGGAAAATATTCACAAAGGGGAATGTCAAGGGTCACCCCACCCTTTGTTATAAATAGAACCTCATAACTCATAGAACAAGCTTTTGGGAGCCAATCTTTTGGCTAGGAATTTCTTAGAGAAGGCATGGAGAGCATTGTGATGAGCCTTGGCTTTTACACAATGTAGAGAAAGTACATCTCTTTGGAAGAATAGGTGGTGTTGATTGTAATGTTCCACTATTGGGGCTAGTGATCGTCAATGGTGTATGTATGCATGGAACTATCACTTAATAATATAATTAAACCAACATTTTTTTATGCATATGTTCTTATTGTAGTTCAACTATTCTGGTTACTTTAGAAATGTATGTTATTTCACTTACACATTTGTGTATGAACTATTTTGTATGTGATTGTATGAATCTTGTTGAAGATGTGTTGTTGTGTTAACCCGTCACTTTGGATTGTGGACTATTCCGCTTCCAGCCTATGATGTCTTTCCTCTAGTGTGTTCCTTTCATGCTGCATTCTATTATAGGCTTCTAAGAGACACACTTCCTTTTCCCCTCCACATGATAGAACCCCCATGCATCTCACTTGACTCGTTGCAAGGTCACACACTTGCTTCCGACAAAGTTGTCATACATACCTCTACGTGCTACTACAATCAAGGCACTATTGTACTACCTAATGCTGGGACTCCTACTCCAAACGATCTGAGGTCTAGTTGAGACTTATTACTGGGGATATCCCCTGACATGTTGGTGGGTCTAGCACTATCAACATTTCTAGTGCTAGAAGGAGGGCCAGATGACAAGATGGGTCCTCAAAGTCTATTTTGAATCTCTGCACATCATTCATGACTTACATTACAATCTCAACTCTGATGTGTTTTACTCATGCACATGATTTCTAAGTGTTAGAGGACATCATTGATGACTTGTCACAAATCAAGGACGACGGTGAAGGTGGAGCAGCCCTGCTAAGGCACGGAGTTGCCTTCACAGACTTCTGTCATAAGAATGAAGTTCGCTTGGACGACATTTCCTATGGGTTGTTCGCTTACACGCTTGATGGGCATGCTGACCAATGTTGTCACACATTGCCCGCAACATCCATTCACTCTTATGATTACATGATCGATAAATTAATTCATGCTTTATATTATTATGGCCACAAAGCACTCAACAAAAAAATTCTAAAATTACGGAAAGCACCTAATGAATATATTGCACAATTTTGGGTGCGCTTCTTGAATCTTGCTTTTCAAATCCATGAAGATGAAATTGATTGGAAATTTCTCAAGGAACAGTTTCAGTATCTTCTTCACATATCTGAAAATCCTCACGAGTTAGAATCATTCGAACCCCTCCCAACATACATCAGTGTTAGAGTTTCCAAATCTAAGATAGACAAGGTTGTTGTCACTGGTGACCCATTGTTTTCTCCTCATCAAACATCTCTATCTCCGCAGGACGAGGTGTGAGAAGTCCAAACCCATCTATTGAACCATCACCTCCTCCCACCTCACCTACTCTGGATTTCTACACAAATGTGGACTGCAAGTCTGTTGGCTGTCACGTGAACTTGTTTTCTCAACCTCCATCCTCTCGTTCTGTTGATCCTCTAGATTTTGGTGCCTTGTGTTCGTCCATTCCGGACTCTGCATGTGATGTTAATTAGGATAAATTTATGGACGGAGTTGGTTTTGAGAATCCAACCTGCGCTATCATTTTTTATGAGTATGTGTGGAAATCTGAAGAAGAACTTGCGGTGAAGGACGACCTCCTTTTTCCCACACCTCATTCGCTCTATCCTAACATCTTTTGTGATCTTTCCATTTCTGATTTGTCTTGTGAAAATTCATTCCCGGATGTTCCCACTTCTGATCATTCACAGGACACATGGGATGTCATTCCGTCATTTGATTGTGGTGAGGACAAATCTTTCTTTTCGAATCCACCCAATCTATCATCTTTCATTTCTGAAAACTCAAAGGGTGAAAATTTATGTTTCTCATCAACCCCTTTGTCTGATTCTTAAGATCATGAGGGTGTCGATGTACATCTTGAATTTTCTAATTGTGGTTGTCATGATCTCTTCACTCCTTCATTCAATCACGTTGTTGATTCACTTGCTATTGATATTTCCAAGCCACCAATATTTGATTATCTACCCGCTGATGAATTGGAAACCCCTCAAGTTGTCAAGGAACTTCATCCCGAGCTAATGGTTATGTCAAGTTCTTGTAGTCTTGAGGTCAATTCCACTCCCGATCATAAATCTACTGAAACACCCTAGGCTCCTCATCACTCTCCCGTTTGCATTGAAAGTCAATATGATCCATAGATTTCACTTCCTCCACTAGAATCACATGATCCTACCACTCATGCATTGGAGTAGTCATACGTAGCAAGTCATGTTGTGAAATGTAAGTTGTCTTATTTCTACATGTTTGCTTGTATGTCAAGGTCAAAAGAGTGCACATGCTTGTTGTCTATGCACAGTGTGTTGCCACACCATGGTACGTCCACAGAGTGTCTGTCATGTGTTTTCACTTTTTTCTTTTCTGTGGATGCATTCAAACTTCGAGCGTGTTGGTTTTCATTGTTTTATCTTTCTTGCATGTTGGTTTGTCTAAATATCCTTCTTAACGACTGTGCCTTCACTTACATGGTCCAACTAATGCATCGATGGCTACATTGGAAATATCACTTCATGTGAGTATGCCCATGTACTATTTAGTTTAGGAGTAGGAGTAGTGTTTTCTTTCTTGTTTTCTTTGCTTTCATGTTTTCCTTTTCTTACTTGTTTCACTTTTGTTTTACTTCTGTCTTTTTCTTGTTATGCACCCGTAGGATTAGTTTCACATGAAACCATGTTTGGCTCTTGAGACAAGAAGGGTGAAGTACAAGAGGACTCGTACAACTATCAAAATTTGGTTATCTATTATCCCCTAACTTTATTAAGATCTTGTGTTCTTCAGTCAATGATACCCTGATGGAAAATACATTATGTTTAGAGTGAGTCTTAGTGAAAACACAACGCTTGCACTTTTAACTAGTACTACCTACTCTAATCGATTTTTCTATATTCAGTGAACCCCTGTCAGCTTAGTCAAGTAGAGTAAGGTGAAGGAGAAAACCTTTACAATTATGTCATAGGTATATATAACATACTTCTTTGAAGGGACAACCTCTTCTGCTCTCAATAAGTCGGGATCCCTCTTCTGCCTCATGGAATAAATAAGTGCTTATGCACAGTTTTCTGAAAAAATAAAATTAAAAATAAAAATAATAAAATAATAAAATAAGGTGAAAGAAGAGAAAGGCTTCTTGCATAGAGAGGTGAAGCAAGTAAATCCATCAGGGTACTGTCCAGGCTCGCTAGCAGCGGAGCGATGCTTGTGTTCCTGAAGTGACTCTGCCAGGGTACTGTCCAGGCCTGCTGGCAGCGGAGCAACACCAGAGATGAAACTAAAACTCTAACAATCTACATTACTTTTGCATCAATATACCCCTCATCCCCAATCAAAACAACTCAGTTAACTTGGCTTGGTATGTGTGTTGAAATATGAAGAGAATGGTAGGGACTATATCTTTAACTCAAGCTAGTGAGGAAGCCATGACGATCAAATAATCGAACAATACTTCCAGAGGAGTTAGACTCGCTTTACATGAGACAAGTTCCATACAGAGAGCTGGAGTTCTACCAGTGTGTCACCAATGTTGTAGTGGCTACAATGACCCTCCAAAATTTTTCCTTCGCTTTGTTTTAGAGCCTCCCTCCTCAAATCTCAACAACTTATCTTACACTGCTCAGGTGCTTGTGTTTTCATTTTATTTTTTTTTTCACTTTACAGCTTGTGTTCACTTACTTGATTTGTTGTCTAACCACAAGCTAACCCCCATGACTTGGTTGCATCCTGTTCTCTCACTGCCTTGGAAAAATGTGCAGTCTTAGAGGGCAACCATCTTTTCTCTCAGGAATTGCGCAGTGCATGCCAATAGTGAGCCTTGCTCTCAAGAATTGTGCAGTGCAACCCAGCAGTGAGCTTTGACTCCAGAATTGTGCAAACCTAGCTGGAAGCTTGTCTTCAGTTGGGAAACTGCGAAGAGCAGTCCAGGCCATCAAGTGAGCCTTCAGCTCCAGAATTGCGCAGAGCCAACTGATATTCTTCATTCAGCTGGGAAATTGTGCAGTGATATGATTTAGAATATTAGTTTGTAGTGCTAAGATCTTCCTCAGATTATAAACAAAATTCTTTCATTGTGCTTAAGGATTCACAAATTTTTGCAAGTTAAATGAAGAGTTTTTATGTTAATTTTATGAGCAATTTAACATAAATCAGAAACTGAATAACAACATAAACATGTAGTAAACATCATCAAAAATGCATTACAACAGGCACATGATAAAGGATTTCACCCCTCTTGGGCTATGTCTCCTTGGTCCAACTTCCAATGGCTTGGGCCTCTTTATTATGCTAAAAAGTGTAAAAATTTGTGTTTACAATGCTCAAATGCTTCTGAAACCTGCTCCAATCAGTTTAGAATGTCCAATTTGGTGAAAAATGAGGAAGTTATGACTTGCCCTTGTTTACCCATTATTTGCTCCACAAATTGCCCCATTTCTAGCATGATCCTACAAATTAGCCCCAAAAATGCGCTAACTGGGTGAAAATTTCGCTACGTGGCAGCCCATAATCTGTCGGTACAAACTGTCTTATCACAAATCGCAATCGGTGGATTTATGCGAGCTTATGGTCTTGTGAACATGACAGGTGATGTGTGTTTGCATTGTGGTGGACACGACGAGAGTATTAACCGAAACTAATAAACATCTCGCATCTAGGGACTTATCGCATTTTTCAATTCGGTGAATACACGGGGTTTTGTATATGAGGAACTTTGCACCGTTGTGATTTGCGATTGCGATATCGCATCGTAACACAGTACCTACCAGGGGCTGATTCTGTAACACTGATCCTTCGCCAATCTACGATTGTGATCCATTGCATCGCGCCTCTAGCTGATTCTTGAAAACCTTCCTGCCTGCCTTATCGCATTGCACCCTTCCCTGCTCGAGGGCCAATTTTTAACGTTGACCTACCTGAGATTACAATTTGCAACATGTAGGGGCCAATGGTAGATTTCCACTTGGTGCCTCCTCATTTGTTGAAGGACCTTGCTACATCATCCAATCCTGCAATGTGAGCAAGTCAAACCTAAAATTTGGCTGGCTCTAACTTATGCATACAAGCTCGGATATGAGTGTTGTTCACACCATTGGAATCAGAATGACAAGCTCTTTGATCTGAAGCTAAATTTAACAAGATTCTGACACTTTTATTTTTGATCCTAATTTTGAGCACCTGATCACTCCTCCCCACTGGAAGCCTTTTGGACCCCAAAATATCACTTTTAGTTGACTAGCAGGTGAGGGTATAGTTCCCTCACCTTTCCAATTTCGATCCATTGATCACTGAATTGGAACTTGTGATCTCCACAATTCTTGTCGTGCCTTTCTATGTACTTGCCTTTAACCTTTTCAAGTTGTTCTTGCACTGTTTGATGTACCATTTAGAGTCGTTCAATGAACTCTTTGGCCTTGTCCATGTTACTATCAGTAGCAACATCCTTCTTACCAAGATGATACAATACATTATGATGAAAATGGTAAACAAATTCCTCCACTTGATTCCTTTGACTCAAGCTTGAATATACATCTTGAAAGTATGTATTTTTATGAACATAACTTTAATGTAAAACAAAATGATGCTTGAGGAAAATAGTTATACAAATTATAGGCCTAGAAAGTACATCAACAAACTTGTCACTTATACCTTTCTTATACCTTTTGACCGAGTGGAATAGTAGAAGAAAATCCATCCAATGGAAGTGCCTTTGTCGCTGCCACTTAAACACTTTATCATTGAAAATTTCTGAATCAAAATAAATGGGCTTACCACATTGCAAAAAGACTGCGCCCCTGGCATAGTCACATACATCAACCTAAAACTTAAATAACTGTCTCAAGTCCAGAAAAGAAAGTACTGGAGCTGTACTGAACTTCTTTTTTAAAGCATCAAATGGCTCTTGTTGTTTGCCTCCCCACTGGAAGACATTTTGCACAACTGCCAACGAATGCAAATGAACTACAATAGAAGAAAAATTAACAAAATTTATCCTCCAACATTGGGTTGCTCCCAAAAAACCTCTTATCCAAATGACTATCTTGAGCATGCTTGTGTAAATTTCGAGTAGAGCAAAGGCATCTGCAGCTTCACGGGGATGTACCATTCTTTCACCCGTGTATGCGAGAATGGAGTCAATACCACCACAGACTGTTATGTCATCAATCTTGGAGAGGTCTGACTTCAAATCACCTTCTCCATGTCCCACGCAGACTGCCAAAAGGCCTTTGGGAACCTGAACACACTTGGAAGAACCAATTTCACTGCTCAAGTACTTCAAAGAAGTTTTATCCAACATATAATTTGACATCTTTAGAAACAAATGTTCTTGACATACGACATCAAGTATTTTTTTCTCTCACATGACATGTTCATAATGAAATTTTATGAAAATGAAAATGTCATCCAAATAGACTATCCTATCTAGAAATGGCTTCAACGCATATTTCTTCATAAGCGTAAAACTAGTAGGAGCATGGCAAATATCGAAAAGAATAACAAGCCATTCAAACAAACCTTGCCTGGTTTTGAATGTCTTCGTCCCTATATCTCCTTCAACAACTCTACTTTGATTAAAACCACTTCTTGAATCCCATTCAAGGAAATTCTTACCATTCTTCTTGGGCGCCAAAACAAGAGGTGCACCACACGGTAAATAAGTAGGACGAATGATCCTTTTATTCAACAATCCCTGGATTTGCGTCTTAATTTTTGTGCTTTCCATCACTCACATCCTGTACATGCCAATGTGAGGAAGAAGACACTTTTGCTGCAACTATAACTTGGGTTGGATTCCCCTCTTGGGAAGTAATCCCTTTGATTCCTAAAACATTTCATCATATTGGTTAACTACGTCAACCAATTTAGATTTCAAATTTGAATTAAAACCATCAAACACTTCATAATCAATATCATTCCAGGGTTTGATCATGAGAAGCATAAAATTATTGCTCGAATTCACCCATATTTTCATCTGCCCTGCATTAAGAATAAAAAGATTTGTTTTTTTGATGTGAGCTCTCAGAATATATTCTACTCCATTTTTAAATATGTCATATTTTTTTTTCATGTCGATGGAAAATATCTTTTCTTTCATAAAGGTAGGGGCTTCCCAAAATGATGCCACAGATATCTAATGGCACAACGTTAAGCTCCACTTCATCTATTAATTTTACAGTGATAGCGAATTTCAGTTTACTCTTTCTCGTAACCTTCAATTGCGCATTATCACATACCCATCCAAGTGGATATGGTTTATGATGTGGAATAGTTTCCAGATTTAAACTCTTGACAATGTTTTCTGAGATAAGATTGGCTTGAGAGCCACTATCAAACAGCGTATCAATCTTGTTATGTTTCGATATCACCCTTATGTGAAACAATTCTATTCTCCTCTTTTCATTTGGAGTTTCATTATGTGAGTTTGAAGAACTAGTGCTGGAAATGGATTCCTTTCCTTGAAACCCCATGGCTGTGATTTTTGTTTCATCACCCGATTCGGATCCCAAATCCTCTTCTTGAGTGATTGCAACTGTCTTTTCTTTTCCTTTGTTGTTGAATTTATTTGGTTTCATTTCACGATGAAGCTTCCAACAGTGAACTTCATCGTGATCCTCTCTAGGACAATGTTTACAGATTGTTTTCTCTCATTCCTTTTTAATGGATGCATTTTTCTTTCCCTTGAAACCATTTTCTTTCTTTTTACCCTTAAATGGATTTTTACTACCTTCTTCAGGGGTTTTTTTCCCTCTTGCCTCAAGATGAGTGGCTTGAACATACACATCATCTAGATTATTGGGATTAAACATTAAGATAGTATGCATAAGTTAATTGTGTAAACCCCCTATGTACTTCAACAAAGTGTCCTGTGATTGCAAATCTACACCTAACATCAAAGACCTTTTTCTGAATTCTTGGGTGTAATCTTGCGCATTTTTTACCTTTAAGTTGTCTAAAGTTTTACCAATTCATGATGGCTTTTTGAATATAAGCTAGAGGGTAGAATTGTCTTTTGATTGCAGCAATGAAATCATTCCAAGAAATAGAGATCTTACCGTGTTTTTTAATCTCCACTGGGTCTTTGATTCCCACCATACAAGTGTTGCACCTTCCATTCTCAAGGAAGCTAACTGAATATTTATGTCATCCTCTTGAAGGTTTTGAATCCTATAATAGACCTCCAACTGATGAATCCAATTATCAAGCTTCTTTGCATTCACTTCACCATTATACGTGGGCAACTCGAATTTAACATCAAGTTTTTAAAAAAGTGATTTACCAGTTCCTTTTGAAGAATGATGATGAGTATGAGTAAGGTTTGTATTAGTGGAAGAGTGTGAAGATGCTTGTGAAGAAGAAGATGAATAAGATGGTGGAGAGGATGGAGGTATGTCTCCATTCCTATTATCTCCTTTTCCATTACCTCCTCCTGAAGAGCCTTCTCCATTGGGAGCTTTGGAACTTTCTCCTTGTAACCTACTATTCCTCTCTTCATAGACGACCTTCACCATATCTGTCATATCAAAGAATCCTTTCTAAAGGTCTTCTCATCTTATGTCATGTTTATAGGTTATCCTTCATGAGACATGATATCTGGAGTCTCAACTGCAACTTGAGGCTAAACTAGTGTTGGAGATTGTGGCAACCTTTCTCTTATTCCCATTGACCCAACTTCAGGGCTTCCAATCAGCTTTCCTTCACCTCTTTTGAGTTTTAACCTTGTAAGCATGACATAAACTTGCAAACAATTAAATCATTCTTTCACAAAGTAAAACCTAGTTCTATGATACCAAATTTGACCTGATTTAGAATATTAGTTTGCAGTGCTAAGATCTTCCTCAGACTATAAACAAAATGCTTTCATTGTGATTAAGGATTCATAAATTTTTTCAAGTGAAATGAAGGGTTTTTATGTTAAGTTTATGAGAAATTTAACATAAATCAGAAACTGAAAAACATCATAAACATGTACAGAATATCATCAAAAACACATTACAACAACCACATGATAAAAGAGTTCACCCCTCTTGGGCTACGTCTCCTTGGTCCAGCTTCCAATGGCTTGGGTCTCTCTATTATGATCAAAATTGTAAAAATATGTGTTTACAATGCTCAAATTCTTCTTAAACCTGCTCCAATCAGTTCATAATGTCCAAAAATGTCTATCTAGGCTCTTTTTGCATCCAATTTGGTGCAAAAATGAAGAACTTATGACTTCCCCTTGTTTTCCCATTATTCGCTCCACAAATTGCCCCATTTCCAACATGATCCTACAAATTAGCCCCAAAAACGTGCTAACTGGGTGAAAATTTCACCGCACAGCGAACCATAATATACCGGCACAGACTGTCTTATCATAAATCATAATCGATGGAGTTCTGCGAGCTTATGGTCTTGTGAACATGGCGGGTGATGTGTGATTGCGATGTGGGGGACTTGATGGGAACCGATAAACATCTTGCATCCGGGGACTTATCACATTTTGCAATTCGACGGATACCCGGGGTTTTATATATGCGGAAATTTGCACCATTGTGATTTTCGATTACGATATCGCATCGCAACCCGGTACCTGTTGGGGGCCGATTCTATAACACCGACCCTTCGCTGATCTGCCATTGCAATCCATTGCATCGCGCTTTCGGCCGATCCTTGAAAACCTTCTTGCCATCCTTATTGCATCACACCCTTCCCTAATCGAGGACCGGTTTTTAATGCCGACCTGCCTGCAATTTTGATTTGTGACATGCGCGGGTCAATGGAGGGTTTCCACTTGGCACCTCCTCATTTTCTAATCCAATCCTGCCATGTGAGCAAGTCAAACCTGAACTTTGACTGGCTCTAACTTCTGCATACGAGCTCGGGTTTGAGTGTCGTTCACACCGTTGGAATCAGAATGACGAGCTCTTCGATCTAAAGCTAAGTTTATCAAGATTAATGGTGAGTTTTTCTTTTATCGCCCTTTCCTTTTTTTCTTTTTTCTTTTTTTTTTTTCTGACGCTTTTTTTTGTTTAGCTTGTGAGAATTTTGTTTCACTCATTTTATTGAATGACCATTTCACTCCCTTCACATGCTTTGTGTTCCTTCAGTTTGATCCATTGTTGCACTTGTTTTACATGCATACATATACACTTATTTTGATCTTCACTCATCCTTACATCATCCTTCAGATCTGCTTGTTTTCACACTCCCCATGGATAGATCTAGGCTCCCCCTGCTCGGATCTCACATTCACTTGCATGCACTGCGCAATCTGGCAGATCAAGGTCTCTACCTTGGCTTCTGGAATTGCGTAGATATTGTCCTGGGATGGCTCCAAATACACACTGCATAGTTCCAGGAGCTAGTCTCCCAACTTGGTTTCTGAGACAGCACAATACGCAGTCTCTCCCAGGCTCTGTCCCAGACTAAACAACGCATTGCGTAGTTCTGGTCATCAAGTTTCCACACTAACTGTTAGGACTCTGCAGTCCCCGTAGTCAAAAAGTCACCCTTGGCAGTCAAAACTGTGCAATTCCTCTCATTATATGCCCTAGTTGCTGCTTGATCATGCTGTGAAGTTAGATTTGTAAGAGCTAATGTTTGCTTGCCATGAGTGTTTGTTCTGTCCCACAGGTACCACACTCATGAAGCGCTCCTCTCCAGCAGTCGTTGTACCTTGGAACCAAAGAGAGCTGCTTCAAGAAAGGCAATGAAAAACAGTACTGGGGAAGCATTTGAGAAAGAGCCAATTTACTTGCCAATAAATGCAGATGCTAAACACTAACATGGCAGCAAGACCAGTAGTAGTGGCAGAAGGAAGAAAGCCAGTATAGGATCAGGGAAAGAGGAAGTTCCTGACATAACAGAGGGAGAACAAAGTTATAGAGTGAGATCAGATTCAATCTTCATGCAGGAAACTTTGACAGAAGAAGAAAAAGGAAGTAGAGGACACATACAATAGAGTGAAGGAAGAGAGAAAAGCAGAGCTTGCAGGTAGCAGAACTGAGATCACAACAAGAAGAACAAGAGTCGAAGGAAGAACAGGAGCTGAGAAGTAGAAATAGGAAGAAGAAAAAAGGCAAGGCGCAATGACAGAGAAAACAACGCTAATATAGGTTGATGAGTTGGAAGAGCCAACAACTGAGGAAGAGAGTGAACAGATGCAAGTCCCCTCACCAAATCTAAGCACAAGAACCAAGTCCAATCAGAGGTCAACAGGTACATGGAGAAGTTAATGCACAAGGCCACCAATGATGACTTGCATCTAAGCACATACAACATGCAGGAGTACATCGGTGGTCCAACCACACTCAGGACAATGTTGCACATACTTCAATATGATACGGACATAGGTTCCAAGACCATACGCCCAGATGCCATGGAGGTAAGAATCTGCTTTCAGCAAGACAACCTCAGGCAGTTTGGGGAAATCACAGCACAGTACCAAGCTTGGCATCAGTACATAACCAAGAAGCATCAAGTGGATGTTGTCGAGTTGGTATTTCCCCAAACCTCAGAGTCATAGTGTTTTTTCTTGTTAGGTTGTCTCTAGCCTATTTTGTCTCACATGGGTACATGTGGAAAATGTGTATTATTTGTAATTGGGTTGTAAGTGAAATTCCAAGTGTCACTAGTGGAATGTGAACAATCACTATGTAATGTAATGAGTTTTGTAAAGAAGTTGAAGAGTCATGAGGGTAGGTGAAGAGTCACAAAGGGGAATGTCAAGGGTCACCCCACCCTTTGTTATAAATAGAACCTCATAACTCATAGAACAGGCTTTTGGGAGCCAAGCTTTTGGCTAGGCATTTCTTAGAGAAGGCTTGGAGAGTATTGTGATGAGTCTTGGCTTCTCCACAGTGTAGAGCGAGTACATCTCTTTGGAAGAGTAGGCAGTCTTGACGGTAATGTTCCACTATTGGGGCTAGTGGTTGTCAATGGTGTATGTATGGATGGAACTTTTACTTAATAATATAACTGAGCCAACACGTTTTCATTCATATGTCATTATTGTAGTTCGAATATTCTGGTTACTTTAGCAATGCATGTTATTTCACTTTCGCATTTGCGTATGAACTATTTTGTATGTGATTGTATGAATCTTGTTGAAGACGTGTTATTGTGTTAACCCGTCACTTTGGATTGTGGATTATTCCGCTTCTAGCCTATGATTTCATATGCTCGTGTGTTCCTTTTAGGCTGTGTACTATTATAGGCTTCTAAGGGACACACTTCCTTTTCCCCTCCATGTGATAGAACCCCTATGCATCTCACTTTACTCGCTGCAAGGTCACACAATTTCTTCTGACAAAGTTTTCATACTTACCTTTGCGTGCTACCACAGTCAAGGCACTACTGTACTACCCACTACTGGGACTCCTACTCCAAACGGTCTGAGGTCTAGTTTGGACTTATTATCGAGGAGATCCCCTGACATGTTGGCGGTTCCGACACCATAAACAAGTGCTCAAACTATTGGAGGAGAAATAATTATATGCAAAAACCTCCAAATGTTTCTTTGCAGTACAAGAGGTGGAATATTTGGGTCATATTGTATCTCATGAGGGTGTTAAGGTAGACCCTAGCAAAATTAAAGCCATTAAGGAATGGAAAATCCCCACAACCATAACGCATCTTCAAGGATTTCTCGGGTTGACAAGGTATTATCACAAGTTTGTTAAGAATTATGGGGGAATAGAAGCACCTCTAGCAACATTATTGAAGAAAGATGCATTTTCTTGTACTCAAGAAGCAACTAAGCCCTTTGAACATCTTAAAGAGGCAATGTGCCAAGCACTAGTCTTAGCTGCGCAAGACTTCACAGAAACCTTTATTGTGGAATGTGATCCCTCAGGAAATGGAATTGGTGCTATTTTAATGCAAGAAGGAAGACCCATAGCTTTTGAAAGTCATCCAATCAAGGGAAAGTATTTATACAAAGCTATTTATGAGAAGGAAATGTTGGCAATACTACATGCACTGAAGCAATGGAGACCTTACCTAATGGGAAGACACTTCAACGTAAAAACAGATCATGATAGTATTAAATACCTTTTGGAACAAAGATTATCTTCAAAAGAGCAACAAAAATGGGTGACAAAGATGTTGGGTTATGGCTTTGAAATCATCTACAAAAAAGGGAAGCAAAATGGTGTTGCAAATGCACTCTCAAGAAATGAGGAGATGTGGAAGCATTGCTTTGTGCCATTTCTATTATCCAACCTGAGTAGATAACTTAAGTAAGGGATGAATGGAAGAATGATGAAGAGGTGTGGTCACTCATTCAAAAGTTGTAAACACATCCCAGTACATCTGATACATTTAGCTTGAAAAAGGATTCATTATGGTACAAAGATCTCTTATATCTTTGTAAGAATTCCCAACTCAAATAAAATATTCTTTTGGAATTGCTTGCCTCTCCCTTAGGAGGGCACTCAGGATTTTAAAAACTTACCATAGGGTCAAGAAGGATTTTTTTTGGGATGGCCTTAAATCTGATATTCAGAAGTTTGTGGTAGAATGTTTGGTTTTCCAACAAAATAAAGTAGAGACAATTAATACCCTAGGTCTATTAAAACCTTTATCCATTCCAAGTCAGCATTGGGAGGAGGTCTCAAAGGATTTTATCATAGGTTTACCCAAGTATGAAGGAAAGAGTGTCATTGTGGTGGTCGTTGATAGACTTACCAAGTATGCACACTTTTGTGCATAATCTCATCCTTTTAAATCCAATACAATTTCTACTAAATTTATGGAAACAATTCAAAAGTTTCATGGAAATCCAAAGATTATAGTAAGTGATAGAGATCCCATTTTCACTGGAAATTTTTGGATGGAAGTATTTTCTTGTCTTGGTACCCAATTAACTCATAGCTTATGTTTTCAAGTTGAAGAAAGATTTATAGTGTCAAGTGATGGTTGCAAATGGAGGAACTATAAATTACTCTGGAAAGTGCCATAATATCAAGCTAACCATGGGGGGATATGTATCGAATAGTCCAATTCTTTCTATTTCAATGGATGGTGTTGATGTTGTACTAGGAGTCTAATGGTTACAGTCTTTGGGGACGATAGCTTTTAATTTTCAAGAACTTTTCTTGAATTTTTTTTGGGAAGGAAAGGAAGTTGAGTTAATGGGTATCGCAGGGAAACCAGGAAATATAATTAGCTCCAATGGCATGACAAAGATTCTCAAGAAAGAACAAGATGGCGTAATTGCACAATTATGCTCACTAGAGGTTCAAACATTGAAATCATCTATTTCTACAGATCTCCAAAAAGTCTTGGAAAATCATTCCAAGGTATTTGAGACTCTCAAAGGCCTTCCACTTATTCATGATCATGATCATTCTATTCATTTGATTCTAGGAAGTTTTCCTCCAAAAATTAGTCCTTATAGATATCCCTAAGCCCAAAATAGTGAAATTGAATGTATGGTTGCAGAAATGCTAGAGGTCAGTATAATTCAATCTAGTTAAAGTTCTTTCTCTGCTCCAGTATTGTTGGTGCACAAGAAAGATGGATCATGGCATATGTGTCCAGATTATAGGGATCTCAACAAGCTCACTATTAAAGATAAATTTCCCATTCATGTCATTGATGAATTGTTGGATGAATTACGTGGAGCAATTTACTTCACCAAGATGGATCTTCGTTCAAGATACCATCATATCAGAATGAAGACTGAAGACATTCCGAAAACAACGTTCAAAAATAAGGAGGGTCATTATGAATTTTTGGTCATGCATTTTGGCATTATTAATGCACCTTCCACATTTCAAGGTTTGACGAGTTCCATTTTCAAACCCTTCCTTATAAAATTTGTGTTAGTATTTTTTGATGATATACTAATGTAAAACAAGCCTTAGAAGGATCATGTTCAACATGTTGACAGGGTGCTTGAACTATTGGAGGAGAAACAATTATATGAAAAAAACTCCAAATGTTTCTTTGGAGTACAAGAAGTGGAATATTTGGGTCATATTGTATCTCATGAGGGTGTTAAGGTAGACCCTAGAAAAATTATAGCCATTAAGGAATGGAAAATCCCCACAATCATAAAGTATCTTCGAGGATATCTCAGGTTGACAAGGTATTATCATAAGTTTGTTAAGAATTATGGGAGAATAGAAGCACCTCAAGCAACATTACTGAAGAAAGATGCATTTTCTTGGACTCCATAAGCAACTAAGGACTTTGAACATCTTAAAGAGGAAATGTGCCAAGCACGGGTCTCAGTTTCGCCAGACTTCACAAAAAACTTTATTGTGGAATGTGATGCCTAGGAAATGGAATTGGTGCTATTTTAATGCAAGAAGGAATACCCATTGCTTTCAAAATTCGTCCAAACAAGGGAAAGTATTTATACAAAGCTATTTATGAGAAGGAAATGTTGGAAATACTACATGCACTGAAGCAATGGTGACCTTACCTAATGGGAAGAAACTTCAAGTTAAAAAAAGATCATGATAGTCTTAAATGCTTTTTGGAACAAATATTATCTTCAGAAGAGCACCAAAAATGGGTGACAAATATGTTGGGTTATAACTTTGAAATCATCTACAAAAAATGGAAGTAAAATGTTGTTGCAGATGCACTCTCAAGAAAGGATGAGGATGTGGAAGAATTTCTTTGTGCCATTTCTATTGTCCAACCTAAGTGGATAACCAAAGCAAGGGATGAATGGAAGAATGATGAAGAGGTGTGGTCACTCATTCAAAAGTTGCAAACAAATCCCAATACATCTGATACATTTAGTGGGAAAAATGATTCATTATGGTACAACAATCACTTATATCTTTGTAAGAATTTCCAACTCAAAAAAAATATTCGTTTGGAATTGCACACCTCTCCCTTAGGAGGGCACTCAGGATTTTAAAATCTTACCATAGGGCCAAGAAGGAATTTTTGGGATGGCCTTAAATCTGATATTCAGAAGTTTGTGGCAGAATGTTTGGTTTTCCAACAAAATAAATTCGAGACAATTAAGACCCCGGGTCTATTACAACCTTTATCCATCCTAATTCAGCGTTGGGAGGAGGTCTCAAAGGATTTTATCACATTTTTACCCAAGTCTAAAGGAAAGAGTGTCATCGTGGTGGTAGTTGATAGACTTACTAAGTATGCACACTTTTGCACATTATCTCATCCTTTTAAAGCGAATACAATTGCTACTAAATTTATGGAAAAAAATCAAAAGATTCATGGAAATTCAAAGATTATAGTAAGTGACAAAGATCCCATTTTCAATGGAATTTTTTTCTTGTCTTGGTACTCAATTTTCTCATAGCTCATGTTATCATCCTAAATCCGATGGGAAAACTGTGATAGTGAACAAATGTTTGGAAGGATATATTCATTGCTTTGTATATGATAAACAAACACAATGGGTCAATTGGTTACCTCTAGCTGAATGGTGGTATAACACTTTCTTCCACACTGCAGCAAAAGTGACACCATTTATGGCACTTTGTGGATATCATCCACCATCCATCACATCATCTTTAAGAAAAAATTCTAAGGTTCAAGTAGTGAAAGATCACATCGAGCATCAACAAAAAGTTCTCCAACTCTTAAAGGATAACCTCACTCTGGCGCAAAATCGAATGAAACAAAAGGCATATCAACATCGCATTGAAAGAAGTTTTGATGTAGGTGATTGGGTATTTTTACAGCTACAACCATACAAACAAATGTTTCTCAATCAAGCTAAGAAGGATAATATATTATCACCCAAGTATTACTGTCCTTACAAGGTGTTGCAAGAGTTTGGTACTACGGCATATAAATTGGAGTTCCCTGCATCTTCTCAAGTAAACCCAGTTTTCCATGTTTCATGCTTAAATAAGGTTATCGATGACAAGTTGCTAGTTCAAACAATGTTTCTAGAACTTGATGAAGAAGGAAACATCATATTTGAGCCTAAAGCAGTCACGGAAACAAGATATTGACAACTACGAAATCGATCAATTTCAGAGTATCTCATTAAGTGGAAGAACTTACTCGCTGAAGATTCCACATGGGAGGATGCGAATTTTATACAAAAGCATCCATAACTACTCAAGCGTTAAGAACACTTTTTTGAAGGAGAGGGGCAGGCTAGTTCCCTATAATACTAGTGTATGCCCCTTATTGTTATTGTTGTGCCCATGAAGCCCCCATATTGTTATTGTTGTGCCCCATAGAAGCCCACTATTGTTATGTTTCGTCCTTACATTATTATTGTTATGTAGGCTCTAATTATTTTTTGACCCCTTAGACTCCTATATACACAAAAGAGGTCTTGTCATTTGTATCATCCAAGAATTCTTCATTTATGTAATGTAAAGGAGGTTTCCCCCTTGAAGAGGATACTTTGTAAGTCATTGATCTATCTTTTTGTGAGATGGTTTCATAACAAATAATGACGAAGAGGTGTGGAAATCCATTCAAAAGTTGCAACAAGACCCCAGTGCATATGATACATTTAGCTAGAAAAATGATTCATTATGGTACAAACATCACTTATATCTTTGTAAGAATTCCCAACTCAAGCAAAATATTCTTTTGGAATTGCACACCTCCCCCTTAGGAGGGAAATCGAGATTTTTAAAAAGTTACCATAGGGTCAAGAAGGAATTTTTTTGGGATGGCCTTAAATATGATATTTAGAAGTTTGTAGCAGAATATTTGGTTTGCCAACAAAATAAAGTTGAGACAATTAAGATCCTGAGTCTATTACAACCTTTAGCCATTCCAAGTTAGCTTTGGGAGGAGGTGTCAATGGAGTTTATCACAGGTTTACCCAAGTCTAAAGGAAAGAGTGTTATCATGGTGGTAGTTGGTAGACTTACCAAGTATGCACACTTTTGTGCATTATCTCATCCTTTTAAAGCTAGTACAATTTCTACTGCATTTATGGAAACAATTCAAAAGCTACATGGAAACCCAAAAATTATTGTAAGTGAAAGAGATCCCATTTTCACTAGAAATGTTTGGATGGAATTATTTTCTTGTCTTGGTACTCAATTAGCTCATAGCTCATCATATCATCCTCAATCTCACAGGAAAACTGAGATAATGAACAAATGTTTGGAAGGATATCTTCGTTTCTTTGTATCCAATAAAAAAACACAATGGGTAAAGTGGTTACCTCTAGCTGAATGGTGGTATATCACTTCTTTCCATACTAAAACAGAAATGACCCCATTTATGGCACTTTATGGATATCATCCACCATCTATCACATCATCTTTAAGAGAAAATTCTTAGGTTCTAGCAGTGGAAGATCACATCGAGCATCAACAACAAGTTCTCCAACTCTTAAAGGATAACCTCACTCTGGTGTAAAATCAAATGAAACAACATGTAGATCAGCATCACAGTGAAAGAAGTTTTGATGTGGGCGGCTGGGTACTTTTATGGGTACAACCATACAAACAAATGTCCCTCAAGAAAGCTAAGAAGGATGATAAATTATCACCAAAGTACTATGGTCCTTACAAGGTGTTGCAAAAGATTGGTACTATGGAATACAAATTGGAGTTGCTTGCATCTTCCTAAGTACACCCAGTTTTCCATGTTTCATGCTTAAAGAAGGTTATCAGTGACAAGCTCCTAGTTCAAACAGTGTTTCCAAAACTTGACGAAGAAGGAAAAATCATATTTGAGCCTGAAGCAGTCATGGAAACAAGAACTCGACAGCTACATAATCGATTAATTTCAGAGTATCTCATTAAGTGGAAGAACTTACCCGTTGAAGATTCCACATGGGAGGATGATAATTTTATATAGAAGCATCCGAGACTACTCAAGCGTTGAGGACAACTCTTTTTTGAAGGAGAGGGGCACGTTAGGTCCCTATAATACTAGTGTAGTCCCCTTATTGTTATTGTTAGTGTAACCCCCTATTGTTATTGTTGTGCACCATAGAAGCCTACTATCGTTATTGGTGTACCCTTACATTATTATTGTGATGTAGGCTTTGATTATATTGTGACCCCTTAGACTCCTATATATAACAAGGAGGTCTTATCATTTAAATCATCGAAGAATTGTTCATTTATGTAATGTAAAGGAGGTTTCCCCCTCGACGAGGATAATTTTTAAGTCGTTGATCTATATTTTCTTCGGTTTGTTGGGTTCGTTGCATAACACCATGATTACCACTTAATAAACATAGTGGTGGTGGTTGTTAATAAAGTTGATCGGTTGCGCTGTTTGGGGGGAGTTGACCGCCAACTCACATGTGTTATTGCATGGCCATGTGGAAATGTGAGAGGGGTAGGGAGAATGGCCCTAGCCCCAGGTTCTATTGTAACACGTAACCACCAGAGGATAGATCGGGAGGGGCGGGCACATGACACCCTGCCTGTGCTAGCCCTAGTCACATTTAATTTCAAATGACCAAGAGTAGGGCCGACAGGCACGTAGCCTCTGTCTCATGCCCCATGGTCACATTACCTGCCACATGACTAACCAAAGAATGGATAATAGGGGTGCAAAGGCCAACTAATGGTTCGACAAATTGCACCAAAATTAGCGGGTTTTGTATCTAATCTTGCCACCTGTTTTTGCGAAATTTTCGCCTTGCAATGCCGCCAAAGCTGAATTTCGTTGCCAGTTTTGACAGAGGGATGAATTTGCATAATAGTTAGCACAGAAATGAAGGAGACCTAACTTGGCCATTTTCAGCCTTTTTGAGCCCAAGAAGAGCCTACACAGGCGTTTTTAGGTGTTTTAGACACAATGTCAGTACTATTTTTGCAATTTGAGCATTGTATGTTGATGTAAATACACATTTGAGCATATAATTTAAAGGGACAAGATTGGAAATTAGACCGAGAGATGTATCCCAGGAGGGGTGAACTCAGTCATCATATTGTTGTTTTGTGATGTTGCTTGTTGTCTATTTTTCATTAGTAAAATCTGCGAAATTTAACTTAGTTCATGTGCTTTTGCAATATCGATCCATTTCCCATAAGACATGAACTGGCTTGCAAAAATTTACATGAAATCTTCAATTTTAATTTCAAATCATGCGAGTAGGAGAGAGAATTTTAGGAGGTTTGAAATCTGTCTTTGACTAGCCTTTGACCAACATTGAATTTTTTGAGTTTGGGCACACTTTGACTTGGGTTGACTTTTGATTTGGATCTATTCTTGGAGGCCAAATTATTTGGCAAAAAATCGAGATTTTCTAGGCAACTTAACTGAAGTTAACCACAAACTTTGATCACAGGTCTGACCATAGAATTTCTCTCTTTGTTGACCAAGTTTGGTCGAGTTGTTTGGGGTTGTTTTGATTGAGGCTTGACCAAAAAAGGAGGCCAAATATTTTGACCATTGACTGAGCTCATTTGGGGGTTGTTTGATCATTGACTCATGACTAGTTAGGGCATGTTTGACTATTATCAACTTTGACTAAATTTAATAGTTTCATCAGATTTGACTTTTGGGTTCATATCTTGGATTTTTGGATATTGGTATGTTGGAAAGTCAAAGTTATTGACATTTGACTCTTGGTTGATGAATTGAATCACTATATCTCTCTGTTGAACATTTTATGACAATATAATAATTAGAAAAAATTGAAAGGGTTTCCCCCTTGTGAGTTTTTTCCCCTGTCTTTGACCAAATTTGGTGTCTCTTATTATTGCTCTTGATTGTCTTATACTATACATTGCATTTACTATTTTATCTACAATTACTATTTGTTACATGAATATCAAATTGATTGCTAATTGAGAAAAATAATTAGGCTAAAGTGATTATTACAACATAAAATAGTGGAAAATTAACATGATATCAGATCTGAGGTGAAGACAAGCCCAAAACAAACAAGAGACTAAAGCAATCATTAAATTTCATTTTAACTTTGGGGAATCCGTTCTTCATGAAGTAATGTATGTTATGGGATTAAATAAGAACTTGGTATCTATATCTTCCTTGGAAGACAAAGGGATGATAGTTTCATTCATAAAAGGAAAGGTCCTCACTTGACCTATGGAATCTCGCATGAGAAATGATTTCACCTTGAGATCTATAATTGAAGGACTCTATAGAGTCAATGGAAGACCACTACAAGCATTGGTTCGTGATAACAATCATCAAAGTGAGATATGGCATCGAAGGTTGGCACATCTACATTATGAAACCCTATCTAAAGTAAGAAAGTTAGTTTCTAGGATGCTTGATGTTCAATCTAGTCATGATGGTGTTTGTTCGGGATGTGCTAGTGGGAAAGAATATAAGGGGACCATTCCCCTCCAGCCAAAGCACAACCAATGATATTATACAACTCATCCATTTTGACTTATGTGGACCCATGCCACTGCACTCTCTTGGTGTCCATCTCTACTATGTAATCTTTATTGATGACTTCTCCAGGAAAACATGGATATTTTATTTGAAGCATAAAAATGAGGCATTTGATATGTTCAATGACTTCAAAGCACTGATAGAGAATAAAAAATGGAAGAGAATCAAATTTTTCAGGTTCGACAATGGTGGAGAATATACCTCAAATGAGTTCTTTGACTTTTTCAAGGAGATTGGAATCAAGAAAGAGACTATTGTACCATACAATATCGAGTAGAATGGTGTAGCTGGAAGAAAGAATAGGTCTATCGTGGAATTTGTCCAAGTTGTTACATGATCAAAAGTTGTTGAAGTTTCTTTGGGGAGAAGCTACAAATACAATTGTCTATGTTCAAAATAGGTTTCCTCATCAAGCCTTGGATAACATGACTCTTGAAGAAGTGTTCACAAGTGTGAAGCCCAATATTGGACATCTAAGGATATTTGGCTGCCCCATATACTTTCACGTGCCAAAAGACAACAGGAACAAGTTGAAACCAACTAGGAAGAAAGGTATGTTTGTTGGGTATCGTGATAATTCTAAAGATTTTAGAATATATGTGCCTGGTCAAAGGAAAATCGAGTTTAACAGGGATGTAACCTTTGATGAAGATTTTTTCATTGGAAAATCAAGGGACCTTCCTCCACCTCCTCCTGTTGAGAAGAGAAATGATGACATGGACTTACTAGAAGGTCATTTTGTGTTGGAACCTAAGAAATATGTTGATGATGATCCCATGGAGCCTATGGACCCCTTGGATACTCCTCCATGTGACCCCCCTACCAATAAGAGACCACTTTGGATTTGTGATACATTACAGGATGCTGAGAGACATGTTATTTCCAAAGGGACCTTTAGAGAAAGCAAGAATACATATCGGTACCAGGGATACGTTGTAGATATGAGCTCCATCATACAAGTTGAACCTCCCAATTTTAAAGAAGCGGTGAAAGAGAAGGTTTGGAAGGATGCCATAACCAAAGAGTATGAGTCCATTATGAAGAATGATGTATGGGATGTGGTTTTGAGACCTAAAGGAAAATATGTTGTGACTTCGAAATGGCTATACAAGATCAAGCATGACACTGATGGAAGCATTGAAAAGTATAAATTAAGGTTCGTGGCTAAAGTATTCTCCCAAAAGGAGGGAGAACATTATGATGACATTGTTACACCATATGCATGATACACTACTATCTGTTCTATTATTTCCCTTACTGCTAGTTAAGGATGGACCCTTCACCAGATGGATGTGAAGATTGCATTCCTTAATGGCATACTACAGGAATAAGTATATGTTGAAAAACCTCAGGAATTTGAAGTGGAGGACATGAAGAATCATGTTTGCAGGTTGAATAAAGCTCTATATGGATTATAGCAAGCGCCCAGAGCTTGGGATGACCGCATTGATAGTTACCTGGTGAAGCTTGGATTCACAAGAATCAATGCTGACCCAAACCTCTACTTCAAAGTGGTCCAAGGTATGCCTTTGATTTTGGTTTTATATGTTGATGATCTATAATTGATAGGTAGTGAACCTTTAATGCTCGAGTGTAAGAGGGAGTTGGATTTTGAGTTTGAAATGAAGGACCTTGGTTTGATGCACTACTTCCTGGGATTCCAGTGATATTTTTCTTTCTCAATGAAAATATGTCATGAAGCCCTTGGAAGGATTTGGAATGGTAGACTGAAAGTTCCTAGCCACACCGATGGAAATGAACTTCAGGAAATTATGTAGAGATACTGGTGAACTTGACTTAGTGAACCCCTATAAGTATTAGTAGTTGATTGGGGCATTGATGTTCCTCATGAACACTCATCCAAACATGCGTTTTTCAGTCAACACTTTGTGTCAATTCTTGACTGATCCCTTGCATGCACACTGGGTTGTTGTGAAGCATGTATTGATATATTTACATGGGACAATCAATCTTGATTTGAGATATACTATCAGAGATGTGAGACTGCATGGATATACTGATACTGATTGGGCTGGAAATGTTGTTAATCGGAAGAGCACATCAAGGTGCCAATTTAGCTTGGGGCATACCATGATATCTTGGATGAGAAGAAAACAAAAGTCCATATCCTTGAGCACGACTGAGGTAGAATACATTGCTACTAGCATGGCTAATTATGAGGCAGTCTAGTTGAGGAATCTCTTTGGAGATTTGTTTGAGTAGGTCTTAGATACAACACTCATATATTACGATGAGTGGGATCTTCCTATTAGAGAATCATGTATTTCATGACAAGTCCAAGCATATTGAGATCATGTATCACTATATACAAGACATGGTGCAGAAAGGAGCAATGAGACTCCATCATATATCGAAAAATGAGTAGATAGTAGACATTCTCACCAAGGCTTTACCGAAAGGGAAGTTCTTGGTCTTTAGAGAGAAACTTGGACTAATGGATGTGACCCTCCCAGGTAAGGGTCCTGAATGGTTGAGGACATTGACCTATGTTTTCCCCCCTTTTTGAGCTCTCAAGGTGAGGAGTTGAGCTAGAGAGCTCCTAGGGTTGATGGAACTCTGGATAATAGGATAGTTGTGATCCTTACCACATGGTAAATAATATCATGCTTATAGTCTGGCAATAGGATAGTTGAGATCCTTACCACACATTAAGTAGCATCCTGCCTATTGTCATCTTTGGGACTTGATAGAGTATACCCCAATTGGCATCTTATCCACAAGTTGAGCTTCTTGGGATTTTTCCTCCCCATCTAGCCAATGGGTTGAGAGGTGACTTAGGATAGCTGTGATCCTTATCGTTTATGGTAAGTAGTATCCTTCCCAAGCGAGAGGATGCAAGTGTTCTACCACTGACTCTTGAGGGTCAAGTTGTGAAGATCATCGAATAATAGGAGAGTTATGTTCCTGACCTCACGGTAAGTCGTATCCTACCTATTGTCATAATGATAGGATAGTTGTCATCCTTACCTTCCATGGTAAGTCACATATTTCCTATCATCCTTGGATTGAGGGTGGTAGCTTGAGCTCCCTTATGATGTCAAATTCTTCTTCTTTTAGATCTAAGAATGTTCAATAAATATGAAAAGATGACCAGAGATGAACATAGATGAGTAGAGATGACAATTGACTTGATGATGATGAGACGTTTGAGATGAGATTCATGATGTAGTCGGAAATTTATGCCTAGCTAAGAGGAAGTGTCAATTTGGTAGCTCATGGACAAATTCCCTCCTTTGGACAACCTTCCCCCTCTAGAGAAGACTCGCATTTCCCTTGGAAGAATTTAATTTGGTCAAGGAAAAATATATTTTTTAATGAGAAAACCCACATGTACGCAAAAGTATAGGTCAACTTTAAAGAAGAATCGGTTCTCCTCCAACGCCTATAAATAGACCTCATGTCACATCATTTGGAGGCATCATCTCACACATCTTCTTCTCTTTGGAGGTTCGTACAATCTAAAATTGCAGGTCTTCTTTTGACACGTGTGAGTAGGAGAGAGATAATTCCAGGAGGGTAGAAATATGTCGTTGACCAGCCTTTGACCAACATTGACTTTTTGGAGTTTGGGCACACTTTGACTTAGTTTGACTTCTGATTTGGATTTTTTCTTGGAGGCTACATTCTTTGGAAAAAAATGATATTTTATGGACACCTAAACTATAGTTGATTGCAAAATTTGACTGTAGGTTTGACTGTGGACTTTCTCTCTTTGTTGACCAAGTTTGACTGAATTGTTAGCGTTTTTTATCTGAGGCTTGACCAGCAAAGGAGGCCAGATATTTTGACCTTTGGCCGAGCTCATTCAATTTTTTATTTTACCGTTGACTTGTGACTGGTTAGGGCATCTTTGACTACTGTTGATTTTGACCAAATTTGACAGTTTGACTAGATTTTAATTTTTGGCTCAACTCTTGGATTTCTGGATATTGGTATGTTGGAAAGTCAAATTTTTTGACCTTTGACTCTTGGTTGATAAATTGGATCATTAAATCTCTTTGTTGAACATTTTATGACAATCTAATAAGAAGAAGAATTTGAAAGGGTTTTCTTCCTTGTGGGGTTTTCCCTTGGTCTTTGACCAAATTTGGTGTCTCTTGTTATTTCTCTTGATTGTCTTCTACTGTACATTGCATTTATTGTTTTATCTACAATTTCTAATTGTTATTGGAAGATTAAATTGATTGCTAATTGAGAAAAATAATTGGGCTAAATTGATTGTTACAACATAGAACAGTGGAAAATTAACAAAATTTTGGTTCCTTGTACACATATTGTCCTCAAGAAACAAAACTACAAAGCACTTCAGGGTTCATATTTGTACTAGGTCTCGACCTAGTCAACAAAATATTGTTGCAAGGAACTAGGTCTTGGCCTAGTCTCTTCTCCAATCAATGAGTAAGTCCTCAACTAGATCTCAACCTATTATGCCAACTTAGATATATAGTTACCCATTTCGCAAGCTTTACCTTGAAAATCATTGGGGTTCTTTGCAATTTCCTTAAGCCATTCAAAATGACAAACCTGTCAGGTAATTTAATTGTGAGTTAAATTACTTGTCATTAAATTTCAATCCAGGTTTCATATACTTGTGAAGTACACTTGCATAATATATGCTAGGGCATTAACTTTCAATCTCAAGTCTAAATAGCTTCTATTGTATATAAACCAATTAAACTATTGACTAATTAATTTACCATGAAATGACTAATACAAATAAATTAATGACTAAATAACGCAACACAATTATACTCTTTGAATGAAAGCAATGGAATCCTAATTAGATGAAAACTAGGCAAATCACACACACACTTGATAATGAATGTGAAGGCAATTATCCTAATGGAATTAATGAAAGAAAAAAAATAAATTATTAATCTATAAAGTGATAATTTTAATCTTGGAAGACAATGAATCTACTGTAATGAAATTATAGAAACATATTTAAAAATTGGAAATCATTTCAAACTATGATATATAGAAAACAAAAGCAGTTTACGCTATGAAAGATAGTCACACTTTGATCTATGTTATTCTTGAAAACTTTTAAGTTCTAATTCTAAGGAAGCAAAGACTATTTCAAAGAAATAAAATTCTATTCTTCCATACATGACAACCATCGATGGCATCGAGGCATTTAACGTTAACTCTCAAAGGAAATGAAATCGAGTCATTGAGAATTCAAAGATTGGTGCATGTATGCAAGACTTAGAGTTCACTCATGTTTATAATGTTGTGTGAGAAATCCTAAAATATCTCTAAATTTGAATGCATGAGTAAAGACTGATTGCAAAAGATAATGGTAAATGTTTTGGTACTTTTTGGGTTTTATTCAAGCACTTGGAACCTATGAGAAAACAAGTAAATAGTGAGCAAAATACTTGTGAATCTAAGTTGTGAAAAATAGAGCATTGATCATAAAGAATAACAAAAAAAATAGAGAAATAAAGAAACTATGTTACAACTCCTCATACACAACAGGGGACCCTCCTGTTGCACGCCACTTAAAAGTGCTTAAAAAACTTGACTTAGAATAGACACATCCTTCTCATCAAAGCATAATGGAAACAACATACAACCTTTTATTGAATCAGAAAATTATGTACATGATCATAATTACATAACATCTCCATCTACCTATTTGAACCTCCCTTCATTAAAGAGATTACAATCATTTTATAGACCTTTGAAGCAACAAAAAATTCAGAGTTTAATTGCTATAATTCTAGTCATGAGAACTTTGTAGATGAGTTTGAAAATCAAATCAAATATATTTCCATGGATTTTTGGATCAAATATCAGCCCAGACCTAATCAAAGTTATCTCTATGCCACAAATTTGATAAAGAACAACTCGCTCTGGCCTCTTTGTTGACTATGCATTTAACGACACATCAACAAACTGTTTTCCCACATAATATGAAAAAATGGGGTTTAAAAAACTAGGAAAATATCCCAAACAGTAAAGAATCTGAGGAAAATGCTAACAAGGAGCCTAATTGGGCTCATTCTGAAGAAAACATATGTTTTTTTTTTCAAATTCGTTTTCGTTTGCTCAGAAACTACATTTGAAGTTTACTGGTCAAAACTGCTGCATTTTTCCTTTGATCTCTTGTTGGAGGTTCACACGTGCGACCAGGGTGGACTTTGACCAACACAAATCCATATTGGAACCTTTAGAAACATATTCCACATGTCATATTTCCTTCTAGAATGGTGCTACTACCTGAATCACAGAGATAGCTATAAAAACTTAAACTAAGCTACATAATTTGAATTGGCCAAACTGTCATTAGTAAAACCAAGCATAATTCTTCTTAATTCATTAAAAATAAAAGAAAATCGATGTTAATTAACCACTTAGACATATAGAATATCAGCATGACATTTTATGAATAATTAGGGTAAAATGGTGGCAAGTGAGTGAGATGGTGCCATAGATGGTTGGAAGCAATGGTTTAACTAATGAAAAAAGACAAGTGAAAATTATGACAAATCAGTGAGCCAACAAAACCCTTGCTATAAAGAATTCAAACTTAGATGGAAACTCGAATTACCTTGCTTATTTCATAGATATGTGCAACATAACTTTCTTCACTTGAACCAATAGTAAAGATACCATTGTCTAAGGATTATTTGGATTAATCCATGATATTATCATGGATTAAGATACCACATAAAACTTGTTGTCACAACAAGTTTTACCGTCATAAGACTTCGAACTGTTCCATCCCTTCGGATGTGAACTCAGATCACCAACAAAATTCAGACAAGTTCATATGTAAGTCGTAACCATTTTCACATGAATAAGGAGTATGGGTTTGAATGTCATAAAGGAATTCAAACTTCTCAGTTAGGGTAGATCACAAATACTTCTTATTTTTCGGATCCTTATCACAAAGTGTCATAGTATTCAAACTTTTCATAGGGCTTGGATTAGTGTGACATACTTCAACAATCATACTTTGAATCTTCCTTCATCATTTGAGATTAAGTGCAAGACTACAAGATTCCATATAGAGATGTTATTACAAAGCTTGGGAATACAAAGATTATTGCTGCTATGATGAATGCTTTGATCTAGTTTTAAGTGACTCGTGTTAGCGCTTGAAATTTCACCTCAGGCTGAGAAAGGTAAACCTCAAGGCAACATCAAACCATTTAGCCTCGTAGCTAGCCCTACGGGGTAGGAGAAGGCTCTCTCTGGTCTATCTCGTAAAATCTTCAATAGATGAGATGACCAATAAGGTAACACTGATATTAGGCTAGTAAACTGATCAAAAGGTTGATTTAGGGTTTTTAGGGTTTTTGGTGGCAAATTGAGGAGAGGGCAATTTTGGGTGCGGGGATTGGACACAGTTTCTGCAGGGGGTTCCTTGGGGCGAGGTAGGAGACAGCGTTGATGCCTTTAACTGAGGTGGATGGTCAGGAATGATAGGTGAGGAGCTAAGGAGAGCAAACGATCACTTTGAATTCTCTTTAGACAGAAGAAAACATTGAAATTAAACAAACTTAAAAGCAGAGCATGGCAAGCATGAATTCTTACTTTAACACTTCATTTGTTTAATGTACAGAAGTAAAAGAAAGGAAATGAATCACATAACAAGCTTACAAGAACATTGAGAAACACACCATCAACACATGAGTCCACAAGAATCCCAAAGAGGACTGCAAAACCCTGGTCTTCCTTAGCCAAAAATTGCAGAGATACAGTGAATAATACAATGATAGCTTATCCCTCAAGAGTCCCACCATGAAAATGAGCAAGAAAGTACATAATATAGATGATCTAACCTCTTTCCCTGCCTCCATGGGTCGAGCTCACTATCCTAGGAGCTGTTTCAACCACTTCTAAATTAAGCACTACAATCTAGGCAGTCAAAACAACTTGCCTCTATAAGCTAGGAAACCAATCCATTCATTAAATATTTACCCTTTACATGAATGAATCTTCTAGAAGTGTTAAACAAGAGTAAAAGTGTCTTAGAGTTACAAAAATTACATGAAAGATAATCATCTTCAACCCCAAAAAGTCAAACTGAGTCAAATCTGCGTTTTCTGGGCTGTACAGTGCAATCTGGCAAAAAACTGCCTGACAGGTCGCGCCCCCCTGCCTGACAGGTCGCGCCCCTTTGGAGCCCTGTTTGAGGCACTTGCAGGTGGCCAAATTGAGCAAAAGTGGGCTTTTTGGAAAGTTCTGTGAGTCTACTTTCCAACCCAACTGGAATTTTTGAATTTGGAGTTAATTTTCCCTGTCAAAAACCAATTCTCCCAAGACAGCTTTCTGCAGTTCAAAAAAGTGGCAGAAAGTCAAAATTTTCATGTATTTTGACCTTCTGGAGGCCCAAAACTCCATAAAAACTCAAGTCCATCCATAGGCATATGTAACTTTGCATGAAAAATCTAGAAATGCTGAGTTTTTGTGAAAAGGAGTTGCCATGACAAAGGGTCTCACCGGGGGTGAGACCCGTTAAAGAGCCAAAACCTGTAAATTACCAAAAAATGCCAAAATTACCCAAAATTCTCAAAATTTTTTGGGATTTGAGCTGTGGCTAGGCTATTGAGTGCCATGATCCTTGAGTGAAGCCTTAGCCAAGATACGGAGTGGATTGGTCTTCTTTTTCCCTTTTAGGGCCTCGAACAACCGCCTTTGAAACATCTTCATTTTGGCCTTGTACACGTGCATCCGTGCCCAATAATGGTCCTTCATGTTCCTCAGCAACTTTTTATCTTGGTTGGCCTTAGCCAACAGCCTCTCCAAGTGTGCATTGACCCGGATAAGCATAGCCTCTCGCAAATCTCATAACATGACATGTGGCGGAAACATGTGACTGCAAGTGGACAAGCCTGCAAATAAGTCAAAAAGGTGGGCTCCTCTCTTACATGGTGACCACTCTTACCACCCCTATGTGGCCTCCTCTGTTCCTCAATCTCGGACACTGATGCTTGGTCATCACTCTACTCATATGTTTTGGTTTTTGACATGTTTGAGAAGCAGAGTGGACAAAATGTACTGCTGTTTCTGCCTTTAAAAGTGCTGAATTCTATGCTGTTCCAAGGGGAAAAAGACATGAGGGAAATGTTAGGGGAGGGACCTTTTTACAAGGAATTGGGAATATACAAATATAACAGGGAATTTTTAAGGAAAATGTTGCAAACCATTATGCATATAGGAGTACATATTTAAAATCAGGGATATCAGGAAATCATTTGCAAAGATCATTGCATATGAAAAATATGTATGAAAGTGAACACATGGGGATATGAAAACATGCAGCATTAATAGGGGAAGATAGGGAAACATATGCACAAAACTGCTGACATATACACCAAAATTTTCCATTGTTTACAAATGCATATGGTAGAGGGAGATTAGGGTATTGAATGCTTTGGGAGAGGGGTAGGGTTTACACTTTTAGTTATTAGGGAGAAGGGAGGGTTTGCATTTAATTTATGAATAGCATGGGAGAAAAATAGGCATACATACAAGTGTGAGTGGAAAGGGGAAGGAGGGAAACAATTACAAAGGGAAAAAACCTTGAAACAACACAAACCCTAGCACATTTTAACCATTAATATTGCAGTCATATGAAGCCTCTTCCACTTGCACAATTTGATTCTTAAACACAAGCATGAGGGCCTTCAATCATAACCAACAACCAAATTGAAGTGTAGAGGGCCTACCTTACAAAATTTGGAAATTTGTGGCTCCTTGGAAAGTTTACTGGCAAATCTTTTATGGAGAAAACCCTGACGGGTCGCGCGCCCCTGACGGGTCGCGCCAGTGTAATTTTTGCACTGGCAGAGGGTGCCTGACGGGTCGCGCGCCTTTCAGGAGGCTTTTGGAGGCCTTCCCAGTGTCAGAATCAGGTGCAGGATAGCTTGTTGGAAATTTCTTTGAGTCTACTTTCCAACCCAACTGGAATTTTTCAATTTGGAGTTCATTTGACTTGTCAAAAATCAAATCTCCCAAGACTGGTCAAAAAGTGCCAAATGAGGCTGCCTCAAGGAAGAGTGCTGTTGCAGTCAACTTTTGAATGCCTTCCTCAACCCCAAATTGAGCTCATGATAGCTCATTGGAAATCTATTTGTGTCTAGTTATCATTTTACCCATCAAGAAAATCATTTGGCCAACCAAGCTAGGAGAAAACTTGATTTTCCCAAGGTCACTTCAGAGGTGTCTTTGATTCTCCTGAGGTAACGGTATTCTTGACATTTCTCTCAAACCATGACACCTGTGAAAAAAGTGAAGGAGGTTTTTCTTCCTTGGCATGTTATGGACAAAAACCTCTCTCATTTTCCCAAAATTCATCTTTGATTGCTCTGAAACATCATTTGAGTGAAACTTGTCCTGATGTGTGAAACAAGGAATTTTGTCGAAATGAAGGGGATAAGGGGCTTCTAAATTCTTGGGGAAATTTTTGGGAGTGGGGAGGGATGTTAGGAAGCAGGGGAAAGTGGAATCTTAGAGATTGAGTGAGGGGAAGGGGTCCAAAATGGCAAGACACAGGCCCAACCTAGAAAATTGCCAGGTTGTAGCTAGAAACTAGGGTTTGTGCAAAAATGAGGAATTTGGTGGATCTAAGGGATGGGAAATGTTTGATAAGGTACTTTAAGGATAGGGGAATGTGTATGAACATCAGGATACAAGTTTTGCTGATGATTTGACCGTCCAAGAGATATTAGCTTTCAAAACCCTAGGAGAGGGAAATGACCTTACCTAGGCACAACTGAAGCATGAATAAGGTGTAAAATGATTCATTCGACACTGACATGATAATGACAACCCTCTGAATGATGATAGGCTCAGCTGAATGATGACATGGACTGACATTTGGGCAAACCCTAGACCTAATGCCTAGTGACCAAATTTTGCTTGAAGACTCACTGAAATGACAAAATTTGACCTTGACACTCTGAGACCACTTTGAAAGAGCATATTTGATCACTGTAGGAAGGCTGGAAAGGCTGACACTAACAACTCGAATATTAAAAGACTTAGAATTTTCAATGATCTCAATACTTCTTCAATCCTTGTCATTCAGTTAGTGCTACTCCCATATTACTCTACTTGTTGGAATTCCAGTGAAAAGTGAATTCCTTAACATGATAATTACTTGTGAGCATTATTATGATTCTTCTTAGTTTATTAATCTTCTTCTTCATCAAGCAATTACCATTAGAATGCAAGAAAATAAAACAAGAGACAAATGACACCAGAGATTAGGCTCCAAGATAGAGAAAATCCCCACCAAGGGGGGAAGCCTGTCAATCATTTCTTTATAGAATCAAGAGAAATCCAAGTCATATAACCACTATCCCAAGTGCCAAATAACCCCTTTCACTAGACAATATCTTCTTTCATATTGTTCTTCATTCGTTTGTCTGTAGATTCCTTCATAGATCATCATAGAGATACATCATAGAGTCCTTATGATATCAAAGAGATAAGTTTGCAAGTGCTTGCATGTCATTACAGGGATCCACCACAGGAGCTCGCTTTCCATCATAGAGAATAATCATAGGAGATCAGATTCCACTTCAGAAGAAACATCACAAAAGCTTGCATTTCCTTAAATAAAAACACCATAGAAGATCACATTTTAGTATAGATAACCACTACAGAAGATGTATGAACTTGTCCACAAACGGAAGACCATGCTAGCCCATATATATAATGTTTCTCATAGGACTAAATAGGCGCCTCTTCATTAGAGTCGGCCTGTTCAACTGGGAGGGCCAACTTGGCTGCTTGGATAGTCAAACATAATTACAAGAAAATTTTAAATTTCTTTTTCTTTTATAAGTCCAAATAGGACATATTACAATTTGATTTTTATTTTATTAAATAAATTGTCTTCGTCACTTAGTTATGAAGACCAAACCTAGTTACATTTTTTAATAGTTCATTGTTATTAGGTGCATTTTGTAGGTCTATCATGTATATTATGTTTCCTATTGGTTTCCTAGGTTAATCTTTTGTTGACTTGAATAAATCTTATAGTCCTATTCTTTTTCAGGTATGGCGGAGATAGGAGGCTTCCTTTGGTGCCTTATAATGCATATATGATGTATAAGGGCAAGGGAGGGATGGCTTTCGTTGATGTGGCCAAGGTAGTATCCTTATGGCCAAGTACTAAGTGAGATGTTTAAAGGGCTCCACTCCATGGTAAGTATTGTTTCAAAAATGGATGCTGATTACCTAATGCTTAGGTAGGTTTGAGGGGCCATTGGTTCTAGGTTTCAAGCTCAATTGTTTCAAAAACATATGGTTGACTTGGAATACTATGCTAGGTTTAATCCATTCGAATTAGGGGGATAACTATTCAAGTTGGGATTTAACATGCCACAACATTTGTAGTTGGAGGTTGTAAGGTTCATGCATTGCAAAGATGCCTCATTTTTGGGCACATATGTTGAAGTGGAAGGGAATTTTCTCATGGTGAGAAGTGAAGGATTCAACTTTACAAGCTTAAAAGGATTGACACCATCTGGCTTAAGAGTATGGAATGATTGCCCATGGCTATTTACCAATCATGGAAGTGAAAAGGATCATCTTGAAGACATATATTTTGTAGTAAAAGCAAGATATAAGAGATAATTCATCATCAAAACTTATAAGATAAACTATAAACACCAAAGGTACCAAGACATTCACCATGAAAAATACTAATTATATAGAGAAAAGAACCCTTAAGGTAGGGTAACACAATAAAATATTCCTTATAGAAGGAATCGTTTCACAAACCATGCTTGATACAAGGCAATACAATTCAATGCACATCCAATACAATCATACTCATGTGTATTTATACTTTTTCATGAGAGTTATTAGGTTCCTTATGCAAATTACCCCTTATTATTTTTTAATTACATAGTGGGCCTATTCCATTATTATGACCACATTACATCCATTATCCCCTTGGATACCTCTCTAGGTACATTACTTTCTATTCCCATTGACAGGTTTTTTCCTTGAAACATGTGAAGGAATTATATAATATTGACCCACTAAGTATTGTAGTCAACTAATACCATGTACAACCATCCATCCCTCTTAGTGAGATGTGGACATGGGGTCTACTTATGGACTTTTTTCAATCTTGATTTTGGTTTCTTCATAAGATCCATGTCTTCATTGCACTATATTGATATCTTCAAGCATTACTTCTAGTTCTCTACATTTCTCCATGTTGGTTCCCTCTTTGGTTCCATGTTGATCCAAAGTAAGTTCACTGACATTAATGCCCTTACCTTGCTAACTATTGTTTCTCTATGTGGTGTGGGTGGCAATATACAACAACCATAACAATTGATTATTCTTTCTTTGACTCTTCAACATGTGGTTCCTTAGCTTCATCTTCCTTTTTATGCCCTTCATAGTACTTTTCTTCAAATTTTTCTGTAAGCTCTTCTTCCAATTCAACTTCGAATTCTTTATTTGATAAGTCATTAAGTATTTCAATTTGCATCTCTGCAAGAATTTCTTCATTGCATCCCTAGGCCTTTCTAGTTTGAATAATATCTTGCAACATAATTTTCTTTCTTTTGTACCATAGCTTCAAAAAATTCTTTTGCACATTAATACTAATTATACTGAGGGAGTCCATCCAAGGATATCTCAAAACAATATCCACATCATCCATATCTATGGCATGAAAACATGAGTGCAACATGTTAGCCTCCTGCTGCAGCAGGTATTCATCTTTCATGATCGACATTTTTACATGCCAAATATGTCATACTTTGCATGCTGCAATGTTCCATATTTGCTACAGAGGCCAAAGAAGTGTCCATGAGAGTGTGCTAGTCTAAATGCCACTGTTGTATTCCATTTTGATGTGTTAATCCATTTTTGATGAGTTTTCAGTTAAGGGAAGGCCAAACAGCTTAATCTTGGCCTCCCTAGGTTTCAATTTCTTGTTTTAGAATATAGAGAATGAATATCTGTCCAAACAGCTTAATCTTGGCAGATTTGTAGATAGGTAGAGAAACAAGGGTGCTCAACAACTTAATCTGAGCCCCGGTAGGAATAAGGATTGATTTAGATAGGAGGATAGCAAAAAGAAAAGTTGTAAAGCTGGGTTTGCTAGTTCAAGTGCACCCAAACCAAAAAGAAGAGAAAATGCTAGGTAAGTAGGCTGGGTAGGTAGTTTTGTGGTTGCAGAATCAATGATTGTGATCAGTTTCATGTTTTCAAGTGTTATATCCATTTAGATCACAAGTATAAGGCAATTTTCCCTTGGAGCAGCTCAAGCGAGGCATGTCTAACTCCCCCTTCTTCTTATTCCACAAATCATTCACTAACTTCCCCAAAGAGGTCAAGATCTACTTGATACCTCTTAGATTCATCATTCTTCATATCATTTGCCTAAAGTAAAGATCTGCTTTACTTAGGAGTGCTCGCATTTCCTTTGCAAGTCCTATTTCCCTTTTGAAGCCTAAGTTTGCTATACTTAGCGCTTTTTTCACCAGTTGCATATTAACTTCTAACATTATTATGTAAATCCCTATGTTTTCCCCCTTCCCCTTACTAAAATATGTTAAATAGCTCCCCTATGTACATATCCCCTCTCTCTGGTTGAAAAATAACCATAAGTTCACTTGGGAATTGCTAAGTTTGCCTAAAACTTAGCAAGAACCCTCATTTTGCTCATAAATCCCCTTCCAAATGCATTAGGACTCCTTCCTATGCATTAAAACCCTCCATCAGCCATGTTTTAACCTTTTTAAGGCTCAAAACCCTCATCCATGCGATCGGACCACTTCCGATGCACTATAAACCATCTTTCCACCTCATTTGACCCCCTCCGATTTCAAAAAGCTTCCTCCGATCTCAGTTTTTCCCTCTCCGATCATAAAAAACCTTTCTAAGGCATTATAACCCCTTTTTTATTTCATTAAAGCACCCCTCTGATCGCATCCCTCCCCCCTCCGACGCGATATCGCTGTCGGAGGTCACAGTTGCTTTGATCGCCCCTTTATATGTGTTGCCAACCGGTTCCCCGCCGATGCGTTTATCGCAATCGACAGTCGCAAGATTTTATGCCACAATTCAAGTCCCCCGACCTCTGCTCCGATTCGATATCGCTATCGCAACCATTCCTTATCGCATTCTCCTATTATATTGCATTCTTCGCAATTCCTCGTTTTTGTTAAAATCCATGACTTAGCGCAAATAAAGGTTTTATCGCAAAAATCCGTATTTTCCATTGTATCGCTATCGCATCGCAATAATATATAAACACTCCGCCCATTGCTCACCCCCGATAGCGAAACAACGATTTGATCACAGCCGTCCATCACTGCCCAGATCAACGGATCAAATTATGTCGGCAAACGCCCCATATATGGCTCCGACTAGCCGGAGCCGAAATGACATAAAGTGCGGCATATATTTATTTCGGGTCCGAAAAGGCCCTTTGTACAGCCAAGAGGGACTGCTCCGATATTCCGGAGCCGAAAAGCAATAAAACAGAGCCTAAAGATTTCGGGTCCGAAAAGTTGGCGGTACTGTACACCCCTTTTGAAGCCCGAAAAGCTATACATTGCAGTGTTAAAAGATTTCGGGTCCGCGGACCCGTTCCATTATAATTCCGCTGATTTGGGTTCGCCGACGGGCCGGACCCGATTTCGAATAAAAGGGGCCTTAATGCATTTTCGGGTCCGCCAGCTATATCGCTCATCGGGGTTTTTATATGTTGGGACCGCCGATCTGCCAACCGCCGAGTTAGCGCCAGCCGTTGGATCGGCCCGCGCCAGATCCAACGGCTACGATTTAATCATTTGAACAGTAATCGCTCCCGCCCAGTTTTGATGGATTTTTCATATGTTAAGGCATTTTTGCCTGTTTTAATGAAAAAGGGCCATTTTCATGGTTTTATATGCGGCGCCCGCGCCCACCGCAGCTGCAAAAGAAACAAGACATTCCTCGGTTATTTGAGATCGCTCCAGGTCAAAACACATCCAAATGCAGGGGTTTCTCCCCGACATGCCTCCGGAGCGCCACTATTCCACCTGTTATTGCAAATTTATCAGTTTAAAGGCATTTTTGATTGGCCAAGAGCCGATAGCAGCTCCTAAGGCAGTAGACAGCACGACAACAGTGCTTTTGGCTGAACAGCGGCCATAGGGGGACGATTTGACAGTTTGGAGTGTTTTTGCAATAAAGAATGGGCCTAGATGTGTGTCAAGGAGTAGCAGGAAGCGGCAAAGTGTATCAGTGGGAGAAAGGCGGCCTGATTCAGTTTAAAGAGTATCAGAGCACCGAAAAATGTATCAGATCGAAAAATATCAGTGGAAATCATAAAGCCACATCAAAGGAATAATAAAGGCCCCAAACAAAGTCAAAAAAGCAGCTCAGAGCCATCAAAGCCCGCCAGATCTCAGTTATGGGCATTAAAACCATTTTGCAGCAGCAGAACCGCCTAACAGGAGCAGATAGGAGATTTAAGGCCCAGATATTGCAAAAGCAGTGTACAAAGACACATTGGGCAGCGCTTCAATATTCAAGGCGCAGTTATGGCAAATTGCCAACGTAGAGCTCCAAAGGACCCTTATTAATTCATTCTTTTGGTTGTTGCTTCCAGCGCAGCTCGTAGAGATATTTTTAGCATTTATTTCAATTGATGTTAGGTTAGAATCATTCATTTCTCCAGATCTGCCATCAGATCTGCTGTTGTAGATATTTTTAGATATTTTCTCTATATAAACCACCCTCTGTATTGTGAAAAGGGTTGGTTGGTTGTATTTCTCATTCTAGACTTGCGTTGTATATGTTGAGAGCTTCTGTAATCAAAGATTGCTGGAATATTTGCATCTGAACTGGCTGGTTGTGCTTTCAATGGCTGAAGAGCTTGATATGGAATTCTCATGCTTGCTTATGGTCCAATAAGTCTTTCCTCCCTCTGTTTATTAGTTTATATGTATCTGTATCATCTATATATCATAATCTAAGTTGCAGGAAGAAGGAATAGATCAGAACTGGCTTTCATGCCCTCTGTGCTCAATTCTTGTAACTTTTCTATGTTTTCCTCTGAATTAGTGATGAATATGCATACTTTATTGATCATGTTTAAGCTAGTTTTCTCATTTCTGAATGCTGTTTAGGAATCCTTCATTGCTCCTACATAGTCTTCATTCACTTTCCCTCTTTGGCTGGATGAGAGATCCTTAATTGCCTCTCATCCCCTAACCTCCATTTCATCCTTATTCCAGCATTAATCATTGTGCCATGTGTAGCTATCCTGCTCCATATTCCCCTCTTCTGCCAAGGAAAACACACCCTTCAGTTCACATTCATGGACTCCATGCCCAATGGTTTGAACTTCTTACACTTTGCATGCCAACTCTGCTTGAATAGATCAACCATCCCACCAAACTCAAACAAAACCCATGTGCATCATATCTAGCCTAAAATCATCCCTTAAACAAAGCTAAATCCTAAAGAGAGAGCCCTCTCTGACTGTTGGTAGGCTAGGACCTGCAGTCCAAAGATTGGTTTGTGGTTACCTCGGCCGTATTCCCTTAGGAGTCAAAGGGAACAACCTGAGTGTTAACATAATGGCGACTCCACTGGGGAATCGAATCATTTGTTTATTGCTGTAAATCCCCATTTTTGATCAGTTTGCCTTTCGAATAAGTCTCAAAGTTGTTTTGAAAAATCCCAAAAAATCTCAAAAATCTCAAAAATCTCAAAAATATTTTGTTTCCTGGAGAAAATCTCCCTTTTCTTCAGATTTATTTCATATTAGCTCTGGTCTGTGTTGGTGGACAGAGATCAGACCCTTCAAAGTTAATTTATCCACCTGGCGACTCCACATAATCCTCATAATAAAGACTCCGCTGGAGAAATGAACCCAAAAGAAATATATGAGCAGATCAGGCTTTTGACCTGGATTATTATTCAACAGGTCATGTTCTTTATCTTCTATAAAATTTTGCTGTGTATATTGTATTTTAAACGCGATTTTAAATTTGATTTTTATGATTTTCCTTTTGAAAATGTTATGGAAAAGCCTCCTTGCACATTAGATCAGCAATCTTCAAACGCTGCTGAAGATCATCATACAACCAAGGAGGAAACAAATGTCGAAGTTGATCGTCCTATCCCTGTTCATATTTAGCCCAGACATTCAATCCCTGTACATATTCCCGTGCCTCGTAAGGTTCCAGAGAGATACAAGCCTCTCATTTTGCCTCCCATGCTCAATCCTTTGCCTAAAAATCATCCTGAGTATCTCCCAAGATTTGATGGAGAGAATGGAGTTACTGCTCAAAAGCATATCCAAGCTTTTGAAGACTATCTTAATATATTTGAAGTGCAAGATGGGGATGTTAGTATTAGGCTGTTTGCCCTTTCTTTGCAAAGCGAAGTTAGGACTTGGTTTAAAGCATTGCCTGAGGCTAGCATCTCTAATCTTGAGCAGTTATTCAAACTCTTCCTTGATAGATGGATGATTAAAATTAATTTCCTCTCGCTCATTCAAGATTATGATCAGTTAGAAAGGTGTCCAAATGAATCTGTTCAACAATTTTCTGATCGATTCAATCAAGTTTATCTTTCTATGCCATTGAATATTAGACCTCCCCCTGATCTAGCTCTATTGCACTATCCTAGAGCATTTGATCCAGAAATTGAGTTCCGTTTGAGAGAAAGATGCCCGTCCACTTTGAAACAAATGCAGGACATAGCTGTGGACGTGGAGGCAAATCTGAAAATGAGGGACGAGCAGCGCAAAGCAGAGGAAAAGGAAAGACTTCATAGTTTGTTACAAAAGTCAAAGGAAATGATGCAGCTGATCACAATGAAAGTGGAGTGTTTAGAGAACTAGAACAGATCTGTTTTGCAAAAGGAAAGTAATGATATTCATGAAAAAACCTGCCACAAAACAAATGACATATTCATACAGCCATATGTGAAGGAGCAATCTCCTGATATACTATGTGAATATGGCGGCTTCTCTTCTTTCAATTGCTTGCCAAAATACGATGAGTATGATGATGATTATGAGCCTAATGAACAAATCGGCCTTGTAGAGGAATCAGATGCTATTTTGGGAGAAAGCAAAGTTCAGGTTCAGCTGCCTGAATCCAGTGATCTGCCTGCTCATTTCAGCTATGAAGAGGAGGAGGAAAATGCAGAGAATTTTGATTTTAGCCAAGGAACTTTACCATTTTGTTTTGAATCTTTTCAGTTTATTAGGGAGAATTATCATGCAGTTAATAATCAAGTGTCAGCATGTTTTGATATTGACCATCTAGAGGAGAGTCAAATCCTTGCTCCTAATGCATTACCTCTAGATTTGCAACCCCAAAGTGCCACTGAATGTCAGATTGAGGAAGACTCAAAAGCAGCACCATGTGATCAGATGATCCAAGTGGATCCCCTGCCTCTTGGTTTTCAGCCATCTCAGATATTTGAAGAAGAAGAAGAACAGCAAGCGCAAATCAGTCAAGGCCCATTTGAGACTGTTTTTAATGAGTTGCAAGTATCGCTCCAAGTTTTGTGCAATCCATCAGATGACAAATTGTGTGATGAAATAAATCAGTGCTCTTCTCCATTAGAAGGCTGCAAGGCTCAATGTCAAGTTGTTGATGATCTCCCAATTCCAAAGCATGATGGTTGTCCCAAACCTTTGTACAGTTCTTTAATTCAGTCCAGCAATAATGTATATATGTTGCAGGACCCTTTTGTACAGTTTCTTGTTTCAGCAAAGAAGGTCAGCAGTTCCCTGATCTTCTCAATGGTTAACAAAGCTACATCAGATTGCAAGATCACCATTTCAAGCACCAACAAACACAAGCAGCAAAGGTCATTGATGTTTATAATGCTTAAGTGGCTGCATTGGTTATTTCATTTCACCTAACAGCAAAGTAAGTGCTGGTTAGGGTAAGTAGGTAGGATTAATAAGGCAGCCAACAAAGAAATTTTTCAGTCCACAGCAACAATACAAGATCAAGGCAGTCTGACCTGCTGTTCTTGGCTTTTCACAAGGAAAAGCCATCCCCAAGTGGAGCCACTGTTAGCATCCTGCTGCAGCAGGTATTCATCTTTCATGATCGACATTTTTACATGCCAAATATGTCATACTTTGCATGTTGCAATGTTCCATATTTGCTACAGAGGCCAAAGAAGTGTCCATGAGAGTGTGCTAGTCTAAATGCCACTGCTGTATTCCATTTTGATGTGTTAATCCATTTTTGATGAGTTTTCAGTTAAGGGAAGGCCAAACAGCTTAATCTTGGCCTCCCTAGGTTTCAATTTCTTGTTTTAGAATATAGAGAATGAATATCTGTCCAAACATCTTAATCTTGGCAGATTTGTAGATAGGTAGAGAAACAAATCTGAGCCCCAGTAGGAATAAGGATTGATTTAGATAGGAGGATAGCAAAAAGAAAAGTTGTAAAGCTGGGTTTGCTAGTTCAAGTGCACCCAAACCAAAAAGAAGAGAAAATGCTAGGTAAGTAGGTTGGGTAGGTAGTTTTGTGGTTGCAGAATCAATGATTGTGATCAGTTTCATGTTTTAAGTGTTATATCCATTTAGATCACAAGTATAAGGCAATTTTCCCTTGGAGCAGCTCAAGCGAGGCATGTCTAACTCCCCCTTCTTCTTATTCCCCAAATCATTCACTAACTTCCCCAAAGAGGTCAAGATCTACTTGATACCTCTTAGATTCATCATTTTTCATATCATTTGCCTAAAGTAAAGATCTGCTTTACTTAGGAGTGCTCACATTTCCTTTGCAATTCCTATTTCCCCTTTGAAGCCTAAGTTTGCTATACTTAGCACTTTTTTCACTAGTTTCATATTAACTTCTAGCATTATTATGTAAATCCCTATGTTTTCCACCTTCCCCTTACTCAAATATGTTAAATAGCTCCCCTATGTACATATCCCCTCCCTCTGGTTGAAAAATAACCATAAGTTCGCTTGGGAATTGCTAAGTTTGCCTGAAACTTAGCAAGAACCCTCATTTTGCTCATAAATCCCCTTCCAAATGCATTAGGACTCCTTCCTATGCATTAAAACCGTCCATCAGCCATGTTTTAACCTTTTTAAGGCTCAAAACCCTCATCCATGCGATCAGACCCCTTCTGATGCACTATAAACCATCTTTCCACCTCATTTGACCCCCTCCGATTTCAAAAAGCTTCCTCCGATCTCAGTTTTTCCCTCTCCGATCATAAAAAACCTTTCTAAGGCATTATAACCCTTTTTTATTTCATTAAAGCACCCCTTCGATCGCATCCCTCCCCCCTCCAACGCGATATCGCTGTCGGAGGTCACAGTTGCTTTGATCGCCCCTTTATATGTGTTGCCGACCAGTTCCCCACCGATGCGTTTATCGCAATCGGCAGTCGCAAGGTTTTATGCCACAATTCAAGTCCCCCGACCCCCGCTCCGATGCGATATCGCTATCGCAACCATTCCTTATCGCATTCTCCTATTATATTGCATTCTCCGCAATTCCTCGTTTTTGTTAAAATCCATGACTTAGCGAAAATAAAGGTTTTATCGCAAAAATCTGCATTTTCCATTGTATCGCTATCGCATCGCAATAATTTATAAACACTCCGCCCGTTGCTCACCCCCGATAGCGAAACAGCGATTTGATCACAGCCATCCATCGCCCCGCCCAGATCAACGGCTCACATTATGTCGGCAAATGCCCCATATATGGTTCCGACTTTCCGTAGCCGAAATAACATAAAGTGCGGCATATATTTATTTCGGGTCCGAAAAGGCCCTTTGTACAGCCAAGCGGGACTGCTCCGATATTCCGGAGTCGAAAAGCAATAAAACAGAGCCTAAAGATTTCGGGTCCGAAAAGTTGGTGGTACTGTACGCCCCTTTTGAAGCCTGAAAAGCTATACATTGCAGTGCTAAAAGATTTTGGGTCCGCGGACCCGTTCCATTATAATTCCGCCGATTTGGGTTCGCCGACGGGCCGGATCCGATTTCGAATAAAAGGGGCCTTAATGCATTTTCAGGTCCGCCAGCTACATCGCTCATCAGGGTTTTTATATGTTCGGACCGCCGATCTTCCATCCGTCGAGTTAGTGCCAGCCGTTGGATCGGACCGCGCCGGATCCAACGGCTACGATTTAATCATTTGAACAGTAATCGCTCCTGCCCAGTTTTGATGGATTTTTCATATGTTAAGGCATTTTTGCCTGTTTTAAAGAAAAAGGGCCATTTTCATGGTTTTATATGCGGCGCCCGCGCCCACCACAGCTGCAAAAGAAACAAGGCATTCCTCGGTTATATGAGATCGCTCCAGGTCAAAACACATCCAAATGTAGGGGTTTCTCCCCGGCATGCCTCCGGAGTGCCACTATTCCACCCGTTATTGCAAATTTATCAGTTTAAAGGCATTTTTGATCGGCCAAGCGCCGATAGCAGCTCCTAAGGCAGCAGACAACACGACAACAGTCCTTTTGGCTGAACAGCGGCCATAAGGGGGACGATTTGACAGTTTGGAGCGTTTTTGCAATAAAGAATGGGCCCAGATGTGTGTCAAGGAGTAGCAGGAAGCGGCAAAGTGTATCAGTGGGAGAAAGGCAGCCCGATTCAGTTTAAAGAGTATCATAGCACCGAAAAATGTATCAGATCAAAAAATATCAGTGGAAATCATAAAGCCACATCAAAGGAATAATAAAGGCCCCAAACAAAGTCAAAAAAGCAGCTCAGAGCCATCAAAGCCCACCAGATCTCAGTTATGGGCATTAAAGCCATTTTGTAGCAGCAGAACCACCTAACATGAGCAGATAGGAGATTTAAGGCCCAGATATTGCAGAAGCAGTGTACAAAGACACATTGGGCAACGCTTCAATATCCAAGGCGCAGTTATGGCAAATTGCCAGCGCAGAGCTCCAAAGGACCCTTATTAATTCATTCTTTTGGCTGTTGCTTCCAGCGCAGCTCGTAGAGATATTTTTAGAATTTATTTCAATTGATGTTAGGTTAGAATCATTCATTTCTCCAGATCTGCCATCAAATTTGCTGTTGTAGATATTTTTAGATATTTTTTCTATATAAACCACCCTCTGTATTGTGAAAAAGGTTGGTTGGTTGTATTTCTCATTCTAGACTTGCGCTGTATATGTTGAGAGCTTCTGTAATCAAAGATTGCTGGAATATTTGCATCTGAACTGGCTGGTTGTGCTTTCAATGGCTGAAGAGCTTGATATGGAATTCTCGTGCTTGCTCATGGTCCAATAAGTCTTTCCTCCCTCTGTTTATTAGTTTATATGTATCTGTATCATCTATATATCATAATCTAAGTTGCAGGAAGAAGGAATAGATCAGAACTGGCTTTCATGCCCTCTGTGCTCAATTCTTGTAACTTTTCTATGTTTTCCTCTGAATTAGTGATGAATATGCATACTTAATTGATCATGTTTAAGCTATTTCTCATTTCTGAATGCTGTTTAGGAATCCTTCATTGCTCCTACATAGTCTTCATTCACTTTCCCTCTTTGGCTGGATGAGAGATCCTTAATTGCCTCTCATCCCCTAACCTCCATTTCATCCTTATTCCAACATTAATCATTGTGCCATGTGTAGCTATCCTGCTCCATATTCCCCTCTTCTGCCAAGGAAAACACACCCTTCAGTTCACATTCATGGACTCCATGCCCAATGGTTTGAACTTCTTACACTTTGCATGCCAACTCTGCTTGAATAGATCAACCATCTCGCCAAACTCAAACAAAACCCATGTGCATCATATCTAGCCTAAAATCATCCCTTAAACAAAGCTAAATCCTAAAGAGAGAGCCCTCTCTGACTGTTGGTAGGCTAGGACCTGCAGTCCAAAGATTGGTTTGTGGTTACCTCGGCCGTATTCCCTTAGGAGTCAAAGGGAACAACCTGAGTGTTAACACAACACATATTTATCCATAGTAATTTTCATATTTTTAAAAATTTGAACATTTTCACCCTCCACCTATGTTCTTTGAATTTTTTTGTAGTAAATTGCAATGTTTTAGCCAAATTAACATTAATGAAGTTATGCTTGCTACTAGGGTTTATAGAAATAGTAACATTATCTTGTTGATTACATCTATGAGCCTACAATATGAAGTTGCCACATGAAAATATATTCCTAGTGCTCTTCTTTTCTTTCCTCTCAATATGAAACCTCTTAGTTAAAAATACATGTTCATATGTTGCATTGGTAAGTTCCCCCATTTTATCATTGTGAAGTAAGTTCTCCAATGTTGCAACATCATCCTCTAGATAATAACCCAATTTGGATCTTCAATCTATGGGAAATTCTAAATTTATCCAATTGATAAAATTTTCAATACTAGAACCATCAAACTTTCTTGAAAAATGCATCCTTTTTGAAAAAGAAAAAATAAGACATTGAAAAACTTAATTTTCAATGGACCTCTCTTATATAAAATGATCATAACTTGTGTTTTGCTTGTCATATTTGGTATTATCACCCCAATTATGAAATGTCATAAATTTTCTAAATCATTTCACATTGGTTTGACTAAACTCTATGCCCTCTACCAAAAGATATATAATCTACATAATTAATGGTCATCACCAAAAGGAACCCTAAAAGGTTTCTAGTTTCAAATTGCCAATAACTTTCACTTCCTAGACTCCCTTTTGGACTTTTTCTTCTTTCTAAAATTACATATTTTTTTTGAAGGAATTTAGTCAAAAAATTATATTCACCCAATATTTGTTAGGTCCATATAATACTAGTGATTCCCCCATTACTATTGTCATTGTATCCCTTATCGTTATTGTTGTGCCCCTATTGTCCCCATATTGTTATTATTGTGCCCCATAGAAGCCCACTATTGTTATTTTTGTGCCCTTATATTATTATTGTTAGGTTGGCTTTGGTTATATTGTGACTCCTTAGACTCCTATATAGAAAGGAGGTTTTGTCATTTGTATCATCCAAGAATTGTTCATTTGTGTAATGTAAAGGAGGTTGCCCCCTAGAAGAGGCTGAATTCTAAGACATTTATCTCTCTTTTCTATCCTTTTGTGAGTTTGTTTCATAACATTTACTGTTAGAGCTTTAGATTCTAGGGTTTCACTACTCCAAACACGTCATTGTGGCATTTTCGCTATAACTTTTTTGCTACGAAGTTTCAGAAGCTAAAAAAACCCATTTGAGAAGAAATCATTCTGAACCTTGAATATGAATTTGAGATCTTTTCTTGCTATATTTTTGGAGATATGATCTGAGGAAGTTAGGGTTTTTGCAAGCTCCATAATTTCATCTCAAACAGGTCATCGTGGAAGTTTCGCTATAATTGTTTTTCTACGAAGTTTCAGACTCTGAAATTAAAACCCATTTGAGCCGAAATCTTGGTGAAGCTCAGGTCCAAATTTCAGATCTTGTATTGCTATATTTTCGGAGATATAATCTGAGGAAGTTAGGGTTTTTGCAGACTCCCGAATTACATTCTAAACAGGTGACCTTGGGAAAATCGTCATAACTTTCTCTCTAAGCATCAGATTGAAATTTCGTAAGAAGCTACAGAAAGAGGACAAACTGTACTATTCTGTGTAATTTATTTATGTCCGAAGGGCGAAACAGTTACATGTGACACTTCGTACAAGTTCGCTCTACTAAACAAGTATATAAGTAGGTCATCTTGGGAGGTGGGGCATAAATCTTTCTTGGAGAATCCAATTTCAATAAGACTGGTGGCATTAGAAACAGGGCACAGAGGGATACTGCAGGTCGCAATTTCAGAACTTGGAGATCTGAAATTACAGAGTTACAGTCATTCAATATCGAGCTCCTACAAAGTGAAAAAATGTGTGTAGTTTTTAATTTTTTTTTGCATAAGTTTGGTTTGAAAACTTAGTTTGAAGGAATTCAAAGGGCATAGTGAAGCATTATTATCAGTAATTGATGCCCCCGAAGCAAGTAAATGGAAACTCCTAGTAAGCAACCTGAAAGCTCTAGCATGACTCATGAAGAAGAGGAAGAAATGCAACATGATATATTAAAATTACGAGAACAAGTGCAACAAATTTCACTCGCACAAAAAGTGACAGAAGCTAAGATGGATGGTTTAAAGAAATACGTAGAAGCTAAGATGTGTGGTGTGGAAGCTAAGATGGATGGTTTAAAGAAAGGCGTAGAAGCTAAGATGAATGACGTGGAAGCTAAGATGGATGGTGTGGAAGCTAAGATAGATGGCATGGAAGCTAAAATGGATAGCATGGAAGTTAAGATAGATGGCGTGGAAGCTAAGATGGATGGCGTCGAAGCTAAGATGGATGATTTAAAGAAAGACGTGGAAGTTAATATGGAAGATTTGACAAAAATTCTACAAGAAATGCGTACTAATGGCGAAAGAGCAGTAAATGAAAGTCATGATGAGAACAAAATAAATGTTAATCATGATTTCATAGACTCTAACGTTGGATCGAAGAACCACCATGTTCCAAAGATCGATATGAGGAAGTTTGATGGCAAGGATCCCGCAACATGGATACTACAGATGGAGCAGTTTTTCGATCTCCATAATGTCCAAAACACACAAAAGGTACGCATTGAAACTTTATATTTGGAACCAAATCAGTTTGTATGGTATCAATGGCTTTGCTCTCGTAAACAAATTGTCACTTGGGCTATTTTTACGGATGAAATGATAGCACATTATGAGGATACAAAAAACAACACTTTTTTTAGCCAATTGATAAATCTCAAACAAAAGGGTTCAATGATGGAGCACATTGAGGACTTCCAAAAATTGAATATAAGGGTAAAAGATATTCCAGAGGAGCATAGGATTGATGTGTTCATAGGGACTTTAAAGGATAACATCCAATATGATGTCCGCCTTTGGGAACCTGATTCATTGGAGAAGGTGTTCAGGTTGGCAAGAAAAATGGAAACCAAAATTATGGCAACAAAGAAGCCTACCAATCACAATCATAAAGATCGAAGTGTTGTTTCCCCTAGCCATCCACAACCTACAAGGTTGACACCACAACAATTGGAAGAAAAAAGAGCAAAAGGGATTTGTTACAATTGTGATAGTAAATACACTAAAGGTCATAAGTGTGCTGAGAAGAAATCATTTTACATAGATTGTGAAGAGGAGGAAGAAAAGGAACAAGAAACGTCAAAAGAAGAGGATATACACCAGGAACACACCCTAGAGAAGGAAGAAATGAATCTGACCATATCTTGTAATACATTGGTTGAAATTACCACTCCTCAAACTATCAAGATAGAAGGGCATATCAAGAAGAAAAAGGTAATAGCGTTGATTGATTCGGGCAGTACCCATAATTTTATTCATTGTAAGATAGCCAGGGAATATCCAGCACTAGAGTGTCAAGTGATGGTTGCAAGTGGAGGAACCATAACTTGCTCAGGAAAGTGCCATAATATCAAGTTATCCATGGGAGAATATGTATTGAATAGCCCAATGCTTTCCATTCCAATGGGTGGTGCTGAAGTTGTACTAGGAGTACAATGGCTACAATCCTTGGGTACAATAGCTTTTAATTTTCAAGAACTTTTCAAGAGATTTTCTTCAAAAGGAAAGGAAGTTGAATTAAGGGGTATCGCATGGAAACTAGGAAGGATAATAAGCTCTAACAGAATGACAAATCTTCTAAAGAAAGAACAACGAGGTATATAGCACAATTATGTTCACTAGAGGTTCCCACATCGAAATCATCTATTTCTCCAGATCTCCAAAAGTCTTGGACAATCATTCCAAGGTATTTGAGACTCCCAAAGGCCTCCCACCTATTCATGATTATGATCATGCTATTCATTTGGTTCCAGGAAGTGTTCCTCCAAACATTAGGCCTTACAGATATCCCTATGCCCAAAAGAGTGAAATTGAACGTATGGTTGCAGAAATGCTAGAGGCTGGTATAATTCAACCTAGTCAAAGTTCTTTCTCTGCTCCAGTAGTATTGGTTCACAAGAAGGATGGATCATAGCGCATGTGTCGAGATTATAGGGAGCTCAATAAGCTCACTATTAAAGATAAATTTCCCATTCCTGTCATTGATGAATTATTGGATGAATTTCATGGATCAATTTACTTCACCAAGTTGGATCTTCGTTCAAGATATCATCAAATCAGAATGAAGACTGAAGACATTCCAAAAACAACATTTAGAACTCATGAGAGTCATTATGAATTTTTGGTCATGCCTTTTGGCCTTACTAATGCACCTTCTACATTTCAAGGTTTGATTTCCATTTTCAAACCCTTCCTTAGAAAATTTGTGTTAATATTTTTTGATGATATACTAATCTACAACAAGTCTTGGAAGGATCATGTTCAACATGTTGACAGGGTGCTCAAACTATTGGAGGAGAAACAATTATATGCAAAAAGATCCAAATGTTTCTTTGGAGTACAAGAGTTGGAATATCTGGGTCATATTGTATCTCATGAAGGTGTTAAGGTAGACCCTAGCAAAATTAAAATCATTAAGGAATGGAAAATCCCCACATCCATAAGCATCTACGAGGATTTCTCGGGTTGACAGGGAATTATCACAAGTTTGTTAAGAATTATGGGAGAATAACAACACCTCTAACAACATTATTGAAGAAAGATGTATTTTCATGGATTCCAGAAGCAACGAATGCCTTTGAACATCTTAAAGAGGCAATGTGCCAAGCACTGGTCTTAGCTACACCGGACTTCACAAAAACCCTTATTGTGGAATGTGATGCCTTAGGAAATGGAATTGGTGTTGTTTTAATGCAAGAAGAAAGACCCATTGTTTTCGAAAGTCGTCTAATCAAAGGAAAGTATTTACACAAAGCTATTTATGAGAAGGAAATGTTGGCAGTACTACATGCACTTAAGAAATGACGACCCTACCTAATGGGAAGACACTTCAAGGTAAAAACAGATCATGATAGTCTTAAATACTTTTTAGAACAAAGATTATCTTCAAAAGAGCAGCAAAAATGGGTCACAAAGATGTTGGGCTATGACTTTGAAATCATCTACAAAAAAGGGAAGCAAAATGTTGTGGCAGATGCACTCTCAAGAAAGGATGAGGATGTGGAAGCATTTCTTTGCGACATATCTATTATCCAACCAGATTGGATAAATGAAGCAAGGTATGAATGGAAGAATGATGAAGAAGTGTGGACACTCATTCAAAAGCTACAACAAGATCCCAGTACATCTGATACATTTAGCTGGAAAAATCATTCGTTATGGTACAAAGATAGATTATACCTATGTAAGAATTCCCAACTCAAACAAAAGATTCTGAGGGAATTGCACAACTCTCCCTTGGGAGGGCATTCTGGATTTCTAAAAACTTACCACAGGGTTAAGAAGGAATTTTTTTGGGATGGCCTTAAATCGGATATTCAAAATTTTGTGGCAGAGTGTTTGCTTTGCCAACAAAATAAAGTTGAAACAATTAAGACCCCAGGTCTATTACAACCTTTATCCATTCCAAGCCAATGTTGGGAGGAGGTTTCAATGGATTTTATCACAGGTTTACCCAAGTTCGAACGAAAGAGTGTTATCATGGTGGTAGTGGACAGACTTACCAAATATGCACACTTTTGTGCATTATTTCATCCATTTAAAGTGAATACAGTTTCTACTGCATTTATGGAAACAATTCAAAACCTACATGGAAACCCAAAGATTATTGTAAGCGATAGAGATCCCATTTTCACTGGAATTTTTTGGACAAAATTATTTTCTTGTCTTGGTACTCAGTTACCTCATAGCTCATCTTATCATCCTCAATCTGATGGGAAAACTGAGATAGTAAACAAATGTTTGGAAGGATATCTTCGTTTCTTTGTATCTGATAAACATACACAATGGGTCAAATGGTTGCCTTTGGCTGAATGGTGGTATAACACTTCCTTCCATATTGCAACAAAAATGACCCCATTTATGGCACTTTATGGATATCATCCACCATCCATCACATCATATTTAAGAGAAAATTCTAAGGTTCAAGCAATGGAAGATCACATCGAGCATAAAAAAAAAGTTCTCCAACTCTTAAAGGATAACCTCACCTTGGCGCAGAATAGAATGAAACAACGGGCAGATCAACATAGCAGCGAAATAAGTTTTGATGTAGGTGATTGGGTATTCCTATGGCTACAACCATATAAACAAATGTCCCTCAAGCAAGCTAAGAAGGATAATAAATTATCACCAAAGTATTATGGTCCGTACAAGGTGTTGCAAAAGATAGGTACTATGGCATACAAATTGGAGCTTCCTGCAGCTTCCCAAGTGCACCCAGTTTTCCATGTGTCATGCTTAAAGAAGGTTATAGGTGACAAGCTCCCAGTTCAAACAATATCGCTAGAAATTGATGAGGAAGGAAAAATCATATTTGAACCTGAAGCAGTCAAAGAAACAAGAACTCAACAGCGACGAAATCGATCAATTTCAGAGTATCTCATCAAGTGGAAGAACTTACCCGATGAAGATTCCACATGGGAGAGTGAGAATTTTATATAGAAGCTCCAGAACTACTTAAGCGTTGACGACAACACTTTTTTGAAGGAGAGGGGCATGTTAGGTCCCTATAATAGTAGTGATTCCCTCAATTGTCATTGTATCTCTTATTGTTATTGTTGTGCCCCTATTGTCCCCATATTATTATTATTGTGCTCCATAGAAGCCCACTATTGTTATTTTTGTGCCCTTATATTATTATTGTTAGGTCGGCTTTGGTTATATTGTGACTCCTTAGACTCCTATATATAGAAAGGAGGTTTTGTCATTTGCATCATCCAAAAATTGTTTATTTGTGTAATGTAAAGGAGGTTGCCCCCTCGAAGAGGCTGAATTCTAAGGCATTTATCTCTCTTTTCTATCTTTTTGTGAGCTGGTTTCAGAACAATATTACACATTTTTTTTTAGAAATCAATCTAAATTATAATGTCTTTTTTCTTTCCTTAAAATATAATATTCAACAAAAATAAATAAATAAATAAATTCTCCCACTTCATAGCCAAAAAATAGCTTTTATACCACTTGTAAAACTTGAAAGATATAAAATATAATACACAAAAAAGCTTCCAAGATAAACCCTAAACAAAAAAGGTACCAAGACATTCACCATTAACAACATCAAGTATATAGAGAAAAACCTTTAAGGTAGGATAACACCATCAAATACTCCTTATGGAAGAAATCATTATACAAACCATGCTTGCTACAAGACAATGCAATTCAGCATAATCCAATATGATGTAACTCATTTATTTATACTTTCTCATGAAGACATTCACCGTTAACAACACCAAGAATATAGAGAGAAAAACCCTTAAGATAAGGTAACACCATCAAATACTTCTTATGGAAGGAATCACTACACAAGCCATGCTTGTAATAAGACAATGCAATTCAACATACACCCAATACAATGACACTCGTGTATTCATACTTTCTCACAAGTATTCTTAGGGAACTTATGAAAATTACCCCTTTATATATATATATATATAAATATATATATATATATATATATATATATATATATATATATATCGTGGACCTATTCCATTATTATGGTCACACTACATTCATTATCCCTTTGACTACCTCCATGAGTACACCATATCATCCTTCATAGGTACATCATATATCTTTAGAATAATCATAGCCATTAGAGAATTTTTGAGGTAAAAAATGGGTCTCAAAACAAAAATGTACAACCAAAATCAACTTTATAAGAACCAATAAGGTTCAACATGATGATGTCAACCATGGGGGATGATTCACCATTTTTGGAGTAAAAATGTAAAAAAAAAAAAAAAAAACTACTTTTCAACTTATCTCCCTACGGTTTTACTTAAATTTCGAGCGGGAGCACTCATTAGATGTGGAATTTAATTCCTTTTCCAATAAGTATCCATGTTACATACTTATGATGGACCCTGCTACACGAAAAATGAGAAATACATGAAAAAACATGATTGCAACCATGTTTTTCATGTATTTCTCATTTTTCATCTAACACGGTCCATCAAAAGTATGCAAAATGGGTACTCCTTGGATGAGGAATTAAATTTTGCATACAACAAATGATCCCATTCGAAATTTGAGTAAAAATCTAGGGAGATAAGTTGAAAATATGAGTTAAAAAAATAGTTTTTTCTTTTTTCCCTCTAAAATTGGATGATGTAATCTAATCTTATTTTATCATTTCCACTATTGTTTTATAATATTCCTTAGGAGACCCATTTTAGACCTCAAAATTTCTCTAATAGTTAGAAAATCATAAAGGTAGAAATATTTTTAAATAATGAATCCATACAGGTGGGGAGAATTTTTGAATAAGAGAAGAATAACCTGTTTATAGAGTTTATTTAGCCCAACATTTCGGACTTCCAAGTCAGTCCATCCTCAGGGGATACACCAATTGTTTAAGAGGAGATTTTATTATATTGATAATTACTTGTGATATTCCAGTGTTCTTATTAACTTTGTTTATGTTCTTCTTTTATCTTCTTTTCATTAAGCAATCATCAAATCAAAACATGAAGATCAGGGACACCAGATATAGGCACTCAACGAAGGATAAAACCCCTCTATAGGGGAAAACCCAGTCAACTCTTCCACTAGTAGATTCAAATCAAGATGAGACAATCCAAGACCTCTTAGACCTAGACAAAGACCTCCTCCAACCACCAAGTCAACCCTTCCTTCCTATAGATGATCCTTGCCAAAGTCTCCAAGTACCAGCTTCACAGTTGTAACTTCAATCCAAAATTTCGGCCCCCAACTACAAATTTTCGACTCCCAACTTTAGAACTTTGGACCTGTAGTAGATTTAGAATTTCAGCCCCAACAACAACGCTGTAACTTCGCACGTGTGAGAGATAAAATGCCCAAAAACTCAATTTAGGTTTTCCCAACTAATCTTCTTATTCTCCAACAATTTTTCTCTCTTTTTCTACTTCTCTTTCTTGTAGATCAAACTTGTTGAGTGTGTGTACCAAATAGGTCGAATTACCTCTTATTTATATCCTTCTAGGTGGGTTGAACAACCCTAATCCAAGCCGACTTGGTGTGGAGGTGACAAATGATCTTTTTGACTCAAAAACAATTCTTTTTACATGATACAAAAGCCCAAGAAGGGTCTAATAAAAATGAAAATGACTATATTGACTCAATACAAACTTATAAGCCTTCAATGGAGGCTTTGACCTAGAAATTGATGACCCAAGCATGAGACCCATGCTTTAATAAGTTATTTTATTTTATAGTAAATTTATTTTGACAAATACAATTATGAATATCGACACTAGTTACATTCTTCAACACTCTCTCTTAACTAAAGAGGTATTCAGAATTACATACATATAAATATATATGGAAGATCTCAAAATGATATGAACTGCGAAGAGTTCTAACACACACAATGCTACATATTAGATACCTGCCTAGGGTACTTTAATCAGGTGAGACTAAGGTGAACTCAAGATTTAGCCACTCTAAGTGCCATCAAGATTTTAAGCTCTATCACCAACCCAAGGATCTAGGTGTGTATCCAAGGTCGGAGCTCCATGACCAACGCCACCCTCCCTACTTTGGGATCTAGACATCAACACATAAGTTGGCCAGATGTCTTCCCAAGCATTAGGGACTCAGCCCCAGATGTTTACATCTCTCCTTATAAACTAAATCAGATATATATTTGCCACTCCAAGCATGCTTCAAAACATTCAACCTTTTCATGGAGAGATCCTGCACAGTCACAACCCCATTCAGTAATAAACCTTTAAGTGTATATACAGGTAAAAACAAACCTTCGGGGTCCTCAATCATCCTGATGCTACTCATATCATCATCAAGTTATTCAGATACAACTTCATGAATCACGAACATCCATTTGTAGTGCTTTCATTCATTCTTTCGTTTCATTCTTCCTTCAAGGTATTCATCATAATATGCCCTCCCTCTTAACTAGGGGAATGTAACCTTTCTTCTAACCATGATCCCTCTCAACTTAGGGAGAAAAAAAACATCAAACATGTTTCATTTTTTTTCATGTCATCAAACTCATCTTTATCATCATCATTCTTATAGCCTCCTTCATCACAATTACAATTACAAACATCTCCAACATCTTGAAGATTATGTATCAGCAAAACTTTAATAACAAGTACAACCAAATACAAATATATAAAAGTATGAAGTTAACAATATCAAAATCATGTCATTCAAAATCTAGATATCAAATACCTAAACTTAGTTAGGTTCATAAACAACAAGGGTCACTTCTTTTTACATACTAGAATTCAACTTATTATTAGGGTTTTTTCATAAACCCTAGACTCTATCTTCAAGACATAAAGCCTTAGATATTTGTATGATAATAATCCAATCATTGTACTATACATCTAAGGTTTCAATAATATGCTTTTAGAATTACATGACAGACTCTACTAGGGTTTTCAAACCCTAAATTTTATCATCATAGCTATGTCAATAATTGAAAACAATATCATCATGTCCTAGAATATCAATCTCTACTAGGGTTTTATTATGAACCTTAGATTTTACAAACTAAGACATGAGTATTAACAATTAAGTTAACATACTCACAAATATATATCTAGGATGCACTAGCATTTCACATCAACATCTACTAAGTAAACCCAAGATTAATACATCAAATAATTTTTGACCAGGATAGGGTTTCGATCAAACAGACGAACATACACCTAAGGTTTCATTCCTAGGATATTACTATAATTATTACAAGGGTTTTCTTATAAACCCCGATTCATCAAACACTAAAAATCTAGGGTTTCATTATGTAACCAAAACATTAACAACAAACCCTAAAGGACCAGGGTTTTTACCATAACATTATCAAAACCCTAAACTTCAAAATAATAGGATTTCTAAATTTTATTAACAACCCTTAAATGAATTAGGGTTTCATTATCGACATACCCTTAGCATCAAGAGGCTAGGGTTTTGTAGTGAACCCTAAGTGTTAGGGTTTCACAAGAATGACAAGAGATAGTATAACAAGGGTAGATTCAATCTAATGATTAATCATCATAATAAGAATCTTTAAGATTCAAAACCCTAGACATAAGAATGTTAGTAATATGGAACAAATTTCAAAAAAGAATGATCATATCTATTGCATGGAGAGAACCTTGGGACACAACTTATAGTCTAAGACATACCATGAGTTGTTCTTTACCAAACCATGTGGGACTTCAGTTCTTGAAGGGCTTCCTTTGCAACACAATTTCCTTCTTGATTCGAGTCTTCCTTTGAAGTCTCCTCCATAACCTGTGTATTCTACAAGCTTTCCTAACCAAGAAAAATATAAAAAGGTTATTAACATATAGTACAAACAAACTTGATATGAGAAGGAAACCAAACATAAAGGATGAAACAAGGAACAAGATACTTATCCTTTGGTAAAATGGTGAAGGCTCCCTCTTAATCCAATCTTTCTAAGGGATACCTACAACTTATCAAAATAATTCAAAAATGTTCTAACAAGATATATTAGATCTACAAACTCTAGAAATCGAAAAATAAAAGAAAACAATACAAAACTTAGAATAGAAGACTAAGAAGGATATGTAAGAGAGGACTTAATAGTATAAGTCTTTGATTTTCGATTTTTCAGTGTTATTATTCTTAGGTGGAGCTTCATCGATAATATTGCTTGTTCCCCACCTCTCTTTTTATTCCTTGGATTCTCAAGACATATGGTGGAGTATCCTTCCAACTTCTAATTCCTGATGCAAAAACACCAAGATTTTGGTAGACCTAGAAGAGCAACAATTATGAATTATTTTTCTGGTACAAATTTAGCTATTGCTTGGAGTTCATATCTTATTCTAGACATTATTACAAAATATGATGATACAATATCATCTCTTGTTATCCTTATTGTCCTTAGTTCATTCTTGAGGCTAACTATCTAACCAATGTTCTTGATGGTGAATAACTTGAAAAGAGCTTCATACATTTCTTGAGCAGAGTCTATGTTGGATATGTATGGAATTAGGTTGTCCTTTACTCCATCTACTATCAGATTCGTGGCCAAGATTTTGGTTTCTTTGAACTTCTCCTTTCTTGCATCATTTGTAGGTTTCTTGACTTTTCCTTGAACAAGATCCAAAGCTTTATGCTTAGCGAGGATAAGATATATCCTATTTTTCCATGCCTGGTAATTGGAGGCTCCTTTTAGCTTGTTTTCTCCCTTCATTGAAGTTGGCATAGTCTCTATAGATAGTAGACTTCTCTTCTTATATAATCCTTTTCATTAATGACCTTATTAGTAGATCTTCAAGTTTCCTTTTTCTTCCTTCTTCACCTTAGCTCTGATACCATGTTAGAAAATAAAAAAGACATAAATATTTTCTTATATTGATAATTACTTGTGATATTCCTGTGTTCTTATTAACTTTGTTTATGTTCTTCTTTTATCTTCTTTTCATCAAGTAATCATGAAATCAAAACATGAATATCAAGGACACCAGATATAGGCACTCAACCATGGATAAAACCCCGCTATAGGAGAAAACACAGTCAAGTCTTCCCCTAGTAGATTCAAATCAAGATGAGACAATCCAAGACCTCTTAGACCTAGACAACGACCTTCTCCAACCACCAAGTCAACCCTTCCTTCCTATAGATGATCCTTGCCAAAGTCTCAAAGTACCAGCTTCACAATTGCAACTTAAATCCATAATTTTGGCCCCCAGACATAGATTTTTGGCCCTCAGCTTCAGAACTTTGGACCTACAATAGATTCATAATTTCATCTCTAACAACAACCCTGTAACTTCCCACGTGTGAGACATAGAATGTCCAAAAACTCGATTTAGGTTTTCCTAGCGAATCTTCTTCTTCTCCAACAATTTCACTCTCTTTTTCTGCTCCTCTTTATTGTAGATCGAACTTCTTGAGTGTGTGTACCAAATAGGTTGAATTGTCTCTTATTTATAGCCTTCTAGCTGGGTCGGACAACCCTAATCCAAGTCGACTTGTTGAGGATAAGGCTGACTTGGTGTGGCGGTGACAAAGATCTTTTTGACTCAAAAGTAATTCTTTTTACATGATACAAAAGCCCAAGGAGGGTCTAATAAAAATGACAATGACTCTATTGACTCAATAAAAAACCTAGAAGCCTTCAATGGAGGATTTGACCTAGAAATTGATGACCCAAGCATGAAACCCATGCTTTAATAAGTCATTTTCTTTTATAATAAAATTTGTTTTGACAAGTACAATTATGAACACTGACACTAGTTACATTCTTCAACACATAAAGGTGCTTAGAACTTTTAGTTGGGATTAGGGATGAAGGTTTGTTCACCTATGGTAGTAGTATGATTTCATGCCAATGTATTTGGTATTGCATTAGCAACATCCAATTTCTTGAGTCCTCAATGTGAGATAGGAGTCCTTTCACATGGAAGATAGATGGGATCACAAATTTCATAGTGGGTGGTCCATTTGAATTTTCTTTAAACTAAAGTTTTTGATTGGTTGGAGTTAGGGGATTCCATCCAAGGTCTATTTGGTCAAGAGTGGGATCTCTAATACCTCTAAATTTTCCACTATTCAAAGATAGTGAAGCACATCTTCTAGGAGTGTTAATCTACTTAAGAGTTGTTGAAGCTATTTGTAGAATCAATATTTATGTTTTGCTTCAGGGTAAGGTTCATTGGCATGCTACCATCTTTGGAGAATGTCGATCCCTAGCTCATTTGATCTTCTCATGACATTGACAATGCTTGAGGAGCTCAACCTTATTCATTCATTACAAGAGTAGGTGCAAGTTTGTTTTTGAGCATTAAATTAATTTGTCATATGCTTTTCATACTATGTGGCATGATGAGATACATGCCATTAGAGCCTAGCTAAGATAACATTGTTGATCAATGATGTCCAATATTTAGAGCTCCTTACTTTTCTTAATTTATTTTTGTTTTAGTCACATTTTAGAAAAGGTTATGATGTTCATAGTATATATTGTTATTTTGATTTCCAACTCATAGATATTTAAAAAGCAAAAAATGGTGACAATAAATCATTGTTATATTCATAATCAATTCTCCTATGTAACTCCCACAATCAATTCTTTCATTGTGGTCTTGTCACTAAAGTGAACAAAGTTCCTTCTATAGATTAATTACTCCAGAATACTTGGAATATGAAGTTATCCATTAAGGATATAAATATTATATTAAATATATGAATAAGAATGACTGCTACAATGATAATGAGAGACTTGCTTATATACCAAGCAGGTGTCTCTTCATGGAGAGTCATGTTTCATTTAGACATGCCTCTTCAACCTAATTACTAATTAACTAATCATTATTTATGATTATTAGCATTTACATTATTTTACATTATTTTCTATATATTTATTCATAACATTGCCTTCCTCCTCAGAAAGCTTTGTCCTCAAAGCTTGTAATGAAAAAGGCTTGATCTCTTTTTTGGCTTCAAATGTCTTTCTGTCTCGGAACTGTCATCTTTGTCGATACATGTTGATATGATCTTCTAAGTGACAAACAATTTTGTCGCACTGAAAAGGAATCAGACCATCCTAGATTAATTTTCTGCGTAATATTCTGATCACTGGAATTGGTGTAGTCTAACGAGGCGGAGGGGTTGCCCAGAAAGTTGTGGAAATTTCGGTCATATTTAGAGAAAATCCGGCAATGATTTTTGTAAATCCAAGTTATAGTTGTTAAACTTCAAAATTTTAGGTGTCCTAGACGTTTTTGATGGTGCTGAATCCATTTCCACCATCAAAACCACGATTCAAACACTACCCCTACAAGATTTTTTGAATTTTTTTTGCCTAGATTCCGACCATTTTTGGCCATCTGGGCAATTCCTCCGCCTCGTTAGACGACTCCATTGGAATTTTGTAACTACTTGTCATCATAGGACTAGATTGAGGTTACATCACTATTCTCTAGAACATCAGTTTGTTGTTTATAGTTTGAATGGTCCTGATACTTAGCATGGTTGAGTTGCCTACTCTCATGATTCAAATGTTAATAGGGAACTTTTTTGGTTTGACATTCCCTTAATAAGTGTGTGGAAATTTTTTGATTTACTTTAGGGGACGATGTTGTTGAGTTGGTTACAAAACCTTCACTTGGGATGTTAATCATCTGAATTGCAACATCTAAGTGTGTCGTTTCTTCAACTGACTTGTCTTCTTGAGTTGTCATATTCACTGGATCGATATTCGCTCCCTTATCTTCAACTTGGATTGTTACGACTGGGGATTTCGATACTTCTTCTTGAGTGAATTGTTCTAACTTGTCTTTTAATGCTTTCTTATCATCCTTAAGTTTCTTAATTTGAGTGAGTAGACTTTGATTATGGTTTCTCAGACGTAAAAGTTCTTTGATTTCTGATTTATCAACCTTATTTTCAGTGTTTTGAATTTTAAGCTTTTCATCTTTTAGATCTCTGATTTGTTCTAATAAATTTTTATTAAGGTTCTTTAAACGCAAGGTTTCCTCTTCTTGTTCTGATAAGTGCTTCTTGAGTTCTTTCTTTGTGACCTTAGTCTTCTTCACTTGTGCCAGTAATTTTTCCATTATTTCTTTGTAATGCATATCCACAAGATTTTTATGTTCGTGTTCTAACACTTTCTTGTTTTGCTGAAGTTTGACTATTTTTCCATTTTCTTGATCTTTTAGTTGCACTTTCTCGGTATACTCGATTACATCGCTTTGTGGGAGTGTGTTATGAAACCAGCTCAAGAAAAGATAGAAAAGATAGATCAACGCCTTAGAATTCAGCCTCTTCGAGGGGGCAACCTCCTTTACATTACATAAATGAACAATTCTTGGATGATACAAATGACCAAACCTCCTTTCTATATATAGGAGTCTAAGGAGTCACAATATAATCCAGCCGACCTAACAATAATAATATAAAGCCACAAAAATAACAATAGAGGGATTCTATGGGGCACAGAAATAACAATATGGGGGTAATAGGGGCACAACAATATAAATAAGGGGTATAACTACAATAGTAATGGGGTAATCACTAGTATTATAGGGACCCAACATGCCCCTCTCCTTCAAAAAAGTGTTGTCCTCAACGCTTGAGTAGTTCTGGATACTTCTGCATAAAATTCTCATCCTCCCATGTGGAATCTTCAGCGGATAAGTTCTTCCACTTGATAAGATACTCTGAAATTGATCGATTTCGTAGCTGTCGAGTTCTTGTTTCTGTGACTGCTTCCGGTTCCAATATAATTTTTCCTTCCTCGTCAAGTTCTGGCAATATTGTTTGAACTGGGAGCTTGTCGCCTATAACCTTCTTTAAACATGAAACATGGAAAACTGGGTGCAATCGAGAAGCTGCAGGAAGCTCCAATTTGTATGCCATAGTACCAATCTTTTGCAACACCTTGTACGGACCATAATACTTTGGTGATAATTTATTATCCTTCTTAGCTTGCTTTAGGGACATTTGCTTATATGGTTGTAGCCGTAGGAATACCCAATCACCTACATCAAAACTTCTTTCACTGCGATGTTGATCTGCCTGTTGTTTCATTCTATTTTGTGCCAACACGAGGTTATCCTTTAAGAGTTGGAGGACTTGTTGTTGATGTTCGATGTGATGTTCCACTGCCTGAACCTTAGAATTTTCTCTTAAATATGATGTGATGGATGGTGGTTGATACCCATAAAGTGCCATAAATGGGGTCATTTTTGTTGCTGTATGGAAGGAAGTGTTATACCACCATTCAGCCAGAGGCAACCATTTGACCCATTGTGTCTGTTTATCAGATACAAAGCAACGAAGATATCCTTCCAAACATTTGTTTACTATCTCAGTTTGCCCATCAGATTGAGGATGATAAGATGAGCTATGAGCTAACTGAGTACCAAGACAAGAAAATAATTCTGTCCAAAAATTTCCAGTGAAAATGGGATCTCTGTCACTTACAATAATCTTTGGGTTTCCATGTAGCTTTTGAACTGTTTCCATAAATGCAGTAGAAACTGTACTGGCTTTAAATGGATGTGATAATGCACAAAAGTGTGCATACTTGGTAAGTCTGTCAACTACCACCATGATGACACTCTTTCCCTCAGACTTGGGTAAACCTGTGATAAAATCCATTGAAACCTCCTCCCAACGTTGGCTTGGAATGGATAAAGGTTGTAATAGACCCGGTGTCTTAATTGTTTCAACTTTATTTTGTTGGCAAACCAAACATTCCGCCACAAACTTTTGAATATCTGATTTAAGGCCATCCCAAAAAAATTCCTTCTTAACCCTGTGGTAAGTTTTTAAAAATCCTGAGTGCCCTCCTAAGGGAGAAGTGTGCAATTCCATAAGAATCTTTTGTTTTAGCTGGGAATTCTTACAGAGGTATAAGCGATCTTTGTACCATAACGAATCATTTTTCCAGCTAAATGTATCAGAAGTACTGGAATCTTGTTGTAGCTTTCGAATAAGTGCCCACACTTCTTCGTCATTCTTCCATTCCTCCCTTGCTTCGTTTATCCAATCTGGTTGGATAATAGAAATGGCACACAACAATGCTTCCACATCCTCATCCTTTCTTGAGAGTGCATCTGCCACCACATTTTGCTTCCCTTTTTTGTAGATGATTTCAAAGTCATAACCCAACATCTTTGTGACCCACTTTTGTTGCTCTTCAGAGGATAATCTTTGTTCTAAAAAGTATTTAAGGCTATCATGATCCGTTTTTACCTTGAAGTGTCTTCCCATTAGGTAGGGTCGCCATTTCTTAAGTGCATGGAGTATTGCCAACATTTCCTTCTCATAAATAGCTTTGCTTAAAAACTTTCCCTTGATTGGACGACTTTCAAAAGCAATGGGTCTTTCATCTTGCATTAGAACAACACCAATTCCATTTCCTGAAGCATCACATTCCACAATAAAGGTTTTTGTGAAGTCCGGTGTAGCTAAGACCGGTGCTTGGCACATTGCCTCTTTAAGATGTTCAAAGGCCTTTGTTGCTTCCGGAGTCCATGAAAATGAATCTTTCTTCAATAATGTTGTTAGAGGTGCTGCTATTCTCCCATAATTCTTAACAAACTTGCGATAATACCCTGTCAACCCAAGAAATCCTCGCAGATGCTTTATGGATGTGGGGATTTTCCATTCCTTAATGGCTTTAATTTTGCTAGGGTCTACCTTAACTCCTTCATGAGATACAATATGACCCAAATATTCCACCTCCTGGACTCCAAAGAAACATTTGGATCTTTTTGCATATAATTGTTTCTCCTCCAATAGTTGTAGCACCCTGTCAACATGTTCAACATGATCCTTCCAAGACTTGCTGTAGATTAGTATATCATCAAAAAATACTAACACAAATTTTCTAAGGAATGGTTTGAAAATTGAATTCATCAAACCTTGAAATGTTGAAGGTGCATTGGTAAGGCCAAAAGGCATGACCAAAAATTCATAATGACCCTCATGAGTTCTAAATGCCGTTTTCGGAATGTCTTCAATCTTCATTCTGATTTGATGATATCCCGAACGAAGATCCAACTTGGTGAAGTAAATTGATCCATGCAATTCATCCAGTAATTCATCAATGACAGGAATGGGGAACTTATCTTTAATAGTGAGCTTGTTGAGCTCCCTATAATCCGGACACATGCGCCATGATCCATCCTTCTTGTGCACCAATACTACTGGAGCTGAGAAAGAACTTTGACTCGGTTGAATTATACCAGCCTCTAGCATTTCTGCAACCATACGTTCAATTTCACTTTTTTGGACATAGGGATATCTGTACGGCCTGATGTTTGGAGGAACACTTCCTGGAATCAGATGAATAGCATGATCATGATCACGCATAGGTGGGAGACCTTTGGGAGTCTCAAATACCTTGGAATGATTGTCCAGGACTTTTTGGAGATCTGGAGAAATAGATGATTCCAATGTGGAAACATCTAGCGAACATAATTGTGCAATTACACCTCTTTGCTCCTTTTTTAGAAGCTTTGTCATGCCATTAGAGCTGATTATCTTTCCTGGTTTCCCTGCAATACCCCTTAATTCAACTTCCTTTCCTTCCGTAGAAAATTTGATGAAAAGTTCTTGAAAATTAAAAGCTATTGTACCCAAGGATTGTAGCCATTGGACTCCTAGTACAACATCAGCACCTCCCATTGGAATGGAAAGCATTGGGCTAGTCAATACATATTCTCCCATGGATAGCTTGATATTATGGCACTTTCCAGAGCAATTTATTGTTCCTCCATTTGCAATCATCACTTGACACTCTGGTGCTGGATATAGGAAGCAATTCAATTCTTTTGCTACCCTACAATGAATAAAATTGTGGGTGCTTCCTGAATCAATCAACACTATTACCTTTTTCTTCTTGATTTGTCCTTCTATCTTGATGGTTTGAGGAGTGGTAATTCCCGCCAATGCATTACAAGATATGGTCGGATTTATTTGTTCTTCATCTAGGCTTTGTTCCTGGAGTATATCCTCTTCTTTTGACCTTTCTTGCTCCTTTTCTTCTTCCTCTTCACAATCTATGTAGAATAATTTCTTCTCAGCACACTTATGACCTTTAGTGTATTTGCTATCACAACTGTAACAAAGCCCTTTTGCTCTTTTTTCTTCCAATTGTTGTGGTGTCAACCTTATAGGTTGTGGAAGACTAGGGGCAACAACACTTCCGTCTTTATAGTTGTGAGTGGTATGCTTCCTGGTTGCCATAATTTTGCTTTCCATTTTTCTTGCTAACCTGAATGCCTTCTCTAATGAATCAGGTTCCCAAAGGCGAACATCATGTTGGATATTATCCTTTAAAGACCCTATGAACACATCAATCCTATGCTCCTCTGGAATATCTTTTACCCTTATGTTCAATTTTTGGAACTCCTCAATGTGCTCCATTATTGAACCCTTTTGTTTGAGACTTATCAATTGGCTAAAAAAAGTGTTGCTTTTTGTATCCTCATAATGTGCTATCAATTCTTCCGTAAAAATTGCCCAAGTGATAAATTGTTTACGAGAGCAAAGCCATTGATACCATACAAACTGATTTGGTTCCAAATATACAGTTGCCATACGTACCTTTTGTGTGTTTTGCACATTATTGAGATCGAAGAATTGCTCCATCTGTAATATCCATGTGGCGGGATCCTTGCCATCAAACTTCCTCATATCGATTTTTGGAATATGGTGATTCTTCGATCCAACATTAGCGTCTATGGAATCATGATTAACATTTCTTTTGTTCTCATCATGAGTTTCCTTTACTACCTTTTCACCATTAGTGACCCTTTCTTGTAGCAACTTCTTCAATTCTTCCATGTCTGTCTTCAAATCTATCTTCAAATCTGCCATCGAATCCTCCATCTTAGCTTCCATGCCCTTTATCTTAGATTCCACGCCATTTATCTTAGATTCCACGCCACTTATCTTAGCTTCTGTTAGCTTTTGTGAGCGTGACATTTGTTGCACTTGTTCTTGTAATTTTGATATATCATGTAGCATTTCTTCCTCTTCTTCATGAGTCATGCTAGAGCTTTCAGGTTCCTTACTAGGTGTTTGCATTTTCTTTCCTCGGGGCATCAGTTACCGATAATAATGCTTTACTATGCCCTTTGAATTCCGTTAAACCAAGCTTACACAAAAATTTAAAAAAAAACTACACACCTTTTTTCACTTTATAGAAGCCTGATATTGAATCTGATGTATCTCTGTAATTTCGGATCATCCAGTTCTGAAATTGCTACCTGTAGTAGCCTTCTGCGTCCTCTTTCCAATGCCACAAGTCTGAGCCAAATTGGATTCTCCAAGGAAGAGTTATGTGAAATCTCCCACAGTGACTTGCTTTTAGACTGGTTCAGTAGAGCGAACTTGTACGACGTGCCACGAGTCACTGTTTCAACCTTTGAATCTAAAACACACACACAAAAAACTACAGTCCGTCCTCTTTCTGTACCTTCTTACGAAATTTCAATCCGATACCCAGAGAGAGTTATGACGATTTTCCCCAGGTCACCTGTTTTGAATGTAATTCAGGAGTCTGCAAAAAGACCAACTTCCTCAGATCATATCTCCGCAAATATCGCGCGAAAAGCTCTGAAATTCGGACCCAAGGTTCAGCGCGATTTCTTCTCAAATGGGTTTTTTTTGCGACTTCTGAAACGTCACAGAAAAAAAGTTATAGCGAAAATGCCACGATGACCTGTTTGGAGCAGCGAAACCCTAGAATCCAAAGCTCTGATACCAAATGTTATGAAACCAGCTCAAGAAAAGATAGAAAAGATAGATCAACGCCTTAGAATTCAGCCTCTTCGAGGGGGCAACCTCCTTTACATTACATAAATGAACAATTCTTGGATGATACAAATGACAAAACCTCCTTTCTATATATAGGAGTCTAAGGAGTCACAATATAATCCAGCCGACCTAACAATAATAATATAAAGCCACAAAAATAACAATAGAGGGATTCTATGGGGCACAGAAATAACAATATGGGGTAATAGGGGCACAACAATATAAATAAGGGGTATAACTACAATAGTAATGGGGTAATCACTAGTATTATAGGGACCCAACAGAGTGACGATGGACGTTCAACTTGGAATAGGGATTCCATTTTTTTCCTCTCCTCATTAAAATCAGCTTGTTGTCGCTCAAGTATTGTCATTAATTGTTCTATATCTCTTGTGAATGATTGTTTTTGTTCATTACTTAGAGACCCCTTCATTTTTTTTCACTTATTTTATCTCCCCTTTTTTTAATATTTTTTTTTTAATATATATATATATATATATAAACTTATTATTTTATTTTTTTAAATAATAATAATATTTTTTATTTAATTACATTAAATTAATTAATTATATTAATTAAATTAGTTAATTAACTTTAATATGTATCAAATTATTATTCAAAAGGGCGAGACTATTCCACCACAGTCACACCGTTTGAGTGCCAAACGTGATTGTTGACCCACGGTCACCAAAACGACGGGGGAGAGGATTCTGACAACATATAGCATTATAACCAACAGAAGGGAAAACTTCGGCGGTGATGCACATAGGAGAATAGTCGTTGCAATTTGGAGTTTCGAAAGTGTACATTAGACAGTGGCTGTAAGTGCACAATCATAGTTGAGTTGGATAGAGGGACAATGGAAGTGTTAAAAATATCACTTTTATGCTAGTAATGTATTTAATCCAACACTAGCAAATGTCAGTTATGTAACGTCATGGATTTCAACAAAAATTCTTGCCGTCTCAAGCGTACATACCTAGAATTTATATTACCCTTTTTATAATTTACAAATGCCACTCATCATCAGTAAAAAAAATTATATACACATTAACAGTCGCAATCAATTTCTACATCCTCAGGAAGTTGTAATTATCATTGTGGGTCATCTAATCGATGTGAAGTATGCTAACTAGAACAATGAATGTGTTTTTAAAGATGGTGTTGGCTGGCGGAGGATGTGGCCAAGGTAAGCTGCTGCTCTTTTTTTTATTTATATTTATATTTATATTTATTTATTCTTTACTATTTGTTAGGTTTTTTTTTTTTAATAGTCAAAGGCCTGGTTGGTGATATGGAGAAACTCCAACTTTTTTGACGGCAACAATGTTGATGAAACCTTGATGGCCAAGGGCTTGGATTGGAGAGCGTGGCTCTGTGTGTAGCGGTTAAGCGGCCAGAGGATCAAACAACTCTGATACCAACTGAAGCGAACAAAGTTCCTTCTACAGATTAATTACTCCAAAAGACTTGGAATATGAGGTTATCAATTGAGGATATAAATATTAGATTAAATATATGAATATGAATGATTGCTACAATGAGAATGAGAGGTTTGCTTATATACCAAGTAGGTGTCTCTTCATGAAGAGTCATGTCTCATTTAGACATGTCTCTTCAACCTAATTACTAATTAACTAATCATTATTTATGATTATTATCATTTATATTATTTTACATTATTCCCTATATAATTATTCATAACAGTCACTATCTAATTAATAATTAAAGCCCACTTAACATAACAATATTTGTACCATCATTGAATGCTAGCATGTATTAACATCTAATGCTTACGGAATAACATGGATTAGAAAGTACATTAAATTTTAACATAACACATTCAAAACTTCGTTTTCAACCCTCTTGTCTCACCTACCATTTCAATTCTTTTGAATGGAGATCACCATTAATAAATCCATTTCTAATCTTTTCAATATTTTCAAATTTCTATATAGTAGATTTTCCTCTCTTTGAGGCATGTCCATATCTTGGACTAGACTTATTTAACATCCCTTAAAATTTTGAAGATCTCTCCACAATTATCAGGTGCACATTGCCACCTATATGCTCCTCCATGCCCAATAAACTAGGTGGAACATTGTTGTATACATACAGTTTGGATCGCCATTATTGTAAGTGGCATTTTCAAGCTTGAGCACTTCCCTTAAATTAGGGCCATTATTGTAAGTGGCATTTTCAAGCTTGAGCACTTCCCTTAAATTAGGGCAGGCTGACATAATTTGCAAATATATGATTTTATAATTCAATTGAAATGAATTAGCGTCTTAAATTGATAAACATACCATAATTTTGAGAATTGAGGGATTGGAATCATTCTGCATTAAAATTTTATCGTGCTTCCCTGGCCCCTTTGTCAAAGAGTACTAATTCTAAATATTTATCATCTATTTTTCTTTCCAAATAGTTCTATTCATTACAGCTCGAAGATGAGAATCCATAACATGAATCTTTTAAATTGGCCCAAATCCAATTTTGTTCACATTAGGTGAATGCTCACGAAAAGGCGGTCAGCGAAAGTTCTGCCAGTTAACATCATTATGTGTATAAAATTATTACTGTTGATAAGGCGCATATTTGGTTCCTTTGAACCATGTTATATAAAAATTATACAATAGAATTAATATCATGACAGTATAACTTAGCAGAGTGATCTTGAAATCAGTGTTGTTAGACATTCCATATAGTTCATATTAATACAAGCTCTGTTCTTGGAGCAAGAAGCTAATACAGTGCAAATTTTTTGTGTAGATTGTACAACTATTTTCTGTTACAACATGATTTTAAGAGCCATCTTGACTCTATTATACAAACCTCAAACATTGAAACAATTAAGTTTCCTTACATCAATCCAAAGCCTTGTGAATTATTGATTGCTATCAACAACCGTTCCTTCAGCTGTAAAACAAAACAAATCCATGAACATTTCTCAGCCATATGTCCAAGGCTTAAAAAATCAAAGACATGAATGCAGGTCAAAATTCCCTTTAGAGGACAAAAAGATATGTGATATAAACTTTTTTCACAGAATTAATGTAAAGAGGATGCCAAATACCTTTTCTTTATTCTCATATTCAGGCAACAACAAATGATTAAAACAAGTATGAGCACTGGGTAACCTGTCAGAATGTGAACCTGAGACGTCCAATACAAAAGATACTTAAAGACAGGAATAAGTATTTAACCAATAAGATAAATCATTTCCATGTCAACTTCATTAGATCAGATTTCCCTCTGTTTCAAGATAGTTTTTCCCTATTCACATAGTTCCAAGCATCAACCATGATTCAAGAAATTCATAAGTAGGCTCGTTCAGTTGATCAGGTTCCCTCAGAGACAATTCTAATGTAGATTAACCATATTGCACAAGTTTCCAGAACGTGGGTATGGGTTTCCTGAACATTGGTATATGTGCCCTAAGCTTTGTCCAACTTTGCGGGAAATGGCAGGTTGGGAATCACAACAAATATATATTTTTGGAAAACATTAAATTATGAAAAAATGTAAAAGCATATGGAAAAGAGGAAATTTTCGAAATTGAAAATACATCGAAAATACATCCGTCGTGCCCAAAGTTGTTGCTTGCTTTGATATTTCTTGAATGCTTTTCTTGTCTAGTCCTATCAAGAGTGTTTCATGTAATTAAGTTTTTTTTTTTTTAAAAAAGAGCTAGCAAAATGCCGTATGAGGAGTATCTTGCTACAGCTAGAGGAGCTTGTGAGGTAATTACTTAGTAAATCTAGCGGAAGTTATTAGACCCATTTAATGGTTACCTATAATCTCAAGGTCCGATACAAGGACAGAGCCTCAAGAGTGGCGAAGTGTGACTCCACAACTCTAAGTAGAAGTCAAGCACGGGTGTTCTTCATTTTTTCCTCATCATTTAAATTTTTTCATTTTTCTTTTATTTAAATTGTAACCCAGGGTTTAATTGGTTTATTTTCTAGATTTAGATTGTATACTCAAGTCTTCTTGTCTAGTCCTATCAAGAGTGTTTCATGTAATTAAGTTTTTTTTTTTTTGATAAAAGAGCTAGCAAAATGCCATATGAGGAGTATCTTGCTACAGCTAGAGGAGCTTGTGAGGTAATTACTTAGTAAATCTAGGGGAAGTTATTAGACCCACTTAATGGTTACCTATAATCTCAAGCTCCGATACAAGGACAGAGCCTCAAGAGTGGCGAAGTGTGACTCCACAACTCTAAGTAGAAGTCAAGCACTGGTGTTCTTCATTTTTTCCTCATCATTTAAATTTTTTCATTTTTCTTTTATTTAAATTGTAACCCAGGGTTTAATTGGTTTATTTTCTAGATTTAGATTGTATACTCAAGTCTTTGTGCCTGAAGTTTAGAATTATTTAGACTTAAAAGTTCATTTTGTAAATCATTTCACTAAATGTTTTAACATAATTTTCCTAGATCAAATCGGTAAATTTCAAATATTTATGGATCTAATCAGTACATTGTCAAGTACACTGAATGATGCTTTATTTAACCAAACAATTTTGAGGTTTTAAAAGTTTCTTTCATGGTTCTATAAATACTGGAGTGTATTGATAATTCAAGGCTCAATGACTGATCACACTCATGTTTGGGCACGTGTTTAGTTGATTTTTTACTATATTTGAGTTATAATCCATCACATAAATCTAAACGATGTATTGAAAACCCAAACAATTTGCTTAAATGGACAAACGATTCACGTTTTACGGCTGATATATCAATGCACTGGGGGTTTTAATGAGTTGGTTTAGTAAATTTGGCACTGAATCTTTGGGATGTTTCACTTGTGTTATGCTCTAATACACCAAACATATTAAACCAATGCAAATAAACCATCAACGACCTGCTTTTAGAGCCTAAAGATTGACATGTTAACGGCTGGAATTTTTCTGTGGTTAACGTTTTATTTAAAGACAGCAGAATAAACTTGTTTTTGTACAGCTCTTGCTCGTAAATCTGTTGATTTTTGTGTAGCATGAGGAGGTATTCTTGCATGCCAAGAGGGCTCCTAAATTTGCCTGGAAAAATATGGAAATTAAAATAAAATAAATTTTATTTGAGTTTTATGTAGGTTCAAAAGGGACAAGTTAGCCCCACCATGAAAGGGTGTGTCCCTTAAGGGTAAATACACCTATATGACTTGTATATATATACATGTTGTGACACTTCATTTGATCACTCACTCACAATCATCTTTTCTATAGAAGACACTCATGGAAGCAGAAAAAGGATGAGGTGACTGAAGTTTGGACTTGGTTTTTGGCACAGATTTCTAGACAATTTATTGTAAACCTTGTTGAAGAAGAATTTCTCCTAGAAGAGTTGCTATGTTTTCTCCTGAGTTTGGTTTCCCAGGGAATTGTTGTTCTCCATTGTGCATGGCTGTCTTTCTATAATCTTTATTGTTTTTACTGTTTTCACTACTTTACCATTGAGAATTATATGTATAATTGCTAAATGATATCAGTAAGATAAGAAAAATTAATTAAAGATCATTAAAAGTAATTATCATAATTATCAAAAAATAATTTTCTACTATACATCTTTGTAGAAAATTCAACATCTGACAATAATTTTGTTTACTCTTGTCTCAGTTGCTATCATGCTTTAACACCAAAATAATATCTGCGTCATATAAGGGTTTCAACTTTCATAAACAGAGTTTAAAAGGGTTTTTCTTTGATAAGTGATATCTCACGGACATTAATATTAGTTGCTTGATGATAGTTATGAAACACTTAAATTATATTGTTCATCTCATATGTTTCACATTGATAATTCTGGTAACGGAATATTAAGTTTGCACGAATGAATGAAATGACCATATTTTGGTTTATCCTTAGCACTGCATCAATTCTGTAAGCGACAAAATTTGTGTTATACTCTAAATCATACATATATATATATATATATATAGATATAACATGCATGCATGTCATGAATCATATTGGAAAGGTTTAAGTATAAGAAGGGCAACCTCAATCATCACCTCACGACATGGTTAAGTGTTGAATGAAAATCTCTTTTTGGATTTGATGTATAACTACACATTTTTTCTTGTGGTGAAACTTATGGTAAATGGCGAGGATCCAAATCTGCCCAATCATATTAAATTACACAAATATGAATTTGGGAATTCTGTAAGTGACACAATTTGTGTTATACTCTAAATCACATATATATATATATAGATATAACATGCATGCATGTCATGAATCATATTGGAAAGGTTTAAGTATATGAAGGGCAACCTCAATCATCACCTCATGACATGGTTAAGTGTTGAATGAAAATCTCTTTTTGGATTTGATGTATAACTACACACATTTTTTCTTGTGGTGAAACTTATGGTAAATGGCGATGATCCAAATCTGTCCAATCATATTAAATTACACAGAAATATGAATTTGGGAATTTAAAGCATTAACTCTTGTAACTTTGTTCATATTTTGGATCTTTTTGATTTATACATTTTAGGACAGGATATCATTTATATTGATATGTTATGAATCATGACGCTAGCATGCATTTCACATGTAGGGCATTTTTATGTAATCAGCACATCTAAAATTCACATTGTAGTTTTATGGCGATGACATTTCCTAGTTTCCAATGGTTCAGAATGCTATTTAAAATTTGGAATAATTGAGCATTCAATGTGGTGATTCATTTTTTTACTTTATCATTGTGAGTTTATCAAACCATTTCTAGCACTCTAGCACATGTTACACGGTTGATGTAATTCGCCTTTCAATTGGTCTACTTGTGTCATATTTCCGTCAATCATAAAACATTTTTGCATATCCAACTCTCATTCCTTACGGAAATTTTGATTGGTTGATTAATCATATTCACAAATCAACCCAAGCTAGTTCACACACACTTCTACTATGCGTTTGGTCAGATTTTACTTTAGGGACACCACACTAGACTAGGAGACTTCATCCCCTAAGTTTCAAGTGATGCAAGGCCATTGAGGTGATAGTGGGTAGCTTTCCTAGTAGTTACCTCTAAGCTCTCCTATTGAGGTTACAGCATTTCCTTTAGAGTTTGAGTAGTAACACTCCCCCATGTGAAGAATGTTAGTTTTTGGTAGCATCGAAAGTGCTCTAGCTTTGAAAATTGGTGGAGAGGCTAAGGCACATGAGTTCTAAAGAACCCAAAAACCGTTTGGTGAAATTCCACCAGGATTGTATTTAATTAAAATAATTAATATTTTTAATGGGGTTCCTAAGTCTAAACTTAGGAAAATTAAAATATTAATGGGTACTAATCAAAATATGGGTGAGAATGATCTAGAAGGCGGATCAAGTCATGTTTTAATCTTAGCTTAGAGACTTAATATCGTTTGTTCAAGACTCAACAGGAAAAGTATAAAATGGAGGCTTGGGGTCCATTTGAAAACACACAAAGAGATTGAGGAAATCGATTTTCTGAGGTGAGAAGTTCTCAGGAGGAAAATCGATTGGGGAGTTCTTGCAGCGGAGGGGCAAAGAGAATCCGGGAGGAGGACTTTCCGGAAAATACAGAACAGAGAGGCGGAGAGAACTTGCAGAGAGGCAGCGTAGTAGCCGAGAGAGCTGACGCAAAAAAGTTGCCTGTCACGCAAAATCCCGAACTGCCGGAACAGCCGAAACTGCTGGAATTGCCGGAACAATCGGGAGAGCTGACGTAGAGGCAGCGCAGTAGCCGAGAGAGCTAACGCAGAAAAGTTGCCTGTCACGCAGAATCCAGAATTGCCGAAACAACAAAAATTGTTGAGAACTGCCGAGAGAGCTGACGTAGAGGGCAGAGAAGGTGACACAGGGCTGACGCAGAGCCAACGCAAAAATAGTCGAGGTTAGCCAGTCTTGTGCCGGATCAACCGAAATTCTGCTGGGTGAAGTGAGGTAAAACTCACTCAGATTTTCCACCAGTATTTTCTCTGTAAAGGATTGCTAGATGAGCATCCTAGATTGTATTCAGATATTTACTGCCAATAATAAGAATCCTCAGATCTGCTGCACCGATTTTCCCACATTGGGTTTTTCCGGGGACGATTGTCCAAAAACAAGTATGTCAATGTGATTGTTCATATCCTAATGTTTCTCTTGCCGTTTAATTTTCAGTTCTAGTTTGTGAAGTCTGCAACTGCATTTATGGTATTTACATTAAGTATTGGTAAATAACTTATCATAAATAAGTAGGAGAAATAAATCAATTATTGCAACAAATTTTCACATGGTATTAGATCAAGGTTCAGGCAAGATGGAAGCAAAGAAAAAGGGCATGGAGAACAGTAGGGATCAAAATATTTCCGAATTAGCTTCCAGGTTGGAAGAGGAGTTTGCTTGCCTATCAAGTTTTGTATCAGCCGAGCACTGGTACATTGATAGAGGGGCTTCAACTCATATGATTGGAGAATGAGAATATTTCTCGAGCTGTCAGGGGAAACAGATGAACTTTCAAATCACAATGGGTAATAGGATGGAGTGCACCCCAGTAGGAAAAGGAACCGTTATATTCCAGAAAACAGCAAGAGATAGTCTTCGGGCCACAAATGTATTGCATGTGCCAGGTATGGGAATGAATTCGATTTCTGTCTCTCAATTACAAGATAATGGATATGATATATACTTCATTGGTAATAGAGTATATGTCAAGAATCTAAGGTGGAAAAAAAGGGCCGAGATTGGAACTCGAAGCAACAAATTATACAAGTTGCAACTCGAGTCTCCTATGGCACTGATAAGCAGTAATGTCGAAGGAGAAAAAGAATTAAATGAGTTGTGGCACAGGAGGATGGGACACTTACATCATGGGGTGTTACGGATGCTCAAGGAAACTGTTACAGGGGTTGCAGTGCTTACTACCAAGCATGATGATACATGCAGAGGCTGCGTGCTAGGTAAGTATGCCAAAGCAGCATATTCCAGAAGCAACAATAGAGCTAAGAGTGTATTGGGGTTAATACACTCAAACATTTGTGGTCTGATGTCTACAAGGGCCATCAGTGGTGCTGAGTATTTTGTTACCTTCATAGATGACCATTCTAGGAAAACTTGGATCTATTTTTTGAGAACCAAGGATGAGGTCTTTGATCGGTTTAAAGAGTTTAAGGCTCTAGTGGAAAACCTGACAGGAAGGAAGATCAAGATATTGCGCTCAGACAATGGCGGAGAATACATGGATAAGAACTTCACTGATTTCTGTGCAAGAGAAGGGATCCGAAGAGAATGGACAACACCCTATAATCCAGAATAGAATGGAGTCGCAGAAAAGAAGAACATAACTATTGTTGGAGCAACAAAGGCGATGTTATATGATCAAAATCTACCCAAGTTTTTATGGGCAGAAGCATGCAGCATGGTTGTACACATTCAGAACAGGACTCCTCACAAGGCTTTAGGAAAGAAGACACCAGAGGGAGTTTTCACGAGAAAGAAGCCAGAAGTAAGTCACCTCAGAATATTTGGAAGTGTAGCTTATTGCCATATTCCAAAAGAGAAGCGGAGCAAGTTAGAGCAGCCTGTCGAAGTTGGGTATCTAGTAGGTTACAACGAGACTTCAAAGGCATATCGGATCTACATTTTGAGCAACAGAAAGATTGAAGTAAGGCGGGATGCAAAGTTCATGGAAGATAGAGCCTTCAGGAAATCTCGTGAGATTCCATTTGAAGAACAGGATGAGGATGCTCCTCTAGTCCAGCAGTAGGGATCATATCTGACAGGAAGCCAAGTATCTGGTTCAAGCATGGTAACCAATACTAGCATCTCCTTATGAGAAGAGGAGTCAGGAGTGTCACAACAGGTACAGGAAGAGGAACAGATGGAACCTCCCACCACCAGTGGAAGAACTAGCCAAGAAGTACGACAGACTCCAAGGGACACAGGGGAATTCGTTGGAGCTCCTAGAGCCGAGAAAAGGCAACATAGACAACCTGACAAGTACCAAGCATTGGTAGCTCAAGTCGAAGAACCCTCTAGTTTTCAAGAAGTCGTACAACACCAGGTATGGGTGGATGCCATGGTAGAAGAGTACAGTTCTATCATGACAAATGATGTCTGGGAAATTGTACCAAGACTAGAGAACAGATCAGTTGTAGGTTCAAGATGGATCTACAAGATCAAGTATGCTACAGATGGCAGCGTAGATAAGTACAAGGCTAGGTTTGTCGCAAAAGGATATGCACAAAAGGAAGGAATAGACTATGAGGAAACCTTTGCCCCAGTAGCTCGATATACCTCTATCAGATCCATTATATCCCTTGTAGCACAGATGGGATGGGAGATTCACCAAATCGATGTCAAGGCAACGTTCTTGAATGGGATGATAGAAGAAGAGGTATATATCGAACAAACAGAAGGTTTCGAAACACATGAAAAGAGAACTCATGTGTGCAGGTTGAAGAAAGCCTTGTACAGGCTAAAACAAGCATCCAGAGCTCGATATGGTCGAATTGACAACTACTTATAGTAGTTGGGATTCATCAAGAGCGATGCCGATCCCAATCTTTATTATTGCTGGTAGAAGGTGAGCCGTTGATTTTGGTATTGTATGTGGATGATCTATTTTTGACAGGATCACCCAGACTTATAGAGGATTGTAAGAAGAACCTAGAAATTGAGTTTGATATGAAGGATTTGGGGCTAATGCACTATTTTATGGGATTGGAAGTTTGGCAGCAGGATGGTAAGATCTTCTTTAGCCAAGGAAGATATGCATAAAAAATTCTGAAAATATTCAGAATGCAGGATTGTCGACCTATGGCTACGTCTATGATTACCAATTGGAAGAAAATAGATGCTTCGGGAGGCAAGGAAGTGGACCCCACCTTATATAGACAACTCATTGGGTCACTTATGTATCTGGTCAACACCAGGCTAGACTTGTGTTATACTGTCAACACCCTTAGTTAGTTCATGGTGGAACAAAAAAGGGTGCACTGGGCAGCAACAAATCACATTCTCAGGTATGTGCGTGGAGCAATAAATTTTGGATTAAGGTACACCAAGGGAAATGATATCGAATTGAGTGGATTCACTAATGCAGATTGGGCAGGAAGTTTAGTAGATAGGAAAAGTACCACTGGGTATTGTTTCGGTATTGGATTTGGGATGACCTCCTGGTGCAGTAAGAAGCAGAAGTCTGTAGCTCTGAGCTCTGCCGAAGCTGAGTATATGACAGCTAGCAAAGCAACATGTGAAGCTATATGGCTGAGGAAACTATTTGTAAATCTATTTAGGAGAAGGATGGAAGCGACAAGGATCTTCTGTGATAATCAAAGTTGTATCAAGCTCTCTGAAAATCCAATATTACATGATCGCTCCAAACACATCGATATTCAGTGTCACTTTATCAGAGACTGTGTTCAGCGTGGAGCAGTACAGTTGGAGTACACTCCCACATGAAATCAGGTGGCAGACATACTCACCAAGGCTCTAGGAAGAGTCAAGTTTGTTCAATTTTGGGAACAGATAGGTATGTTGGAAAATCCCTTTCAATAGAATGATGCAGCATTTGAGAGGGAGTTGTAGTGTCAGCGGCAATGTCATGGGCAACAGTACAGTAGCAACAGTGGCATAGTGTTGGTGGCAGCAGCAGTGCAGAAAGGAGGTGCTTCAGAAATAGAGCAACATGCAAGTGGACATTTTTGCTAGAGCACTTTTCTCGCTAAGAGGGAGTGTTAGTTTTTGGTAGCATTGAAAGTGCTCTAGCCTTGAAAGTTGGTGGAGAGGCTAAGGCACATGAGTTCTAAAAAACCCAGAAACCATTTGGTGAAATTCCACCTAGATTGTATTTTATTAAAATAATTAATATTTTTAATGGGGTTCCTAAGTCTAAACTTAGGAAAATTAAAATATTAATGGGTACTAATCAAAATATAGGTGAGAATGATCTAGAAGGTAGATCAAGTCATGTTTTAATCTTAGTCGTTGATTAGAGACTTAATCTCGGCCGTTGAAGACTCAACAGGAAGAGTATAAAATGAAGGCTTGGGGTTCATTTGAAAACACACAGAGAGATTGAGGAAATCGATTTTCTGAGGTGAGAAGTTCTCAGTGAGGAAAATCGATTGGGGAGATCTTGCAGCTGAGGGGTAGAGAGAATCTTGGAGAAGGACTTTCTGGAAAATACAAAACAAAGAGGCAGAGAGAGTTTGCAGAGAGGCAGCGCAATAGCCAGGAGAGCTAACACAGAAAAGCTGCCTATGACGCAGAATCCAGAACTGCCAGAACAGCAGGAGCGTTGACGCAGAGGGTAGAGAAGGTGACACAAGGCTGATGCAGAGCCAGCGCAGAAATAGCCGGGCTAGTCTTGTGCCAGATCAACGGAAATTCTGCCGGGTGAAGTGAGGTAAAACCAATGTTGCAGTTATCGTTATTAGGATATTATCGGCGAGGGGAAAAAATCGTAAAATACAAAAATATTCATTTTTTTTCAATTTTTTTAATATCTAAAGCATCTACAACATAAAATAAATACATTGACACATAAATATGATAAAATAACTAATATATAAGATGTGTAATATCATTTCTAGTGCTACATCACACATAACAGTGAATCATGTCCTGAATAGTAAGTCCTGACTCTTGAGTCCCAACTCAGCCTCAAAATATCAACAAAAAATATAATTATGTATCTTATATTATGAGTCATAATGTCATATACAATGAAATGAACCAAATAACTAAAGTCTAATACTACTGATTTCCTCTGCCCCTCTTGCGAGAAAATGCAATACATACCATTCGGATGGTAATCCTCCAAGAGTTGTGAGTGTCATTTCCCTGTCAGGAATTACTTCCCCAATAGATAGGAGATTGTTCTTGATCTCGGTGATCCTTAAGAAGTATGCTTGTATACTCTCATCTTTGCCCTTCTTAATTTTCTTCAGCTTATTTCTAAGAAACAAGACTTGATTTTCATCATTAACTTTAAATAAACTCACTAGTCTATCATAGATTTCCTTGGAGGTGTTTAGGTCGGAAATGTAGGCCACCAAGCGCTTGTCGATAGAGCCCCGGATGATCTTCCTTGCTTTGACTTCTCCCTTGGTCCATTTGTTCCTAGCGGCAGCGGATGCATTTGATGGAGGCTCAACAATTCTGCCTCTCACATGGTCCAACACTTCTTGTTCTTCTAATGTTAGATCGAGAGACATCTTCCATCTGTGGTAGTCAAACTTCTCACGAAGTTTGTCTTCAGCAGGGAAATGTGTTGAGGACCCCATGGTTTGTTTTAGATAGCCTTGCCAACCTTCTCTTCGGTGATTATTTTTGCTCTTGCTTGGACTTTGTCTTCACCTCAGCTCTGATCCCATGTTAAATTATGGTATGTTCTATGCTTAGAGCAGTTTACTTATTTTCTTTAATATTATCCACAGATTAGCAATCACATGTGCATAAAGTAAAGTGCAGATAGAACATTAAACGATCAACAAAAAACAAGCCAAGACAAGAGACACAAGATGTGGCGGCTAGCCAGGGACAAACCCCAATATGGGGAAACCCTTTGATCAAATCTTCTTTTATCTTCAATAGTTCAGTAGAGAGAAATAATACAAAATCTGATTTCTGAAATTTTATATCAGTAGCAGCAAACCCTAGATCAACAAAGTCAAACTTAGTCAAATGAGTGGAAATTGACCTCTAATATGCTTGGTCAATTTCCAGTCAACTTGCCCTTGAACAGCCTGAAGAAGAAGCCCTAGAACAGCCCCAAAAATTCAGTCAAAGTGCAAATTTCTGAAGTTGATTGCAGCCCTAAACTAGGGCAGTCAATACCGGTCGAACCTGAGGTCAGATCACCTCGATTTTTGTGCCAAAAATTGCTGCCTGCCTAGGAGAGGCAACCACACCCAATCCGCAGCTCTGATCCCATGTTAAATTATGGTATGTTCTATGCTTAGAGCAGTTTAATTATTTTCTTTAATATTATCCACAGATTAGCAATCACATGTGCATAAAGTAAAGTGCAGATAGAACATTAAACGATCAACAAAAAACAAGCCAAGACAAGGGACACAAGATGTGGCGGTTAGCCAGGGACAAACCCCAATATGGAGAAACCCTTTGATCAAATCTTCTTTTATCTTCAATAGTTCAGTAGAGAGAAATAATACAAAATCTGATTTCTGAAATTTTATATCAGTAGCAGCAAACCCTAGATCAGCAAAGTCAAACTTAGTCAAATGAGTGGAAATTGACCTCTAATATGCTTGGTCAATTTCCAGTCAACTTGCCCTTGAACAGCTTGAAGAAGAAGCCCTAGAACAGCCCAAAAATTCAGTCAAAGTGCAAATTTCTGAAGTTGATTGCAGCCCTAAACTAGGGCAGTCAATACCGGTCGAACCTGAGGTCAGATCACCTCGATTTTTGTGCCAAAAATTGCTGCCTGCCTAGGAGAGGCAACCACACCCAATCCGCAGCTCTGATCCCATGTTAAATTATGGTATGTTCTATGCTTAGAGCAGTTTACTTATTTTCTTTAATATTATCCACAGATTAGCAATCACATGTGCATAAAGTAAAGTGCAGATAGAACTTTAAACGATCAACAAAAAACAAGCCAAGACAAGAGACACAAGATGTGGCGGTTAGCCAGGGACAAACCCCAATATGGGGAAACCCTTTGATCAAATCTTCTTTTATCTTCAATAGTTCAGTAGAGAGAAATAGTACAAAATCTGATTTCTGAAATTTTATATCAGTAGCAGCAAACCCTAGATCAGCAAAGTCAAACTTAGTCAAATGAGTGGAAATTGACCTCCAATATGCTTGGTCAATTTCCAGTCAACTTGCCCTTGAACAGCTTGAAGAAGAAGCCCTAGAACAGCCCCAAAAATTTAGTCAAAGTGCAAATTTCTGAAGTTGATTGCAGCCCTAAACTAGGGCAGTCAATACCGGTCAAACCTGAGGTCAGATCACCTCGATTTTTGTGCCAAAAATTGCGGCCTGCCTAGGAGAGGCAACCACACCCAATCCGCACTTCTTGGAAGGTCAACGCTGGTCAAAGATGACTTGCTATCTTGTTTTTGCATCCTCTTTGCCCTAGGACATCTTCCTTTCAGCCACACGTGTGAGAAAGAGAGAGAGACTCTTTCTGCGCAGGAGAGAGAGAGATGTGTGTGAAGATGAAGTGTCCAAATGAGGAGAATGCTCCTTGTATTTATATGCAAAACGTTGAGGTTGAATAGACATGACTGTTGGGCTTCTGAGCCTACATAAGTTGCTAGCCGACTTTGACAATTTTTCCATAATCAAAATAAATTCATATCTCCATAAATACTTATTGGAATCGGATGATCTTTAGATCAATCCTACACCTCTCGATGAGAGGAATCTAGGAAAAATATCAATAGTCACAAATAAGGTGATCCACATGGAGTTTGGTCCTAGTTGCCAATTTTAACACAGTGGAGTTGGCAGTGGACTCTGTTGTGCTCTAGAAGCTGAAGAATTAGGAGCTATAGGAGGTAGACCACGTCCTCTACTGGTGGCAGGGGTAGCCTGGGTAGGTGGTGTCAGCTCCTCCTCCTGTTGCTCCGCCTCCGCCTCCTCCTCCTCCTCCTCCCCCTCCACTACCTCCTGCTTTAACCAATCATCGACAGACTCCATGAGAGGCCTCTCGGCCTCAACCCTCCATGCAGCAGTGGTGTCAATCCCATCCAATGAGATCGTCTCCATATCAAGTATCCTCTCAAGTTGCCTCACCCACAATCGAAGATTGTAGTAGACGTAGACCATGTCATTAAGTCACTGGGACTCCAACTTGTACAAAAATCATGAAATAATAATTATAAAAAAATTATTGTTTAATGAATTCAAAAAATTATTTGGAAATTTGCAATATTTTAAGTTTTAAGTTTTATGTTTAACCTGTTGCGCTTCTTGTTGTGTATTTTTTCAAATACACTCCAGTTGCGCTTGCATTCTGAGGAGCTACATGTTTGGCTGAGGATTCAAATGGCAAGCTTTTGCAGAAGGGTTACCTTGGCACCATACATTCTCCACCATGCATCTACAACAAAATTACAAATAAAATTTTAAATAAACATAAGAAAAAAAAATGAAATTTGAAAGTTGAAGCAAAGTATGAAGTTATGAACTGGAAGAGACAATGAAATTTGAAACAAACTAAAAAATACTTGGCATTTTAGTCATCCTATCAGTCACAACCATGTCAAAGCCAAATGTGCCACCTGCCATCATGTATGTCTCAATTTCTTTGGAAATTTCTGTACATTCTACTAGAGATCACACCATCCTCTAAACATAGGTTAAGAATCCATCTATGATCTCAGCATCAAATACGAATCCACATGGGTAAGAAAATGCGGGGTTTAAGTAGATCCCTGCAACATGAATGGGATGATGGAGTGTGTTGTTCCATCGTTCATCAATCACTTCCCATAGGAGGAGTTGTCTCTGAAACCCCTCATCTCCCTTATCATCATAGTAGGCCCGAATGGATTCTTTGGCCCTGTCCATGGCCTCATACAAATAGCCCATTGCGGGCTTCTCACCATCAACTAATCGAAGAACCTTTACCAAAGGTTCAGTAACGGTGCACACTTCCTGCACTCTCGCCCAGAAGTCTTTTTGGTATGAAACTAATCTGCATATGGCCTCTCCCTTTGGTTTGCGGCTCATTGTCAAAGCACGCCACTTCTCTGAAAGAAACATTCTCTTCACATTCCACATAGAATTCAAGAGGGATTGAAGAGATATGAAACTGGTGGCAAACCGTGTAATGGTGGGGCGCACCAACTCTTTGTTGTTGGTGAATTTTCTCATCAAGCTAAGCACAGATGTATGATTATGTATAAATTTTGTAATGCTTTTTGATAACTCAACAATATCTTTGACAAAAGAAATTTTCTTCAAATCAATACAATGTGCAGCACAAGGTGTCCAAAATAAAGTAGGATGCCTCTCCATAAGCATCTTGCCAGTAGCAACATAATTTGCAGCATTGTCCGTTATGACTTGGACAACATGTTCTGCACCCACCTCCAAAATAAACACATCCAGCAAATCACATAAAGTTTTTGCATCTTTGATATGTGAAGATGCATCAATAGATTTCATAAACATTGTCCCCTTGGGACAACTAACCAAGAAGTTTATAAGGGTTCTCCCCTTTTGGTCGGTCCAACCATCTGACATCACAGTGCATCCTGTTTGTGCCCATGATGCCCTAAACTCCTCCAATTTTTTGGTGCAGTCAACCTTTTCATTTTGAAGAATCTGGCCTCTAAAGTCATCATAAGAAGGGATTTTGTACCCTGGGCCAACAGTTGCAATAGCATCAATAGCAGGCTGGAAAAATGGATTATTCCTTGCAACGCTGAAAGGAATATCACTCCAAAGGAAAAATTTGGCCAACAACTTGTCAGCGTGTTCTTTCTCAGTTTTTTTAAGCATTGAAGTGATAGATGGTTGTGAACCAGGCGTGGTTTTAGGAACAAAAAATGATAAGGCAGCTACTGGGTTGGTTGTAGATATTGATGCTGAAGTAGAACCAATACCACTCCCTTGTTCATCTGAGCCTAACACCGTCTTTGCTAGTTGCTTCTTCATTTCTGCTTTGGCCTCTCTATTGTGCTCTAAATTTTCCAATGATCTCATGGCTCTTCGGATGATTTCCGGATTTGTATTTGAGCAAGGCCCTACATCAAATCCATGGATTTGTGCAAGGTGATACTTCAATCTATAAACCCCCCCTGACATATGCTGCCCACACAACTTGCAAGACAAGTTTATTCTATCAAACCCTCCATCAGGTTCACCAAATTCCCACAGAGGGTCCAATTTTCTTGGCATGTTTGTAACTTGGTTGAAATCTTGACTCTTGAGTTTTAAATTTGTAAGATGAAGTTTGAACTTTGAAGTTGAATAGTGAACCTATGGCAAAATAAGGATTGCAAGTTACAAAAATTACAAAAAATTACATACATGAGTAACATGACAAAACACATTGAATTTTTGACAATTTAACAAACAAAAACAACATCAAATCAACTCAAAAATATTTGATAAACCAATGGGTTATCCAAACCCAACCAAAAACAAAAAAAAAACCAAAACAAAACACATAAATTTGGTGCCCATACCGGTTTGTCAGAGAAAATTGATCCTCTCCTCCTTAGCGCTCAATGCACTGGGGGTTTTGAGTCGTTTTCTCCTCCAAGCAACGCCCGATTGACCAAGATTTTTCTCCAAGCTCACTCCCAATCCACAGTTGCCGCTGTCTGATCAAATGAATAAAAAAAAACGTTTTTTGGGTGTTTATAACCCGCTGTCCGCCGGCCCAACGATAAAAACACATCGAATCGCGATAACAACGATTTTATCGCGATAATTTCAAAAACTCCAAAAAAAACCCACGTAAAAATCGGGCGATTTTATTGTCGTTTTGAAAAAAATTGAGATAAAACGATAAAATCGCGATTTTATCGAGAGTTTTGCATCACTGGGTAAAACTCACTCAGATTTTCCGCTAGTATTTTCTCTGTAAAATTTTTCTAGATGAGCATCCTAGATTGTATTCAGATATTTACTGCCAATAATAAGAATCCTCAGATCTACTGCACCAGTTTTCCCACATTGGGTTTTTCCGGGGACGATTGTCCAAAAACAAGTGTGTCAATGTGATTGTTCATACGTTGATGTTTCTCTTGCCGTTTAATTTTCAGTTCTAGTTTGTGAAGTCTACAACTGAATTTATTTTGGTATTTACTGAAGTATTGGTAAATAACTTATCATAAATAAGTAGGAGAAATAAATCAGTTATTGCAACAAATTTTCACAAAGTAGTAGTCATAGAAATATGAATGTCGTTTTGAACAAATTCTCAAGATGTAGCATCACAATAAAGCAAAGTATCCACCATAAAATGACCAAGTCCTTGATCAAGGCTTTGGCATAATAAATCAAACCCACATGTAGAGTGCATCACAAAATGTGCACTATAAATTGTATCAACAATATCATTTATAAGATCTCTATTGCAACTTGTTGCTCATGCAAGCTCTTCGATTTTTCAAAGACAGCCAAGAAAGACTTGAAGACAAAATTCTCCATATCATAGCTATTGCATATAGAGTTCTTCTAAATCACATCAATCCAAACATAAGTAGCCTTGTTGAATAGGGAAAGAGCCATTCTAAGGGCATAAGGTTTAGCTCAACTATGCTGCCCCTCAACCAACTTTTTCCAATGGCTTCAGAAAAAGCCACTTTTTAAAAAATTACAAAAATAGAAAGGCGTTGTCTAATAATTAGATATTTTGGAGCTTTTGGCCAGAATTTGCTGATTTTTTTTTGGTGAAATCTTGATTTTTGTTGTTTAAAATGGATTCAGCACCCTGAAAATCCTTTTGGGGCATTGGGAATGTGGAAATTTCACAACTCAAACTTGTGATTCTAACAAGTTCTTACCAGATTCTCAGCAAATTAGACCAAAAAATAAGCCAACAAAACCTCCAAAATGTCCAACAGATAGACTATGGCAAATAAAAACCTTAAGGTGAACATGAATATAGTTCACGTTTGTGACTTGTCATTGTTTCTCATATATTTAAATTTTTATGTTTTTAGGATTTTGGGTGGATTCATGACATGTTTTCCAAGCCACCACCAATCTACAGTAGGCAAACTTTCACTCCCTACCACCAGATTTCTCTAATCTTAGGCCATAGCGTGGAGAAAGATAAACTCTTACATCAGAGATAGATAAACTCCAGTTTGAAAGCATACGCCAGGCCCTTTCCCAAATTACCTTTATTTGCATATAGTTAAAATTTACTTCTTCATATCATAATATACGTTGGCTTATAATTATAAAATGTAAAATAGGTTAGTTTATATATAGATAGACAACGTTGACATCATATTTATAATAGTTAATAAAAGTTATTTATACTTCTACTTTATATAATATTCTAAAAGTACATAATAATGTTCTTTCATATAATGTCGTGATTTATGAATGGATTTGATTTTTCAAATCTGATTTTTATTGATTTATTTATTTTTAATAACTTAGAAAATATGTTTATATTTTTGTACAATCTGATTCGCCGTTGTACTTAGGTCTTGGTTTTTTTAAAATATGGTCTTGGAAATTTCCACATACTTTTAACTATTTCCTTATCAATGCAGTACAGCAATTTTAAGAGCACATCAGAAACGAGAACAGTTGAAAAATATTTCCTGTTTCGTTACCTATGAGGACTGGGGCAAGTTGAACCCACCATTTTTAGAAATGACAAACCGGAGGTTTGCGAGACCCTTAATTGGAGCACGATCACTGCCTGTTACAAAGAAAAGAAGTTTCCTTTTGTTCTCCTCATCCAGTGAATGAACAACCTGCATCAACAACTCGATAATGAAGGATCAGCTAATAAACATGCTATGGATATGCATACATTGCATATAAACTATAATCATGATGGATAAAGATTACAGTACCATAATTTATTAAAAAAATACATACAGGAAACACTCTAATTTACTTATGGCCTCTCTAGGAAACGACCTCCTCTAATATATCCAAGTGTGGACTCCATCAAATCCTTTTATCAGTTGACCTGCTTCGCTTGAATGATTCAATCATTCAAAAAAGACAAAACGCAGAAATAATGCTTAAGTTGTCCGATCCAAACACCTAATGTACCACTTATCTTAAGACTATGCATTGTGCCCTTAACTCCATTGCCAATGATGAGCAAATGGGAACGGTTACCCACTTAAGTGCATAATCCTAGGAGAACTTTTCTCCGATTTGCTCAGCGTACGAGCCAACAACACTATGATGATCTACAGATATCTATTCCTCATATTATGAGAGCTATCTTTTAGGTCAGCTAGTGACCCACTTAACTTGTAAACATTAAAGTGCTATTTTAGAATTTTTAGTTTATTTTATCTTAATTCAACTTTGGTTGCCCTACTTTAAGTAGAGGGAAGTTGAACTTAGGAGGATCATTGTCACACACACTCATTTCTCTCTTGTAAAAGAAGGCACAATGGATCACTATAGTAGTGATTTGTCTTGGGGAAGATAAAATTGTATGGATGAACTTTCTTGGATTGATGAAGTGATGCTTTTGCTGAATGGTGCAAGTTTATTGTGAGTATTTTCTTCCATTTTTTCTAATGTTGTAGAATTAGGGTTTTATGACGTCTTCATGATATGTTGTATCTTTTATGGCTTTAACATCTTCAAGAAAACTAGAATTGCATTCCTTGACCTTATATCACTTCTTAGTTAAAATCATCAAGTTGTGACTGAAATTCTCCTCTCTTTTCCTCTCCATTTGGGGTCTTCCATTTTTTACCTCGCTCTTTTGACTCCATATACCCAATTGATGAAAGGCAGTAGTATTTGTCTAGGTTGCTTGGAAGTGGAAGCGGAAGCGCAAGTAGAAGCAAGGAGTGACAATTTTCAGATGCTTGCAAGTCGGGAGTGAATCAAGAGTGAATTTTATATAATATATATTTTTATATATTTTGATGCATATATATCAACACAAGCATGTAGAATGACAAATTAGTTATAAAAATCATAAAAACATGGATTAAACCATATAACATCAATCATCTAGTTAAAATCTTCATCAAGCATAGGTCCACAAATTACAAGTTCTCATTCATATAGCATGTAAGGGTGCACATAACCAAAATAACATCTAGTGCAATCCATCTTTGAACCGAAAATACATCAACAAACAGGCTCTAGATGGCCTCTAGCATCCAAAAAAATCATGCTACAACAAATATGTACATATGATCCAAATTATTGCCTATCCTGGGATCTTTGTCATTAATATCACCCTCAAAGAATTAACATAAGATAGAAAAAACATAGCATGTCAAGTCAAGATTTTGTCTCTATACGAAATCTAATGAGGTCGAAACCACTCTCAAACATCCCAAGTCATTTCATGGTAATGCTAAAAATTTAAGTAAAAGGATGAAAATGAAAGATAAAGGAGAATGCCAATTTTACTAACATTGCCATGAATTGCATATCAATACTAGGGAATGTCAATTTTACTAACATTGCCATGACTTGCATATCAAACTAGGGCCATAGATTTGAATATTAGGTTGCCCCACTCAAAAATACTTGTTCCTTTGAAAAAAATTGCGTATGGAATGTCTTTGTGATTTTTTTTGTGAAGAAAAGCTAGGGAGATAAATTTTTTTCTGTAGGACCATCATCCATTCCCCCGAAAATCGCTCCCAAACGGGAGTGTTTTGGGAGTGCACTCTCAGGGTTGCTCTTGAGCACTTCCATCAAGAGCACGATTCAGGTGCGGGAGGAAGAGGAAGGAGGCGAGGTTACTCCCCCGTAGCACTGGTATTTGTGTGTAAATCTCATAAAGTTTTTTTTTTGTCCATCATTGTAAACTATGGTTAGGGTTTGGAAAATTTTTCATTAAATAGCATAAACCACCTTATATGGTATTTTCCTAGAACTAGGGTTTACATCTATTAAATTGAAAAAAAGAAAAATGATCATTTTATGCAATTTCCAGCCATAATTTTAGGGCTGAAGTCTAGGGTTCTTAGATATTTATGTGCATTTCCAGACATTGAAAACTTCACTTCATCCTTTTTCTTTTTTACCTACCAAATAGCCTTTGTTATTTTATTGTTAATTATATTTGTTGGGCTATTTATCATTGCTATCATAAATTTGGCATGATGTATAGTCTTTATTGCGAACCCTAATTTATAACAACAATTCTTTAATTAATGGTGGGATGTGTTTGAAATCTATTTGAGCATCTCAAAGACTTATCTCAGCCCTCTAGAGTTAGCCATAGGTTCTTTAAACTCAACATCTCATTTTCACCAAGAGCCTTACCTTATTTAACACATTTTTGAGGTGTTTAAATTAAGAGGTTCCATAGAGGGTATTTAGCCTGGGAATTCTTGGATTTATCTTTGGGACATGTCGGAGAATCTTCCCTTGTGGGGATAATATCCATCCACAAAACAATAGGAGAAAAACCACTAAGGTAACAATGGTGCCTAATCTCATTGTTGGCTTAACTAAAGTGCTTAGTGAGGTTTTGCACTAGGCTGCTAGATTTTGTGGTAACATTTTTGGCACCGTTATCAGGGAGGAGTTGAGTCTTCCTCATGATCTGAAGTTTATGCTTCAATTTCATTTGATGAGAATATCCTAGAGCCATGGTTAAAGTTTCTCTTATAGTGACTCCAAAGTCCTATTCCAGCGTAGGAGCTTCTAGTCAAAGTTTTAGTAAAGCAACTATTCTTTCCCAAAAGAAGAGAGCTCCAAATTCACCTATAGCCAAAGCTCTCTTCAAGAGTCTTTCTACCTCAACCACAATGGAAAAAACATGGCTCACTAATGCTTTCAAGCCCTTGGACATGAGTGCCATTCAAGGATTCCCCAACAAAACACCTAATGAGTTTGAAGAATGGTTGCCAAATTTTCCAGGGAATGATGTAGTCATAGTTGGGCAACACAATGATCTATTTTACTGGCGTGTTGACGGAAGAAGCATTGAAGAAGAAGATGTAGTCATGAAACTCTTTGCCTTCTCTTTCGAAGGAAATGATAGAGCATGGTTCCTAGACATACCTACTGGATAAATGAAGAACTAGGATCAGTTCCATGATGTCTTCAAAAAAAGATGGAAGATAGTCGATGGTTCAGTTTCAGAAGGCTGAAAAGAAAGAAAATGACAGTGTCCAGGATTTCAATTAGAGGTCTGAACACTTAGAGGTAAATACCAGCTAGCTTCTGCTTGTTGCAGATACAATACTAATGCAACATATCACTGCATTTGATTGACACTTTTCCTATGCCCTTAAGAACAAGGAACCTAAAAGTCTAGACTAAGCTAAGGGGTATGTTTTGAATATTGAACATTAACTCTTGACCTCTAAGGTAGACTTGCTCTCCTATCCTATGTTGAAGTTTCTAAGTCTACTAGTTAGAAACCCTCCATGCACTTTACTGATTTATTCCTACCTACTTGTTCTGTTACTTAACAAGTTATTTACCATGTAAATACTGAAAATAAACACTAGTGCGTGCTCAACATATTACAGATCTTCAACTGAAGGAAACAAAAACAAGCACACAAAATGACACCGTTACTTTTGGACCAATGTCCTCGGAAAAACCCAATGCGGGAAAACTGGTGCCGCTATCTGAGGGTTTTCTTATTAAGCAGTTTCAGAATACAATTTGGGTGCCAAATCTGGCTTACCCAACAGAGAATGCCCTTGTCAGTAGTACCTCTCAGTCTGAGACAGATGTCTCGACTAAAACCCCGGATAAACCCTCTGGCAGCTCCTTAGTTCCAAACTGCCCCAAAAACCCCAGCGTCAGCCTCTCTCTGCCCAACGCTGGCCCTGCGTTAGCCTTCTGACCCTCTGCGTCAGCTACGCTGGCCTCTCTAAAGCACTGCACAACTCCTGGCTGCCTCTGCGTGAGCCGTGGCTACTACTGCGTCACTCTCTCTGGCTCCTGTGCTGATCTCCTAGCACTATCTCTGACTCTCTGTACTCACTGCCCCTCAGCTGCAAGTCTGATCACTGATTTTATCTCTCTTAGCAAACCCTGCTCTAGAGAATAAAATGACTGATCATCTGGTGTACCCTCGAAGTGACCCTCAAGCCTCCTCTTATACTTTTCTCGTTGACATATCAACGATCGAGATTAAGTCCCTAATCAATGGCTAAGATTAAATCTGGCTTGATCCATGTCTTTTGGACCATTCTAACACAGTTTTATATTACTCCTCATTAATATTTTAATTTCCATAAGTTTGGACTTAGGGACTCCATTAAAAATATTAGTTATTTTAATATTTCTCAAACTGTTTAGAATCTGCCCAAACCCTTTCTGGGTATTGGAGATCTCATGTGCCCCAACCTCTCCACCAAATTTCGTGGCTAGAGCACATCCGATGCTACCCCAAATCAACATTCTAGAGTCAAGGTTGAAACCAAGCCTAAGCCTTCGAGTCATGTCAACCTAGCTTTGCAAGCTTTTCCCCAAGAATTTGATAAAGTAGCTAATGAGCTCATGCAGGGTCAGATTAGAATGATGAAAAAGTTGACTCTCTTGGATAGAGAGAGAGGTTCATGTCAAAATTTTCCTCCCAAGCCACATTACAATAATGACAAACCTCCTAGAAGAAATCTAGTCCCAAGTGGTAGTAAAGCTTACCCTCAACAATGTGTGCCTAATACTCTCACCCCTACTAACATGATTGCCTAAGAAGGGATCCCTTGGTGTCCTTATCGGAATGATTTCCATACTTAAGTGGACTATCCTTATAATCAAGCGAGTGAAGAGGAAAGATCAAAGAATTTAAATTTGATAAAGTGACTCATGTACCTTGATTGTTTTGCCAAACAAAATTTACCCTATTGCTAAGCAACAACATGATGAAATGATCAAAGGACACATAAAGACATAAAATGAAAATGTTAATGTTATAGAAGTTGAGGATAGGTTTAAAGGGTTATATTATACTAGAAGAAGCAAACAAATGGAAATCCTTGAGGCAAACAACAATGATGCCCCACCAAAGAATTGGGCTAGAACAGATTTTCCCTTTAGCAACAACATCCCCAAAATCCCAAAGCAACAATGATGCTTCATTAGATGTTGATTTAGGAAATTCTTTGACTAAAGTAAGTGTTCATGTTGCTTTTCTTGAATTGGCGAAGCTTGAACCTCAAAGAGGCCAAATAAAGAAAATCCTTAACCTTGATAAAGAACCTGAAGAATTTGTTGAACTTGTATTTAAGATCGAAAAATGAAGGACATGCACCTTTCTTCCTTTCATTAGTAGTGAATGACTTGATTTTGCATCATTGTATGTTTGATATTAGAGCCTCTGCTAATGTAGTTCCATTAAAAGTCATGAACCAATTAGAATTGCAAATTAATAGACCTTATAGAATGGTGCGTTGTTTTGACTCTAAATCTATCCAGGTCTATGGCATAATCAAAAGTGTAAAGGTTGCTTCAGTTGCTAATCCTAACATTGCTTTGCTCATTGATATAGCTATCGTTGTTGTTCATGATACCTGGGGTATGGCCTTATCAAGAAAATGGTTAGCCATGTTAGGTGGGTATTTGTAGATGGATTTATCCCATGTTACCATAACCACATTAGATGGCAAGCCATTTATTCTTCATAGAGAACCAAAATTTCCATTTTATGTAGATGGCATCAGTGAACTCGATAATTATATATCCAATATTGATCAAGGATCGTTAGATATGCATAGTCCCACCAATTCAAAGAAATCAATAGAGGATCAATATTATGACTTTTCCTTCCTGCCATTATCATTAGAAGATATCGTTGAGAAAGAATAAAGAACATTGGGCCTTTAAACCTTGAAATGGCTTGAAAGAATTTTGTGTGAAAATTTCAAATCTGAAATCCTATTGCAACAACTGGAAATTATTCTTCTAATTGTTAATTAATTTAACAATTTATTTGCTACGAAAAATACTGAGTAAATCACATTGCGACCTTCACAAACAAAACTATGGAAATTAATAGCACTGGAAACTGAGAAATGCTAGCACACACATAAGATATGATACAATTATTTTTGGACAAAAGTGCCTGGAAAAACCAAACTTGGGAAAATCGGTGCAACTGCTGAGGGTTTTATATTATTAAGCAGCAATGAATTTATCTTAGTACAATCTGGATACCGAATACTGACAATCTTGTAGAGAAAATACTGGCAAAAATATCTTGAGGGAAATTACTCACTCCGACCAATCCCGACACTTGACTGTCACTGAAAATCAAGTCGCCCACCTTGCCCTGCACAATGTCTGCATCACCCTGGTGTAGTTTGTTACACGCTCGACCTGCACTCGCGCTTCCCGCACTTGCGCTGCCTGCATTCGCTCTGCATGGAACAACTGGAAATCAAGTCGTCATGCCTACTACTAATAGGGAAAACGCTTCTCTGACCCTCTGGAACCTTTGCTTGACCTCTGGAACTGAAAACGTCTTCTTCCTTGAGCAAAAAAAAACTGCCCTTTGAAGCTTTCGCGTTGCCTTTGGGCAGCTTCCAGGAAAAATTTCGACCTCTCTGCAAATGCACTCACCAGATCTGGAAATCTTCCTCTGGCTTTACTGTCGATACCACTCTCTGTCTCTGCTTCCTTCTGAAGCTCGGACTGTTTCGACTACTGCCTCTCGAAAATCAAACTCTCCAAGGAAATCGATCTTAGTGTCTCCACATGTGTGTTCTCCATCTACCCATCGACTTCTTATTATAATCTTCTGTTGGACCTCCAACGACCAAGATTAACACTTAATCAAGGGCCAAGATCATATCAAAGTCGATTTGTGTGAGTTTCTAGATGATTCTCACCTTATCTCAATTAATACTAATTAATTAACCAAATTAGACTTACGAAATATTTAAAAATAGGCTAATAATCTAATTGAGACACTTCTAGGTGGAATTTCCAGAAACGATTTCTGGGTTATGGAGAACTCTTGTGTTTTAGCCTCTCTGCAAAGTTTTGAGACTAGAACACCTCCGATGCTACAAAAACTAACATTTTGAACCTTAAGCCTTTAGGGAGCAAAAGGATAATGAAGAGGTTAGGGGAAGTATATGACAAGTAAACTCTTTACCTTTTTCCAAACCAAATGATTGGAAGACTAGAAAGAAAAGCTGTAAAAATTCTTCTTATAGAGATTCCAATTGATGAATACCAAGACCATGACCCTTGACCCATCTTGCCACTCCAAGACCAAGACATCAATCCTTTTCTCTGTCACTGCTGAGATGAACATTAGCATTGTTGCTATACTGGTGTCATCACTCTATTGCTGCACCTTTACTGAGATCATCCTTGTTGCTCCTTCACCGAGATCATCATTGATGTATTTTCATTGAGATCACTATTGCTGCAACACTGAGACCTTCACAACAGTACCACTGAAATCATTACTATACCACCGAGACAATGAGATCATTGAGATATGAGAGTTATATCGAGATCAAAATCATGATCCTATAACTATCATGATTACATCTATGCCAACAATCCCAGAGATCCATCCTTATCACGAATATATTACGACTGTGATTATAGTAAGCATCAAGCATATGACTGAGATATAAGTCATCATATGTTGCGTCTATCTGGAATGTCAATATTATTACAACTGTAATTGAGAGTATGCCGAGAGGGATAACAAGTATGTTTCACTGTGGGATCACCGTGATCCTCTTCATTGAACCTGTAGGATTTTCGATGTAACCCTTGTCACTGATTTTCATTATGTCGAGACTGTAACAAAGATATCACTTGGATTATCTTCATCATTAGAATGCCGAGATTGTTAGAGACAAATTCAATTCCCATACGGTGATATCTTTTGAGACTTCTGCTTGTCAAGACTGTTAGGGCTCCTGTAGGGTTCCAGAGATCTCTTCATCACCGAGAGATAATAATTATGCTTCCTTTCGTTGAGATGTACACCACCGAGGAGGAGGGAACTATTATCTTTCCTCACTATGATCATCACCGCATTTGATGAGGCCTTCTGAGATCCTGTACCCAACCGAGATCTCCCTTCTGCACCTCATAACCATCCACAGTTCAGAGAAATGCGAGTTCTGTGCTTGTTCTTTTGCGCAGACCCTAGTCACCTGTTTATAGTAGTTTGTGCTCCAAAATGAGTCGACTTGAACTTGTGAATGGACATGTCCTTTATCCAAGCCGACATGACTGCCATTAATATATTTAATTTAATATTGAAGCCGACTTGATGAGTTTCTTATCGATTTGCTTGCAGACTTCTTGAGCTTGACAATGGAGGATTTTTCTTGGTCTTGGAGGGATGCTTTGACTTGAATACATTTTACATAGGATCTTAAAGAGCTCCTTCATACATGACTTGACTCTTTGACTTTATTAATAAATCCTAAAGACATCAAGAAGAAGTCTTTTACCTAATGACACTTCTTGCTCATGAAACCCATGTAGCAAGGCATACAAAAATAATTTATTCTCTTTTATTACATCATTTACAAAGATCATGTCATTATGAAGAACAAACCTAGTTGCACTTTCTTCAACAAAGGGTACATAGCATTCACCTCATGACTAGTCAATACATATAACTATGCCACGAGGACGATCTTATCCATCTTATAAATCATTTATTACTCAAAATATCTTATACAATTGAAGAAATTTTCTAGCAATCTTGTGATAAATATGTATCGATTTCTTTTCACTAAGACAGTCCAACAAAGCAAAGGCCTACATCCCACAAGACTACAACCCTCACAAAAGAAGTTCAAAAGCTCTTACATACAGGTTTCATTATTCCAAGCAACTAACCTAATTTATAAATGGGAAGCAACATTCAAACATGATTGGCCTTCCAAGTAATTGGTGAGTCCATTCGAATCAATGTAAAAGGAAGTCAAGTTCACTCATGGAGGAAGGGCTTGCTGAAAATGGCTACACTTGTCAGGATTGTCTCTTTCAAGATTCTCCAAGTTCAACTTTCAGAATTTAAAGGTACATGTATCAACACCTAGGAATCAAGCTGAAACAAAAGAAACGAGCAAATTTGCAACAGTGATGAATGACCAAGGTTGAGATTTTAGAAGTTGACAATCATAGGCCAATATAAGGTAAAAAAACACAGCAAGAAAACTCATATCTTATATCAGACATAATTATGTAACTGTCACTCGTGTAAAGATCTAATTAGATGTGTTCTATAAGACCAGTATAGATCCATCTTAACCATAGATCTATTGACAGTTGAGGGAGATAAAATATTTTGACATGCAAATAACACTTGAAAGGTTTACACCTCGAGATTTGATTTCACTCGGGACTTCATAGATTCAGGGTTAAGATGGATCTATATAGTTTTATAGTCAGCACTAGTACATATACATTTTTATTTTGTCTCTTTGTATAGATATGTATGAAATTGAAATTGATATTCAAACATCTTATTCAAGGCGTACATTGAAAAAAATTTAGAAGTAAAAGAATTAGACATCTTCTTCACATTAAAAAGTGAAATTATAAGATTTTTTTTATGTTAAATTACTTAACGTCTCTATATAGAGTTGATATAAAATTATGTTATTTAATAGGGACATTGAAATATTTTATTGATGACTGAGAGTGCAATTTTTTTGTTACTAATATATTCTTTCATATACGACATGTCAACTATATGTTAAGCATGAAAGGAATGACACACCTCCTTCATACTGGGTTGTTGATTGTAACAACAGCAATGAACCAAATATGTATATTTATCTACACTTTTCATTATAGCCAACATTGTTTTTTATTTACTAAATATTTCGTTTTTATTTTTAGAAGGGACACGTGTCAAGTCTGGTTTGAGCATGGATGTAATTACACATCTCCCTCATACTAGGCTGTAAAATGCACCTCTCAGCATAATAAATCAATGTCTAAAATAAAAGAAAAAGGCATTATCTGTTCCCATCTAAATGAACAAATTTTAGAAACAGACACAGAGTCGAACACATTTAAGAGGGAAATGATCAGATAAGCACATAACATACCTCCCAAAAATCACAGATGACACGACTGTCGTTTCTATAACCATCCTCGTATACTGTATGTTTTTCTCTGCATATAGTATCCATCCATCGTTAACTACTATAATTCCAACGATAAAGACAACTTGAAACAGAAATCTGAACACAAATCACAATCATCTAAAAGAAGAGCTTCTAGAATATTAAATTTGCAAATAACAATCAAGGCTTGGGGGTAAGAAACAAACAGTGCTTCAAAATCAAGTACAGGACTGCCGCAAATTAACTGTTCCAGTTCAATAGGCTGGAATAACTGCATGATAAAATTGTACAGAAACATCACTATTATCAGTAAGGTACATATTGCAATGAAAAATTACGAATACTGAAAACATTTTAAGTAAATTCTTCCTTTCAGAATCATATTTCCATGTTGAATTTTGTCTCATCATTTTCCCTATTGCCAGCCTGTTTTATAATGAAGACAAACAAATTCCGTGTTCCAAATCATTTTCCCTATTGCCAGCCTGTTTTATAATGAAGACAAACAAATTCCGTGTTCCAAATCATCCGAGACAAGGAATGACTTCCAGAATTGTTCCTTCAACTTTACACTAAAAAGACAATTACATTAAATTGCAGGATTGACACCAAAAATTGTTACATAACATGGACAAAGAAACTGTAAAGGGCCACCCATTGTCTAATCAATATAATTATATCAGAGGATACAAAATTCATGCACTAGCAACAACAAATAAAATTTAATCACATATGCAGAATCAGTACACCAAGGAAATAGGGCAAAAGAGCTGAGTCATTTTATTAATATAGGAAGTTGAGTACATCAATGACAAGAAAGATAGAACTTGGGCTTTGATACCCACCATTTCGTGGGTGATATCCCTAAGAGAAAAAATTTCTCCGAGATGGTCTTCAGCCAGCAGCCCCTTGCAGCCACCAACTAGCTCATTGTGCCATAACTCTGCCACCTGAGTCATCCATGTGGTCCTTCACCCATCTGCCATGATCGTATGTTTCAAAGTGGGCCTCCCGAACCTAAAGGTATGCCTTGCCATTTGGTAATTGAGTATTGTAGTTTGCTTATCATGGACCCTTCTTGGCATGGATTAATGGAGAGATTCCGCGGAAATAATGGGTTAGGTTTGTGTCAATGTGGAAAAAGTCGAAGTCGGGATTAAATCGGCAAGGTTCCAAAAATTGAAAAAGTCGTTAAAGTCTGGAGTTTTTTGAAAAAGTCTGCAAAATTAAAAAAATACAAAAATATTCATTTTCTAAAAAACCCCTACTTTTTCAAAAAAATCCAGACTTTTTAAATAAAATCCCAATTTACAAAACCACTACAAAAAAAAAAGCAAGAAGAAGAAAAAGAAAAATAATTGTAAAAGAAACTACCACATTCACGATTTTTTGGAAAATGTCCTGATTTAATCCCGACTTTTTCAAATGGGAAAAAATCGGCCGATTTAATCGGCCAACGGAAAAAAATCACGTTTTGAGGATTTAATCTCTACTTTTTCCCGACTTTTTCCACACTGCTTTGTGCCCTTGTCCCCTAGACCCCTTTTGGAAATTAACTTGCATTCTAGTCCCGTGGGATCTCTTTTATTGACCATTTGGCTTTAGGGATGATATTTCATGAGAAACCCCAATTTTGGTTGCGGAGTCCCACTCCCTTATCCACTCATATTACACTCTTTCCACTCATTATTACCCCATTCATCATTTCTCCCACTTGGGTCCACATTCCTCCACTGGGTCCACATAGGGTTAGCTCGCCCCTTCCCCTCACCCACACCTTGGGTCAAGCCTGGAATGATGCCCTAGAGGTTGATGCAAATGAAAAGAAAGACAAAAGCATATTTGGCCACATTCAACATGGAAATGTACCACAAAATACAAAATATGGCCAGGACAAACACATTTAGCACGTGGGCAAAAGCTGATAAATGAGCTCTAGCCCATCATCATGGCCATCACCCTAGTTCCTACAGGTTCTATGAGCCTCCTTCATCATATAGGAACCCATGATTGTCCCACCCTACCTTAAAAGGGGGTAGTCACTGCTACATCTTATGCATTGTGCTCTTACCCCTTGAGGCCCGAGTAGTTAATAAAAAAAAATCATAAAAAGGAAAAAAGCAAAAGGCATATAAAGAAAGGTGGAAAAATCAAGGTCAGGGCACCTCATGTACCACGATTGCTCCCTCTTATACGTTATAAACCCAAGTGTGGGCTTCCCTTTTATTAGCTACCCTTGTACCCTAGCATGTGGCCCAGGACTGCGCTTTCTCATCCCCTACTTCATTCACCTATTTGTCACATGCCACCACCTTTTGAAGGATGTACCTTGAACATATTATCCCCTTTAGAAGTAGAAAACACCAAATAGGATATTTGGTTAACCCCATTTGGAGTTTAGGAGACACTGGCACATCCCAAAGATCATTATGGAAGGGCAGGCCATTATGAAGTCCCCACTTGTGGTCCATGGTTGGTAAGCTCATTTCCTTGAGTTCTCTAATGACTTGTTGTATTGGAAGGTTAGGGGACGCATTGGATCTTATGCAGGATTGCAAATGGTCTCCATCTTGGGTTTGGTCTGCATATACGGGGTCCTAATCCTCCAGAGGGTTACATTGACACATGTAGGGTGTGTGTTGAGAGCTATGGGCCTCCATAGCAGTAGACAACACTCCATGGATCATCGAAGATGGGCAGAGATGCTCGAGATACTCCCATTGGACGAGGAAGATGCACCTGGTTCACCTTTGCCTAACCGGCCCCACAGATGTACCATGCACTTGGTAGTTGACCCAAGACTTGTAAGACGATGTGGCATCCCCTACACCATCATCAAAGCCCTTGCAGATGGTCTACAGGCATCTTCGACTCAATTGGAGACCCATGAGGTTATTATTGTGCCCCTACACCCATTGGGAGCACCACAGGTTTATTGTTTGGAGAACAAGGGGCCAACCCCTTGTTCATCAATAGGCCTCTTAGAGGACCCTACGACATGCATAGATTATTATTTCACCTCTTGAGAGGCTTATTATTTCATTTGTGAGCTAGTTTGGTGGGCTTGTCACCAAAAGTTCGATTATTAAAACATTATTTTATTTTTGGAGTTTATGTAGGCCAAGGAGGCTAATTCGAACTTCTCTTTAGTGTATAAATACAAGTGAGATGAGTTCATTTGCTATCATCACTTTGGATTGGATCTCTTCTCTCTCTTGATAATTTCGAACTTTTTCTTAGAGGATGAATTGGAGCTTTATGGATGAATTTTGATGTGTGGATTTGGTCTATCTTACCTCGGAGCTTCTCTATTGTCAAATTGTGGATGGTTGGATATGTTTTATTACATGTAAGTACATGTTTTTTTTTCTATTCTTGTTTTACTTTGTCATGTGCATTGGACTGGGATTTTCGTTATTTTTAGGGCTAATTGTTGCACGCATTTACTGGTTAAAATTGTGGAATTTTGTCTCTATATAACATCCCTCAAAGTATGGGCCATGTAATGTGAATGAAATCTCTTAGGGGTAATCTATCAACGAATTTATCATGATAAGCCACCACATTTTGCACATTAAAGTATAAAAGTTGCAAGATTGCTTCTCTTTGACCTAGGAGGCTAGTGAAGCAGTCATGAGGCCTCCTTGACCAAGAACAAAAGGTCCTCACTCATATTCATTATAGACTACATTCTCCCAAGAATAAGACACTGATCTACCAAAGGGTGGTCACCTTATATCAACGTCTTTCACCCTTTCCTAGGTCTAGCCAAGTTGGGTCACCTAGGGCATCATTTTCCCGGTGAATAGTCCTCCAAAAATTTCGATCTCCTAGCCTCTCCTTCACTTGTGTTTCCTCAAGACCTCTTCCAAATTTGAGGTCATTCTGAGAGTGGAGTTGTGAGAAAATCCAAGCCCTAGCTCCGAGATCAAACTTTTCCCTAACATCCCCAAGGCTAGTACCTTACAAGATCAATTCAACACCTTTAAGTGAATATTCTTTCTTTGATCCTTTTCCCCACCTTGTCTAGGCTAAGGACTTCATTGATTGCTAAACTCTTTCGTCCTAACCGAGACTGGGTCCACTTGGTCCCATGTGGTCTCGTTCCTTTGAAAAGGCAATTCTTGAAGAACCATCCGGGATACCAATTTCAACCAAAGATTTTAGGGATTGGGAAACTCCTTCACAAGCTATATCCCATAAACCTAACCCTCAAATCCTCCCTTTCTTCTCATAGAAGACATTGTTCCTTGCTTAGAAAGCAAGCAAGCTCTATCCTTCAACATCTTCTAGAGAGGGATCATTTGGGTCACTTCACATGCACTTATTGATTTATCCTTCATTGGTGACTCCATAATATACCGGGTCTCCTCCCATTGGTGAAAGTCCATAAATAGTAGGGAGCCTTAGCTAAGGTGACAGTGGGTTAAGTCTCCATTTGTTTCTCTTGGTCTAGCATTTTCCCTTTAGAGATCCCTTTAGGTCCCTTGCTAGTTTGAGCGGTAACAGACTTATCACTGCAAGCTATGCAAAACCCAAGTGGAGATATGATGAACCAAGTGCTAAAAATGGCTCCCACAAAATCTGCACTTTGCCCAGAAAATTCTGCAACTGATGTTGGAATAGAACTGGAGTTTTTGCCCTCAAGGCTGCTCAAAAAATTCTGCAAAAATAGCTCTGACCTACTCTCACTCAAACCACAAAAACCTAGAAAGGGTTTGGACTATTTCTAGCTGACCCAGAAGCCCCCAAAAAGTGTGAGTTTCCCTTCACTGGCTAGTTGTACACACTTCAGGAATCGCCCTACTGAAGATGCTCAAAAATCTCATTGAAATGCCCCACAAACCTTTGCAAGAAATTCCCTCCGGAAATGCATTATTTTTCCAACACCTTACTGCACTAATCTCCTCTTCCTTCAACCCCTCACAGTCACAATCAAACGACATTTGCGCACTGCTAGAATGGAAAAATTTGGCCCAGAAGATCACCTCAATCTCAATCTTTGCAAAATGCCACCAAACTCCAACTACAACTAGTGAAATTCTCTCTTCAAAGTCCAGATCCTCCAATCCACTGCTACTGCTACAAATAATGCTCCACAAAATCCTGTTGCTCTAAGGAAATGCAATGAGTTGGGCAAACTCTTGCAATTAAGCTCAAGGAAAGCCCTAAATTCGTCTCTCAAATTGCCTCACTAGGGAGACATTCAAAGTGTGAGCTCGCGCCCCCCCAATTTCAAGAGTTCTTGCTGAAAGCTCACTAGGAACCTGCTATCCTCGTCATTGATAATGGGCTTGGGAAGAACATGCAACTGGAACACCTCCCTAAAGAATAGCTCACCCACTTGTGACGTTGAATACCTGACTGGGCTAGCGAAAAAGTAGGAAATTTTTGTTAGCCTGTCCACCACCACATAGATGCAATCACGCCCCTGCATAGCTGGGGAGACCTGTAATGAAATCCATAGAAATGCTCTCCCACTTCCTCTCTAGAATAGGGAGAGGTTGGAGCAACCCGACCAGATGTGTATGCTACCCTTTATTCCTTTGATAGGTACTGCATTTGTAATGACCCATCTCGAATTAAAGGGAGCATAGGGATATTAGCATGCACACGAGGCATGCATATGAAGCTACATATGCATGCATCGCCTGCACTGCACTAGTATACATATTGGTTGATATTGAAGGATGTTTATATTTAGGGTAACAAATTAACTATTGAAGTAAATACCTAACTCACAAGAATATAGTAGGGTACTTGACATATGTACCACCACCATAATATATGTAATTCTACTCTATAAAACTAAAGGTAAATGCAATGTATTGAACTAACTACAAAGGAATTATAATACATATATTATTCTAACAAAAGAAACTATGTATTCTATAAAATGAAATGAAAGTAATATATATTATAAAGAGAAGTATATATATATATATATATATATATATATATATATATATTAAATTTTAATCCAAAATAAAACCATAATACTATGAAAATAATTTAATAAAAACGAAATGGAAATATAATATGATAAAAGACATATACTACAAATAAAAAGGCATTATCATTAAGTCAGGGTCAAGAGAAGGCGGTGACCGCCTCTACAAACTTCTGAAGTTATCGAATTAAAGGCGGTGGAGAAATTTGGAAGCGGTGGAGTAACCTGTCCAGTATGAAAGGAGGAAAGGCACTGTAGAAAAGGGGAGAAAAAAATTTCTATACAGAGGGAGACAAAGGAGGAATTCGCATATAGGAAGATAGAGGAGGAATCTACGAGAGAGCCACAGAGAAAGATTGAGCTTCATTGTTCTTGAAGCTTTTGGACACGAGGGCTAGAGTGTTTCAATTGTGAAGTGTTCGAGTATTGGGTACTCAGATTGTGCTCAGTTTGATAGGGAGGTTTTGGTCATTGTGGTAATAGGAGCAAATTTTGAGCAACATCAACTTCGGATCGACTTCAAACACGAAAACCAGGTATGTATGAGTGAATTAAATTGATAAATTTCTATTTAAATTGCAATTGTTAAATTCTGGTAAGATTTAGGGATATAGTTATGGTTAGGTCATTAAAACACTCCTACACATGTCTCAAGACGTCCCCCTTGAGGGCCTTGTTACCCACCACATGTGGGTAATATCCATAGGAGAAAATTTTTCTCCTAGATGGTCCTCAGCCAGCAACCAATAGCCCCTTGCAGCCACCAGATAGCTCGATGTGCCACTATCTCCACCACCTGAGCCATCCATGTGGTCCCTCGCCCATCTGTTATGATCGTATGTTTGAAGGTGGGCCTTCCAACCCTAAAGGTATGGCTTTTCATTGTGTAGTTGAGTATTTTTGTTTACTTATCATGGACACTTTTGGGCATAGATTAGTGGGGGGGGATTCAACGGAAAGAGTGGGTTTGGTTTGTACTCGTCTCCTCTATCCAATTTGATGGTTAGCGGTGTATCCTAGTCCCATGGGATCTCTTCTATTGGCTACTAGCTTTAGGGGTGGCACTACATGGGAAACCTTGATTTTGGTTGCATGGTCTCGCTTCTCGGCACCATATACATCACTCCCCCCCTCTAATTATAACCCCATTCACCATATTTTCCATTCGGGTCCTAGGTGGTCAGTAATATTTGCCCAAACCTTTTCTCAGTTTTCTAGGTTTGTGGAGGACAACCTAAGATTAATTTGGCAGAATTTCCGAGCATTCTAAGGGGCTCAAACAGGGATTTTTTCCAGCCAACGGTTGCAAAATTCTAGCGCCAACGCAGATCTTGAGAAAACATTTTCTTACATCCAGGCAACATATTTTCTCACCTGGGGTTGTTTAGCTTGCTTTGGCAAGCCCACGTGCACATATTCCATATACTTGTACTCTCCTCTTGATAATAAAATGGTTCAGTTTAGTGCAATTCTGGTGTAAATTTTATGGGTGTTAATTGTTGTCTGAATTTTCTGTGTTGCATTGTGTTCTTGCTTAAATATCACTGTTAAAATTCCAATTTGGGACATTACAGATACTCTTAACTCTTGGGAAGAAGGGTCATTATTTTCCCTTACAAGAAAAGGATGATTTTGAGGAGGAAAACCCCGTTGAATATAATACTTCACCCTCCCCTTTGCCTTATCCTTTTGTTCATCACTTCAAGTCTCCCACAAATGATTCCCTTGCCCCTTTTCAAATGATCCCGAGTGACCATGAGCCCTTTCTCCCTTCTGAGTATGGTGTCAAGGAAGAACCCCTCATTGACTATACTTTACCTCCTTGGACACACCCTCAAGATCATGATCAATTTATAAACCCCCACTTTTTGGTACGATCATCATGGGCAACCTACTTGTGTTTTTCCATCTCATCAGTCTCCCTTGCCTACTAATCATAATCCTATAGAGGCCATAAAATATGACATAAATGATAAGGACCATAATGGAAATAATATGCCCGAGGTTGCCATCTATCAAAAGTTTATGAGCCTAATCATTGACATCTCTATATTTTGGCTAGAAGAGAGGATCTCATGGACTAGATTACATCCTTTTCTTTCCTCTTCTCACGTGATCATCCATGTGTGGGCATTCTATTTTCCTACCTCCCACCGGCCTTATCATCCATGTGATTTTTTCCACATTCGCTTTGGCATTTGCCACATGACTAACCATATAGGCCGACATATTTATATTGATTTGATGATATGTTGGTTGCACTGGCTTTATGATTACACTTAGTATTAGTTTTGTACCATAGGCATGTTAGGGTAGGATGCATTTGCATGCTCATCTTCTCATTAGAACTAACATCATATGATATTTCTCATGGTAGATTAGATGCATTTAGATTAAATTTGCATTATATTTACTTTCTTGTTGATTTTATGGCTTAACACTAAGCATGGGTGATCATAAGACACCATAAAAACATTTTTCCCCGTGTGTTTAGTCTTTGATATGTGCAGGTAACAAGTCTATGGTGACCAAGAGATTGTTGGTGTTCTCATGACCTCTCGTTCGAGTAGCTTCGTGCACTTTTCCAAGAGCTCATGTTCCAGTTGGAGCCAAATGTTACTCACCACCTGCAGGTAATGTATATAGGAGAAATTTTTTCTCTTAGATGGTCCTCAGCCATCACCCAGCAGCCCCTTGCAACCACCAATTAGTTCGATGTGCTATTTTCTCCGCCCCCTGAGCCAACCATGTGGTCCCTTAACCACTTGTCATGAATGTATGTTTGAAGGTGGGCCTTCCGAGCCCAAATGAATGAATTTTCATTGGTATAGTTGAGTAATTTTCCTTACTTATCATGGACACTTTTGGGCATGGATTGGTGGGGGGATTCGGTGGAAAGAGTGGGTTAGGCTTGTATTCTTGTCTCCATTGCCCGATTTTGTAGTTACCCTTGTATCCTAGTCCCATGGGATCTCTTTTACTGACCTTTTGGCTTCTGGGTTGGCACTACATGGGAAATCTCGATTTTGGTTGCGTGGTCCGGCTTCCCGTACCACCTACATCACTCCCCTTCCACTCATTTTAGCCCCATTCATCTATTTTCCCATCTGGGTCCACATGTGTCCACTGGTTCCACATAGGGTTAGCCTCCCCCTCCCCTTGTCCACAACCTTGGGTCGGGCCTGGAATGAATGCAGCGAAAAAGAAAATAAAAAGCATAATCTGACCACTATCAACAAGAAATATACCACAAAATGCAAAAGATGGTCAGGACATACAAATTTAGCACGTGGGCAAAAGCCAAACATGAGCTCTACCCCTTACCCATGGCCATCACCCTGGTTCCTAAGCATCCTAGATGAGCCCCCTCTATCATTAAGGAACCCATGATCGTCCCAACCCCTGGTGGGAAATGAACCACCCCACCTTAAGGGGGTATTCACTGCTACATCTCACACATCATGCTCTCCATCCCCTGGAGCCCTGAACAGTTATGAAAAAAAATCAATAAAGGCAAAAGACATATGAGGAAGGGTGGAAAAACAATGGTCGAGGTAACTCATATACCATAATTTTCTCCCTCCTACACTTATATACCCAGGTGTGGGTTTCCCTTGTTATAGCTACGCTTGCACCCCAACATGTGGTCTGGATGTTTCCCCTGATCCCCACTCCATTCCATTATTATATCATTTTCCACCTACCACTTAAAGGATGCACCATGGACACGTCACCCCCCTTAGAGGTTGAAACCACCTAATAGGATCCTTGGCTAACCCTCTATTGAGCTTGGAAACACTTATACATACCAAATGTTGGGAACGGAATCCCCCAAGGATAGTTTTGGGGCTAAAAGCCCATGTTTAGGTCAAATTTTGTAATAGAGATGTAAAGTCTCCACATTTTGTGGTCGCGGAGCACGGAGGTGTCATGAGTCATAAAGGGTTGTCCGCCCTTATTTTGTAAAGTAAAGTCGACTGTAAAAGATCTACCCATGGTCCACGGACCATGGGATTATATAAAAAGAGCTAAGTAAGTAAGCTCTAAGGAGTCATCAAGAGTCATAATTGTAGATGAAGTCTTGAGCGATAAGGAAAAAAGTCTAAGTTTCGGGTCTTAGTGTAGGTAGAGGCTCTGCAGCTGAGTGCGCAGAGGCCTAGGGTAGAAGTCCGCAGCTGAGTGCGCAAACCCTTGCAGTTGTGTGCGTAGGGTGGAGAGAGCCTGTAATCATCTGAAGATATCAATAAAGAGAAGTGTTCCACACATTCTTTGTTTTTGTTTCCTGTTAATGCATCTTGTCATCTCGTGTATGAATTTCATTTATAATGCTTATGTGATGCGCGAATGTATGTAATTACGTTGGATAATTGAACGCAATTAAGGATATTTGTTTACGTGGTGCTAACTGTGATTGTTTAGTAAGATAATTAAACACTTAAGGATAACTTGGGAATCTGTTCTATACGCTGCTTTAGCAGCGCGAAAGTACTTGAACCACAGGTTAGGGCTGCGCGAAGGCCAATCGTACCCCTTCGCGGAGGTATTGAAGGGCGGAGTAAAGGGTTAGACAGACATAGCCCTAGAACTTAACGACCTGCGTGAAAGCAAGAATAAGAGGAATAAACCGACATCACAACCATCTCAGGGTGCGGTAACTTGGTTCCAGCATCCGCCCATACTGCTTCGGGTGAGACTTCGGTCCGCGCTCCGCGAACTGATGCCGAAAGGGCCAGTAGTGTAGGGATTTGTTTGTCTAACTAATGCTGAACCTGGGTCAGGCCCCACCAAGCCAAAAAATGGTTCCGTTCCCAGGACTGGAATCTGCATAAGAGATGTGTGAAGTCGTATCGCTGGAATCCAAGTAAGAAAGAGATCGGAGACTAGTTGGATAGGAAGATCCATGAATTCGCGGTGCAGGAGAACAAAAACCCGCGACTGACAAAGGAACAATGGCTAGACAGGTACCTATATACAGAAATACACGAGATCTTTTTTTGCTCCTTTCCGGTTGAGCTATACGAGTGGATCGCAAAGCTAGCAGATAGCCAAGGAAGGTGGAGACTTGATGGTCCTATTGTTTGGACCCCGAAGTTAGTACAGAGATTGGAAGCCTCTGAGGATAATATTGCTTGCACTGTCGATCATTGGCTCGATCGCATCATAGGAGGATTTGTGACTGAATTCGCGGTCGATACCTCAGTCAGCTACAGTGAGGCGGAGCGACGCTTTTTCAAAGGTCCACGAGGTAAGTACTTGAAATCTTTGAATACCTGGATTAAAATGTTATTGTGCGAAAAACGGGTTATGCAACTACCTTGATGTTTGGAGCTATGCAAAGTGGAAAAACTTACAGGAACGAAGGAAGAAAGGGTCCTGAATATAGTCCATTAATTTCACCTCCATGAGGTGACGAAGGAGTAGCGCAGGCTTCTCCGCGAAGTGCTATTCAGTTAATAAGACAAGGATTCCCGCGATTGCCACCTCCACCCACACCACCTCCAACTTCACCACCGTCACCTGCGACTTCACCCGTACCACCTCCACCTCCACCGTGGTTCAACATGGCAAATTCAGTGAAGCTGCCTTTGTTTAAAGGCTTGGGAAATGAGGACCCGGACTAGTTCTGGTTCGTGGTGAAAGCTATATGGGAAGCTCAAGGCGTTACAGATGATCACTTGAAGAAGGCAACACTGGTTAGTGCGCTGCAGGATCGCGTGCTAACCTGGTACATTAAGTACTCTAATGATAACCCAAACGCTGGAGTGGCAGACATCTAGACCGCACTAAACAAAGAATTTAGTAGGCCTAAATCTGAGGCACAGTCGATTGTGGGGTTCAAAGAAATCACGATGAAGCCAGGCAAGACACCTTGGGAATTAGATCAGAGGTTGAAGTGTCAAATCTGCGAAGCTAATATGAACTTAACAGATGGACAACATCGTGAGTGGTTTGTGGCTTTGCTCCTGCCACACCTAAGGGTTGCGCTGTCACAACAAAAGATAACGACTCAGGCAGAGGCCTTGGAGATTGCAATGAGATTGCATGAAACACCGATGCAAGATCCAAATCTGGGGGTTCAGCAGATCCATGCGCAATTGAAAAATCTTTGCCTTGAGATGCAAAGCTTGAAGCAGGACAGAACAATTTGACCAGAGGTGCGCGAAGAGGTATGGTGCTTGAAATGCAAGGGTCAGGGGCATGACAAAGACCATTGCCCGGTCTTTGCGAACTACATGGCAGGAGGAGGACCGATGCCTTTGAGGCTGGAAGCTCAAGCAGGACCAAGCGCGGGGCCTGCATTGTGGTGCGCTATATGTCAGGTAGCAGGAAAACATGCCACGAATAACTGTCATTTGCTGCAGAAGTTTGTACAAATGCCACAACAACTGTTCTGCAACTTTTGTAGGTCGGTAGGGCATGATGAGCGCAACTGCAGAAGCTATGAATTGATGATGGATAGAACACCCGCCTATAGAGTTCAAACAAAAACGCGGCCCCCTGACCAGAACTCGAGAATGGCGTGGACAGGCTTTCAGGGGCGCGGACGAGGATGAGGACGAGGCAGAGGAGGACCTGGCAGAGGTCGGGGACAGCTAATTTGTTAAAATTGCGGAGGACTAGGACACTATGCCTGTGATTGCACTAACCCAACACGTCCGTCGTGCAAATATTGCACTTTGTTTGATCATGAGACAGAACACTGTCTTACGCTGATAGTGAGGATATGCGACAAAGGGGCACTACCCCCTTAGCCGACTCAGAACCTATAGAAGATGAGGTCTGAGCCTCGCGAAGAGGATCTGAATGTGAATATAGTGCTCTGAAGTGGAGTTGCAATAGGGGATAATAAGGGGAAACAGCCCGAAGACAGCGCATGGGTTCGCAAAGCCCCGGTGAAGGAGGCTGAATTTGATTTGGAGTGCGCACGCGAAACTTTCATGGAAGCAAAGAAGAGTTTTGCTGAGACCTCCACCTCAGGGAGCAAGGATAAGCCTAATCAGGAGATGGACCCTTCTATGCTTACAACCTTCCTAGAGACCTGCATGAAGTTGCTGCGCGATAGCAAGGTTGTGAAGGGATTACAGGAGCTTATAAACAGATGCATCGGAAACACTCTAGGTGAAACGCGCGTGGTACGAAAGATTGGTAAGCATAAAACAAGAACAGGACGAGAGATGAAGCTTACCGCACAGATAGGATAGTACGAAATGGATCAGGTTATTTTGGATCTGGGGTCAGACGCGAACGTCCTACCAAAGCAGACTTGGGAACGGATGGGGAGACCCATGCTGCAGTGGTATCCGATTCAGCTAAGGATGGTGAATCAGCAGAAGATCATCCCCATGGGGCAGCTGCAAGGGGTGACTGTAGATATTGAAGGCGCGAGCGCGCTGGCTGACTTTGAAGTAATAGAAATTGTGGATGATAGCAACCCCTACCATGCTCTCCTTGGAATTGATTGGGTTACTGATATGAACTGGGTAATCAACCTAAAGAAGCGAAAGATGATATTTGAGAAGAAATCGCTCCACGTAATAGTACCCCTAGATCCTGCTGAAGGATTGCGCTATACTAAACCAGTCCGCGATTATGAGAGCGATGACGATCTGGACTATATCTATAAGATAACAGTGTGAGACCAAGATTGGGTGAATCCAACAGCGGATGGACGAATTACATGGGATCGCGAGAGTTCCTGCACCTCGGACTCTGATGAAGAATTAGAGCGCTGGCAGAATCGGTTACATGAAGTAACCACACTGAGCTGTAACATGATGACTCGGTCGCTACGCTGTGTGTCGTCAGAGGTAAGAAATCTGCCCACTTATGATGGCCTGAATGATGTAGATATATTTTTGGATGCATTTGAGAGGGAGGTACCAGAGAAGCAACGCTTCCAAGCTTTGGACTGGGCACTGCGCACTACGCTCGCAAGATGGTGGGGTACGCACAAGGGTAGCTTTGATGATTGGCGCGAGTGTAGAAGGATGATGAGAACACGCTTTGGGAAGCCAAAGGTACGAATCACAAACAAGTATGATGGGCAGGATGATTCGCACGCGCACTTGGCCAAATGGGCTCAGGCTTATGGAGAGAAGCCCCAACTTGAATGGGTGCACTTGTTTTGTCACACCCTGGATATCATCCCGATGAACTGGTGCTTAGAAACGAAGCTCCATCATGGTACAGGTGAATGGGATATTCTGCGCGAGGGATTCATAATGACATTCAGCTTTGAAGACAGGTTTGACTGTATCGACGAAGCACTACAAGAAGTAAAAGCAGCAATCTTTAGGATACCGCAGGATCCTTTGGACCTAATTCAGCCTAATTGGACTACTCAGCTGAGTCACACGCTGGAATGCTATAACGTAACCGCTGAAGAAGAAAATGAGGATTCGCGAAAGGTTAACATCCCTGAAACGGAAGGTCATCGTGAGGTTGAAGGACCACAGATTGTGAATCCTAATATAACCGCGCCACTGAAAACGAAACAGGTAAACATTGGTACGGAGGCACAGCCCAAATACATGAAGATTAGAGATTACTGGGACGACGCAACAATGGATAAGGTTGATGAATTGCTCCGCGAATACCAGGATATATTCCCTACCAAGTTTACGGATCTAAAAGGGATAATAGGAGACCTAGGTGTTATGAAGATCACATTGAAACCCGACACGAAGCCTATTAAGCAAAGACCTTACCGTCTCAATCCGAAGTATAACGAGAAGGTCTGCTTAGAGCTAGACAAGATGCTCACGGCAGGCATCATTGAGCCCGTAGAAGAATCTGATTGGGTAAGCCCAATGGTGGTACAGGAAATGAAGCAGAAGGATGAAATAAGGATATGCGTAGATCTCACAGAGTTGAATGACACTTGTGTACATGATCCCATCCCGACTCTGTTCACTGATGAAGTGTTGGACAATGTAGGTGGCCAAGAAGCATATTCCTTCACTAATGGTTTCTCTGGGTACCATCAGATCAAAATCGCGCCGGAAGATAGGAGCAAGACAACCTTCGCAACTGAATGGGGGTAATTTCAGTACACTGTAATGCCTTTCGAATTGAAGAATGCGCCTGCGATTTTTTCGCGTGTGGTCGTTGCGACGTTCAAGGAATTTATTCATAAGTTCCTGGAAGTGTACTTTGATGATTGGACTGTGCTTGCGCTGGTGAAATGCCATGTAGCAAGCTTGCGACTGATGTTGGATACCTGTCGAAGATACCAGATCGTGCTCAATCTAAAGAAATGCCTGTTTTGTGTTCCTTTTGGGACCCTGCTGGGTCATGTGGTTTGTAGACAGGGGCTGATGGTAGATCCCGCGAAGATTGCGGTGATACTTAACTTGGAAGCACCAAGGAGTGTGAAACAGCTACGCGCTACCCTAGGACATACTGGATATTACAAGAAGTTTATCAAAGACTATGCCCAGATCACCGCACCAATAGAGAAGTTGTTAAAAAATGATGTCACATTCTGCTGGAATGAGGACTGTAAGAAAAGCTTGGATGTATTGAAAGAAAAGATGGTCACCGCGCCAATCCTAGTCTTCCCGAATTGGAAGAAGGAGTTTCATGTACATGTCAACGCGTCATGTATAGTGCTGGGAGCAGTACTGACACAGGCTGGTGGAGGAGACTTGGACCATCCTATAGCGTTCACAAGCAGAAGGTTATCCAAGGCGGAGAATAACTATTCCACCACCGAGCACGAAGGGTTAGCCATGGTATATACGCTCCAGAAGTTTAGACACTACTTGCTGGGAGGCCATTTTAAAATGTATATAGATCATTCCGCGCTGAACTACCTGGTCAATAAGCCCGTGTTTGGGGGGAGAATCTACAGATGGTTGTTATTGTTCTAGGAATATGATTTTGAAGTTATTGTGAAACCTGGACGATTGAACGCGGGACCAGACTATCTGTTGCGCATCAAAATAGGGGAAGAGCCCACTAGTTTGGAAGAAGGATTGCCTAACGCGCAATTATTTGTAGTGCGCGTCACGGATGGTCATTTTGAAGATATCATACACTTCCTAACAACAGGAATTGCCCCGGAAGGATATACTGTCCAACAAAAGGAGTTAGTGGTGCGCGCGGCAGACTTTTCTGTCATTGTCGGGCATCTATATAAAATGGGGTCTGATGAGATATTGCGACGGTATGTACTAGAGTTTGAAAGGAGCAGTATCCTCGCGGACGCTCATGGGGGCGCCGCGGGAGGACATTATGTAGGGAGAGCGACTGCGCAGAAGATTCTATGCGCATGGTTGTGGTGGCCAACCCTCCATTAGGATTCGAAAGCGTACTGCAAAGCGTGTGATGTGTGTCAAAGGATCGACAGGCCATCGTGGAGGGATGAGTTGCCTCTGAATCCACAGATGACGTTACAACCCTTTGAGAAATGGGCGATAGATTTTGTGGGACCTATTTAGCCCCAAGGAAAGATGGGAGCAAGGTACATTATCACCGCGATAGAGTATTTGACTCGATGGGCGGAGGCACAGCGGGTGAAAGATTGCACAAGTGTGACTGCTGCAAAGTTCCTCTTTGAGTATGTATTGACGCGATTTGGTTGTCCAAAGATTTTGATGAGTGATCGCGGTATGCACTTTCTGAATGAAACAATCAGTGCGTTGACGGAGGAATTTCAGGTCTATCACCAGAAGAGCATGCCCTATCATCCGCAGGCTAATGGAACGGTGGAAGCATTCAATAAAGTACTGGAGAACGCGCTGACCAAGGTTTGCAATGCTCAGTGAAGTGATTAAGACCTACGCATACCCACAGTACTATGGGCCTATCGGACGACATGCAGGAAGTTGACTAGACAAACACCCTTGAGGCTTGTATATGGTGTTGAAGTAGTGATGACCATGGAATACATTGTGCCTAGTCTGCACATAGCGGAACTCATGGGTATGACAGATCGCGGAGCCCTGGAAGAGAGGCTCGCACAGCTGATTGAGCTTGAGGAAGAAATATTTTTAGTTGGATTTCACCAACAGGTCCAAAAGCAGCGCGAAAAAGCATGGCATGATCGGCACATTAAGTTGCGCACCTTTAAGGTAAATGACCTGGTTTTGTTATATGACAGCAAGTTTGATAAATTTCTAGGGAAATTCAAAATGCACTGGTTAGGGCCCTATGTCATTAAGGAGATTACCGATGGAGGAGCGGTTCAGTTGGTCAAATTGAATAGAGATCCCTTCCCAAGAAATGTGAATGGCAGTCGCTTGAAGCCATACACCAGCAGTCCGACCATGTGACTATATGAAGGTAGCACAGTGTTAGCGCTCCAGGTAGCTGAAAAGAGGCACGGGACTATAAACTACACTGCCCGGGTTGGGGAGCTGCATGATTGGAGGATTGTGCGGAGCAAGGAAGTGTCACAGGGTTCGCAGCAGCGTGAAAGGAGCTACGCTACCCAGGGAGAAATCACGCAGGTCGGCCGAAAAGTGACTGTTAAAGTCACTGTTCATGATTTGACGGTAGAAATGCAGCCAAATGGAGCGGGCGGCCGACATTTAAGACAGAGTTTATGGTTCAGATTCTTGAAAATCTACTGCCAATCCGGCATTAATGAACCGAATTTGGGGGGAACGATCGGATTTGAATTCAAAATGCCCTATAAATTACAAGTGGTTGTCCAACGAAAAACACTTGGCATTTTGAGAATTGAGTTGTTGAGCTCTCAGGCGCACATGAATCGTGAGCACTACGAACTTCTGATAGCCAGTTTAGTATTTGAGACATTGTCGAAGGAGACATAGGAGTTCTTGCAGAACATCATGTCGGCGCCCACAGAAGCTATAGATACTGAAGCAGAGGAGTCGGTGTCGGAAATTGAGATGGAGGCAGAAGTAGCTGCTCCAGAGGTTACCAAAGTATTAGCGGAAGTCCCCAAATCACCGAGGACGCCGAGACCAAAGCCGACCCCAACCAAGGAGACCACGAAGGATAAAAAGGGCAAGCAACCTGCAATACCAGTGCGTGCATCGCCAAGAAGAAACCCACCAAAGCCTACCGCACAGGAGAAGGGCAAAGCCATCAATTTGGAGCCGGAGGAGGAAGAAATCAAAGACATCCCGATGGATGATGAGGATGTGGGAGTAGATGTGGAGGAAGTTGAAGCCCAAGGTGCTGACCCTATCACTCGGTTGCCTGAGTATGTCCCTCCGCGCAAGGGCAAGGCCAAGGTGCCGAAAGATATCGATGAGAGCAAGGTCCCCTTGCAAACCCCTCTGCTGCCGGATGAAATTGTTTTTGAAGGACCGTGCTTGGGGCGGGTTCCTCTGCTAAAACTCGAAGACTGGGACTTGGCTGATCATGAGAAGTTCCCACACCTGGTGACCGAGCAACTGATGCGTTGCATTATCGACACAACCACTAGAATGACTGCATTGGAGCCGCAGAGGTGGCTTAAAGGAGTAGACAAGGTAGGGTTGCTCAACCTGCTTTGGGTGTCGCACTACAACGCACCCCGGTTACAGTATTGGTCATCAAGCAGCTGCTATGCTTGGTGCATGATGGGTGTTTGTGGCTAGAGGAGCCAATACCCATCACTGACAGGTTGATCCACAGGATCATGCAGTTGCCTTACACTGGAGAAAACCCGACCATGATATTTGGCGGAAAAGGTGGTGAGCAGGCCCTCGCCATGAAAGAGAAGTTTAAGTTGGTAAAGAAGCCGCGTGGGTATGCCATATCCAGCGTATGTGACCCTGCTGTAAAGGTAACTACGCAGATTTTAGCAGGGAAGGTGATGAGGAAGTGTTGCGCCGATGAGGTGCCGGCGCCTGTCGTCGCGCTAGTAGCCCAGTGCGCCGAGGAAGTTTAGTTCAATTGGGTAGACTATCTCCACGGTGAGTTCCTTGCGAACTGCCGTGAAGCACAGGAGCTCAGCAAGACGTTCCACTACGCGTGGCTCTTGCTGTCGATTGTGCTGGTAGCATGGGAGCTGCCAGAGGACAGCCAATTCCCTTTGGTCGTGCTAGACCTACCAGAAGCAGTGAAGTACGCTTCGCTGTGGGCGACCAAGGATGCGTAGCGCATCAAGGACAGCAATATCTTCTGGATCTTGATGGAGATGAACATCCGCATGGCCATCAATCGCAAACCGCGGTTGTCGCCTACGGTGTTTGACAACCTACAGGGCTATGCAGAGTTTAAAGTAGATTTTCACCATGTGGCCATCAGGGCATGGAAGGACCCTGCACAAAAATGGTATGACTTGCCTTATCTGGCAATGGATGACGCCATTGATGTAGTACTTGATCAATGGCCAACAGAATGGCACACCACAATAGACTTGGCGGTGGGAGGGAGCAAGTCTGTCGCGCAGAGAAAGAAGGAGGAGGCCAAGCTAAAGATGACGCAGCTGGCCGAGAAGAGGAAGGAATAGGCCACTGACAAGGCCCAGGCAGAGCGCGATGCCGCTCAGCAGACAACGACGCAAACGGGTGGAACAGAGCAAGGCTCTAACAAAGGTGCGAGGTCGCCTTCACCTGAGACAGAGGAGGAGACGGACGCGCAGACAGAACAACACGGCGCAGATCCCCAGGCGACGCCCACCCGCATCTAGTGTCCAAGGCAGCGAGAGAAAGGAGGGTCCAGGAAGAAATCAAAGGCTACTAAGACATCACTGGACCCAATCACCCTCACAGAGGGTGATCTACACGACATCGGTGACACGGTGCGGGATGTCACCGCGGAGGCCCTACAACAGTTTGAGTAGCAGCAACAAATAATTTTGGGGGCTATCCAGACACGTTTGCAGGAAGTGCAGACCTGCGCATCACAGACTGACACAGTATCTACCAGCCTTGTTATTGGCACTTCAGAAGCTGCCGAGATGTTACATGCAAAGGCCTCCAGTGCGATAGTGCTGCCTGATGGAGCACTGACCACAGAGAATGAAGCTGACAGGCCCACTGTCAGCGCCCTAAAGGGAGTAGGGTTGAATCTGGCAGCGCTCCTTGGTGAAGCGCTCCACCTCTTGCAAGAGGGAATGATTGCAGAGCTGAGGGCCCATGAGCACCGCGCCCTCCAGGTGATTAGTGAACAACGGATTAACAATGAGCAGATGGCACTATAGCGAGACTCTGCCATCGCCGCTGTGACCGAGGCGACCAACCAGAACAAGCGTATAATGCAGGTCGTCGAGGAGGCATGCCGAATGGTCCCAGAGTTGGCCATTCCTGAGGAGGAACCAGTCAAGGTGCGCGTCTGCAAGCTAGCTATAGGGGTGCGCGACGCTCGTACAAAAATGGCGAGGGTTCAGTTGGAGTTGAACCTGCAGATCACCGAGTTACAGTTGAAGGCCCAGCGTTCAACTCCGCTAGAGATAAAGGAGGAGCAGGCGATCGCTGTCACAGAAGCAGTAGCGGCGGTTGACGGTGCAGTAGCAGACTGCACGCAACTTTTTGAGCAGTCGTTCAAGGTCCTAACAAGCTTGCAGGAGGACCCTAATGTAAATCGACTAGAGATAGAAACGCGCGAGCTACAACAGCGCTATGATGAAGTCAAAGGCACAGCGCGAAACGTCGCGCTCACACAAAGATTGGCAAAGATGCAAGAGGCTAAGCAGCTAAAGGAACAGGTGGATGCAACACTACACAAGGAAGCAGTATTGAAGGCACGATTGAAGCCCTGGCTAGATGAGGCTTACACGGTGACAGCCTCTATTGAAGGAAAGCTTGCGACTCAGCAAAAGCTTCAGGTCAATAGCTCAGGAGTAGTGACCGAGCAGATGGTTGAAGACGCGAAGCAGGTAGCCGCACAGCGCACTGCTGACATTGCGGTCATAAGGGTCAAGCTAGAAGGTCTTCGCTAAAAGATCTTCACGCCTGCCAAGTGACTCGAGGGTGAGTCACGATGTTTGTGTTGGGACCCTGTTGGGAACGGGATCCCCCAAAGACAGTTTTGGGGCTAAAAACCCATGTTTTGGGTCAAATTTTGTAATAGAGATGTAAAGTCTCTGCATTTTGTGGTCGCGGAGCGTGGAGGTGTCATGAGTCATAAAGGGTTATCCACCCTTATTTTGTAAAGTAAAGTCGACTGTAAAAGATCTACCCATGGTTCGCAGACCATGGGATTGTATAAAAAGAGCTAAGAAAGCTCTAAGGAGTCATCAAGAGTCATAGTTGTAGATGAAGTCTTGAGCGATAAGGAGAAAAGTCTAAGTTTCGGGTCTTAGTGTAGGTAGAGGCTCTGCAGCTGAGCGTGCAAAGGCCTAGGGTAGAAGTTCGCAACTGAGTGTGTGGACCCTTGCAGCTGTGTGCCCAGGGCAGATAGAGCCTGTAATCATATGAAGATATTAATAAAGAGAAGTATTTTACAAATTTTGTGTCTTTGTTTCCTGTTAATGCATCTTGCCATCTCATGTATGAATTTCATTTAATGCTTATGTGATGCGCGAATGTATGTAATTACATTGGATAATTGAACGCAATTAAGGATATCTGTTTATGCGGTGCTAACTTTGATTGTTTAGTAAGATAATTAAACACTTAAGGATAACTTGGGAATCTGTTCTATATGCTGCTTTAGCAGCGCGAAAGTATCTGAACCACATGTTAGGGCTGCGCGAAGGCCAATCATACCCCTTCGCAGAGGTACTGAAGGGTGGAGTAGAGGGTTAGACAGACAGAGCCCTAGAACTTAACGACCCGCGTGAACGTAGGAATAAGAGGAATAAACCGACATCACAACCATCTCAGGGTGCGAAAACTTGGTTCCAACATCCCCCCATACTGCTTCGGGTGAGACTTCGGTCCGCGCTCCGCGAGCTGATGTCGAAAGGGCTAGTAGTGTAGGGATTTGTTTGGCTAACTAACGCTGAACCTGGGTCAAGCCCCACCAAACCAACACCAAAGCCCGCTATAGAAGGTCAGACTACCATGACGCACCCCACTGGTTCCATGACTTGTAAGCTTTTTTATTCAATTATTTTAATGATTTGTTGTATTGGAGGGCAGGGGGACGAATTGGATTTTATGCAGGATTGTAGGTGGATTCACATTTTGGGCTTGGTCTCCCTATACGGGGTCCTAGCCCCCCAGAGGGCAACATTGGCACTTGTAGGGTGAGCGTTGAGAGCCATGGGCCTCCACCATAACCGATATGACTTCATGGATACAAGTAGTGTTCGTTAATTTCTCCTATTCCACTTTTTTGGATGAGGATGATGCACCCGGTTCACATGCCCAGCTAACTCCACATGTGTACCATACACTTGGCATATGTTCCAGGGTCCAGAGAATTGTTCCCTGCTACAGAGGTGGGGCTTATGTCATCATTCCAGCCCTTATATATGGTCTGGAGGCATTTCCGATCCATTTGGAGACTGATGAGGATGACTTTGTGCCCCCACACCCACTTGGGAGCACTACAGGATTTTGCTTGGAGAATAAGGGGCCACCCCCTTGTCCACTATGATGGGAGTCTATTCCTACATTATGGCACCTTTTTGGACTTCATTAGGCCTCCTCAAAGGCCTAACAACTCACTTAGTTGATCATTCGACCCTCTTGAGAGGCTTACTCATGTATTATTGAGCTATTTGGTGGGCTTGTCACCAAAGGTACTTGTTATTTTGCACATTATTTTATTCTAGGGGCTAAATTAGGCCAAATAAGCTAAATCGAATTCATTAAACATTGTATAAATAGATGATCAGTTGATTCATTCTCTCATCATCACTTGGATTGATCATTCTCTCTTAAGAGATTTTCGCTATTCTTTTGGAGGACGAAATTGGATGGATGGATGAATTTTGATGTTTGGATCTCTTCATTTTTGTCTTGGAGCTTCTATATTGGCATATGATGATGATTGGATGTACTTGCTCTAACATGTAAGCACTCTTTTAATGCTACTTTATCATTTTCTTATGTCACATGCATGTTGTTGGGCAATTTCACTATACTAGGCTGAAATTTGCTACTTTTCTTGTGTGAAAGAGTGGGAATTTGTCTTTTATTAGCATTGCATCATGTCATGGGCCATGTTTGAATAAGTGAATGTTCCTAGAGATATTTTGTTGAAATTTTATCTTAATAAGTCATTGCATATTGTCCATTGAAGTATAAATATCTTGAAGCAATTGTCGCATGCCCTAATTGCCATGCGAAATTGTTCTAGAGACCTCCTTGATGAAGTGAAACCATCCCAAACATTGGAATCATCTTGACTCCATTTCTCCCAAAGGATTAGGCATTGGTCCTCCATAGGTGATCACCCTAAAACATATTTTTCTCACCTTTCTCTCTTTCTTTCTAGGTCTAGCCTACATAGGTCACCTAGGGCATCAATTATCTCACAATCTAGCCATCCAAACACTTCGATTTTTGGTCCACAACTGCGTTGTAGTTTTCTCTAGAGGCCCTCCAAATTTGAAGCAAATCCGATAGTGGGATCTCAAGATATTGCAAGCCCTAGCTCGAGGACCGTTTCTTGCCCTAGGTTTCCCTTGGCTAGTGACCTCATTTGGATCATTGCATTCTATTCCAAGAATATTTATCCATTAATCCTTTTCTCTTCCACAATTAGGTCAAACCCCTCCTTGAGTGAACAATCCCTCTTACATGACCTAATTTCGGGTCCACTTGGTCCCGTGTGGTCCCACAACTTTTCAAAGATAATCTCACAAAGACCATTTGGAAACCAAGTCTTCACAAGCGGTTTTAGTACTAAGTCCCTCCTTTACAAAGATTATTTTTCAAAACCTAGCCCCTAAGACCCTCTTCGCCCTTCTTAAAGAGCCTTTCATCTTGCTTCTTATGCAAGCAAGGCATATATTGAGGCTCTCTTGTGAATAGGCCTCTTCAAGAATCACTCTTTTCCATTTATTGATCCATTTATCTAAGTGATTCCCTTCATATCAGTTCTCCTCCCATCGATGAAAGTCCATAAAGAGTAGGGAGCTTTAGCTGAGGTGACAGTGGGCTATTGCTCCATTATTGCCCTTGACCTAGCAGTTGCCCCCCTAGGATCCCCTTCTAGGACCCCTACTAGTTTGAGCGGTGACAAAGACCAAGAACTGGGGAACCTACAAACGCTATATATATTTCTCAAGAAAATTTGTTAGACATATGGTGAATCAAATCATCTAAGATAAATCCAAAATCAATCAATAGAATGATTTTATCTCCATCTAATGAAAAACAAATTTTAACATCAATCAACGCGATATGGAAATCCCATACCCAGCATGTAACAACCCTGCTAAATTAATCCACCTTATAAAGTTTTAACTTTATAATAAAAAAAACCAACTGTGCGGAAATTCAAACTATAAGTATGTTAAGATTATATATATATAAATTAAATTTAAAACATTATAAGTTTAAATTTTATAAAATATACAATTTAACCTTATAAAATATATATATATATATTAATATTACAAATCATATAATTGAATTATATAAAGTATATATATATTTATATATAACTTTGTGTAAGGTAAAATATAAAGTATAAAATGAACTTTATATGTAGTGTTATAAATATAAAAGAAACTTTATATTGAATGTCATAAAGTACGTATATAATGTTATAAAGTGTACACAATAAAACCTACAGGTTATACGAAAGTTATATGCTATCAAGTCAATTAATGGATTCAGGATATTATTTCATTAACCTACCTATGAGTCACCCCAGCCATTAATAAAACGCGTCCGAACCAGCAGGACATTCATTGCCAAAACGCAGAAGTCAGGGAAAAATATCCGGGAAACTTGAATGCAAGGAAGGCGGTGGCTGCAAGTGGGAGGGCGGCCACCGCCAGACCAGGGGTTAAATAGCAGGGTCTGAACCTGAAGAGAGGGAGAAAAACCGGAGGAGGATTGAGGATTGATCAGCAAAAACCAGGAGAAGTAACCTTGCAGTGGCAGAGTCTTGAGTGATCTGAGTTCTGGGCACGGAGGGACAGAGAGCCTCGGTGGAGAGCTTCTCTGGATTGAGCAACCAGGTTGCTCTGTCTGGTAGGGTGGTATTGGCCATCCCGAAATTGGATCAAAACAACCAGCAGTTCAGAACTGCCAGTTCAGCAGCAGTACCGGAGGTCAGCCAGCAGTACAGGTAGGTGCAGATTTCAGTTCTATGCATTACTGTTTTTGAATTTTATGGTTATTTCTATGGTTGCTGTAATAAGAAAGTAGGGTGCTACACATGGTATCAGAGCCCTGTTCAAACCTTCGGACCTCCCAACCCTACGCTCCTACGCTGTGATTAATTGAAACGATTAGAGAATTCTAAGCGTGATTGGATTTGAGCGTTGTTCCCTTATCAAGATTATTGAGAATCCAGTAGACGGAATTTCATGTTTCTACAGTCTTTCCTCCGTCAGAGCATTTCAGCGTTGTTCCCTTATCAAAGTATTTAGAATCCATTAGACGTATGCCTTTTCTTATATCTATACTCTCTGCTGTAGAAGATTTCATTACTCCTGTAGAGCATTTAGCAGCGTTCTATTATAAAGATATTTAACATCCAGTGGATCCCGACAATGTTTAAAATCCACGAAAAGAAAAACTTTCCGTTGCCGGGACTTGAACCCGGGTCTCTCGGGTGAGAGCCGAGTATCTTTTCGGGAGGCATGGCTCACGCTGTTGTATTTCTTTCTGGTAAATTTTAATTTTAAAAGTATAAGTTAATTAAATAAACGGTTTGAAACTCGTCAAACCAGCTTTTCGATTTTCTTTTCGGGAGGCATGGCTCACGTCAATTTTCGATTTGAGCCTTTACAGGTGTTCAGGGCATAACCGTAGAAAAATCCCTATATTCTTTGTTATTTCTTGAGTATAGGGTTTACGTGATATGCCATTTAAAGTTAAACGATATTAATGGCTTACGTTTAAACCATAATAATGCATTATTCTAGAAAAATGTATGTGGGCATTAATATTTCCATGCGGCTAAGTCGACATTTATGTCAAGAAAATAGTAAAAGAAGAAGAGGAAATTTAATATTGAACCCCTTTACGCAATGAAGGAAAAACCGCTGTTTTAATTCGACATTTGTTCATAATTCCGAACCATAGCACTTTCATTTTCTCAAACGCAATTGATCCATATGGTTTTCTATGTTCTTTTTTTTTTATTCTGAATTATACATGGTCTATGGCTCCACTTTCTTTTTCGAAATTGTTATGAGCTCATGATGTGATTGTATGGATTATCGATGTGTCATTAAACCCACAAATATAATTTTCTTATTACTGTTTGCAGAAAAAAAAAATATATATATATATAAAAAAAAAAAATTGTCACCCTTGTGACAATATCATTTCATATTTGATGCTCATTTGGTTTTTTTTTTAATATTGTTTGTGAAATAATTTAATCAAGTCACCTTTTGGCTTTCAACGTGCCCGTAGAAGTTCATTGTCACACAAGCCTACAGTACACTTTTCTGCTAGTGCTCAAGAAATTTATAGTGACATACCAGGCTTTCCGAGACTTGGGGCTTTCTTGAAAATTTGTGTATCCTGCTGCAAACCCCATTATTTTTTCCAGTTCGTTTATGGTTATGCGACGCAGATTTTCTTCATCATCATCAAGAACTCGTAGAGGCTGTCTTTTTCCTCCCGAGGAATTTGAACTGAGAACACACTGAAAATATGTAAAATAACACTAAGTATGGCGTACTACAGAAAGGCCCATAATAAATCAATATTTCATAAAATTATCATTAGTGAGAATCTACTTGATTTGGTGACCATCTTAAAATTGTAAGGTTTTCCCCAATTTATAATAGCATGTTAGCACATAAACAAATTAATGAAAGAACCGTGCTCCAGGTGAAAACAAGTTTAGAAAGGCAACCGTATCCAAAAAGAACTGTTGCTTCTGTATAGGAGCTGCACACGGTAATTATGACTGTGTATTTGCTTTCTTTTCATGAAAGACAGTTAAACTTTTAAATAAATCTAAACCTCCTCTTACAAGTCAGTTTCCATCACAGAACACCCTACTGTCTGCGCACCATATCTCCTTATCCTATAAGGAAGCACATAGCAGTAATCCAGGAAGCACATCACAGTTACACCTCTGCTGCACCTTCACTGAAGTTATCCCTGTTGTACCTTCATTGAGGTCACCATTGCTGTACCTTTATTGAGATCATAACAAAGTGGTCTTCATAATAGCTACACCGAGATAGGGATCAGGACCTTATCTTCATAAAAAGAACAAGATCATGACTGCTATTTTCACCAAGGTCTTGACTGTATCTAGAATGCCAAAATGTATAACTGTGAGGTCACAATCATGCCGAGATTGTGACTGTGTAATGCTAAGAGTGCCATATACCTAAATAAATTAAGTTTAACAATTAAATTGAGTATGCATAATGGTAGCCATTAAAAACTATATGTTATAATAGTGGTCCATGTTTTAATCCATAGCCAGCTCATATCACTCATTAGGCGTTTAATATTAAAATATCAAACTGTTGGGAAATAATATATTTTGTAAATGTGCTATAAAAGTGCCTCAAATTCCTCTGCCCAGAGCAACGGTAGTGTTGGTCTGTGCAGGCTTTAACATCAGTGCTCACCTGTATAAGGGTGTGACATTCTGCCCTTAGGTTTTTGTCATGGCAGGAAACCATAAATTAGCACACTTCCATCACCCGAAGGAAGAACTACTTCTGAGTTGATTACTTCTGACTTTTGGAAATTCAATTAGCTAATTCATGCGCCAATCAGTGGAGGCACCAGCATGTTAGAACCAATAGCAAACTGCTTGCAATTTATTGCCAAGTTGTCAATGCTGGTAATCATACAAGCTAAAGATTTAATCCATACCCTTGTAATTTATTCGGGGTATGGATACAGATGACCCCCTTAAATGTTATAGTCAGGTTGAGGTATGACAGTTATGTTACCGATGTACATTGTAAACGAAAAGCTAACATTTTCGTTTTGGGGATGTCATTAGGTAAATAAACTTTGGATGTCTTACCTTAGGGACTAATAACCATACACTTCTGCATTATTCATTTTCATTTTTAGAAAACCCTGCATTAGGACAAGGAGGTCGCGTGGCCACCCTCCTTGACCTCGGTACCAGTAAGATCCGCCTAGCGGGTAAAAATAGCAAAACTATACCCGTTTTAAATGTGAAGTTGCAAGGAAATTGGTGTGTTAAAATTCGGTTATCCGCCTCATTTTTTTTTTATATATATACATTTTATTTGTGTTCAGGGACCATTACTATGGTAAAGACGTATGAGCGACGACGACGTGACCAGGCAGCATCATCACCATTAATGTCGCCACCGTCGCCATCGCCATCCCCCTCACCCTCGTCACCACCAAGGCAACCGTCAACATCAAACGCTCCAGCGCCAGAGTTGGCTGTGATAATGAACTCTTTGGAGGCCTTGTTGGAGACTTTAAAGGAATCAACTAAGGCTAAAAACAAAGAGGAATTTCAGCATGTAGCCACCAATTCAGCGGAACCACATAATTTGGAGCCCAGAGGATCGAGAGAAGACATCTCTAGAGAGCTTCAGAAAATTAGACTCCCAGAATTTTCGGGAGGTCGAGCTGGTGAACGCGCTGAGGCATGGTTGGAAGGGATGAACCGGTGCTTTAGGTTAAGAGAATATTCGCCTTCAGCAAAGACAAAAATTGCCGTGTTTCAACTAAAGGAAAGTGCCCTGATTTGGTGGGGAAACCTGGAAAAGCAGCTACACCTTACATCCGACAACGTTCCTTGGGATCTGTTCGAGGAAAGGTTCCGCGCGAAGTACTTACCTCCATATTTTCAACAGCAGCAAGCCAGAGCCTTTCATACACTAATTCAGGGAAGTAAAACGGTGGAAGAGTACGAAATAAGGTTTATGGAGCTGGTAAAATACATTCCCTACTTAGACTCTGATGAACGTCAAGCTGAACGTTTCATATTTGGGTTAAACCCTCGCATCAGAGCCTTGGTAAGTATGTGGAAACCATCTTCGGTAGCCGAGGCAGTCGAATGTAGCCGATATGCAGAAGAACACCTAGGAATCAAAAAGGATATAGGGCCAGCAGGGCCTTTACAGTCAGGACTTCCAGGGAAGGCTCCACGGAACTTTTTCAGAGGAGGTAGCTCGAGGCCACCTTACGGTAACAGGTTTACCCCAAGTATGGGGACAAGAGTTCCCATGGCTGTAAACACTATAGCTGCGGAATCATCCAGCACCAGACCTTGGACATCGCGAGGGACTACCAGCAGAGGAAGGGGTGCGAGAGGAACCAACATGGGAGGACGCGGCTCGTTCTCTAGGAACTCTCACCTTAATTCAAGAGGATCAGTGCAGCTCAATTGTTGGGGATGTGGGGGGCCGCATTTCCAGCGTAACTGCCCAGAAGCGTCATCGGACATATTGCAAAGCACTGGGAGGGAGCCGATATCAGCCAAGCGAAGTAATCATAGAATTCATGCAGTAGTCAACCACGACCAAGCAGCCCATCAATCCACTGTAGTGGAATCTTCAGGTATTATCAATGGTGTAAAACTCAAAATCTTATTTGATACTGGTGCCACAGATAGTTTCATTTCGTCATATGCATTAAACAAATGTGGGCTGGCAGCTCGTAGACAAAATGAATTCCACCAAGTGGAAATGGCCTCAGGAGAACTCCAAACCGTAGGCTTGAGTGTGGATCAATGCAAAATTGACCTAGGGGTCTGCTCGACTAAACTAAAAGTCTACGTCACCGCCCTAGGGACGTATGATCTTATCATAGGTATGGATTGGCTGGAAGCTCACCAAGCGTGGGTAGATTGTTATGGGAAAAGGATTTTGGGCTTAAATGATGAGGGGGAAGTAATCCAAATTCAAGGAATTAAGAGAGAAATTTCTTTGCGCTACATTTCGGCAATGCAGGTGAAGCGTTGTTTAAGAAAGGGTTGTCAGGCTTATGCAATTCACGAAGTAAGCCAGGAAAAGGGACCGTCCTTAGAACAATATCCGGTGATAACCGAGTTCCCGGATGTATTTCCAAAGGAACTACCTGGATTACCCCCGGTAAGAGAATTGGATCTCACTATTGAATTAAAGCCAGGTACCCAGCCGATTTCTAAAACGCCTTATAGAATGACAGCTCCAGAACTTCAGGAATTGCAAATCCAGTTGAAGGAACTACTCGATATAGGGCTTATTCGGCCCAGTACCTCACCTTGGGGCGCTCCTGTAATTTTTGTGAAGAAGAAAGATGGATCCTTAAGATTATGCATAGACTATCGGGACTTGAATCGAGCTACAGTAAAGAATCAATACCCTATGCCGCGAATCGATGACCTTTTCGATCAAATGAAAGGAGCTTCTGTCTTTTCAAAAATTGATCTTCGATCAGGGTATCATCAGCTAAGGATTTCTGAAAATGATATCTCTAAAACAGCATTCCGGACACGTTTTGGGCACTATGAATTTACTGTGGTACCATTTGGGTTAACAAATGCGCCAGCCGTATTCATGAATCTTATGAACAGTGTTTTCCGTCAGTATCTTGGTAAATTTGTACAAGTCTTTTTAGATGATATTCTCATCTATTCCAAGAATGAAGAAGAGCATAAGGAGCATTTGCGGTTAGTATTGTCCTGCCTTAGAGAACGTCAGTTATATGGAAAACTGTCCAAGTGTTCCTTCTTTCAGGAAAAGATTCATTATTTGGGTCACATCATATCAGGTGAAGGGATTTCAGTAGATCCGGAGAAGGTAAAAGCGATCATGGACTGGCCAATACCGAAAAATGCACATGAGATACGAAGCTTTATGGGCTTAGCAGGTTATTACCGGAGATTTGTGGAAGGATTCTCCAAAATCGCGAAGCCAATCACAACCCTCCAACGTAAAGGTGTTAAGTATGAGTGGACCGAGGAATGTAATAATGCATTCTCTGAACTCAAAAGACTACTCACTAGTGCACCAATCCTAAGAGTCCCGGATATGGGCAAAGACTTTACGGTATGTACGGATGCATCCAAGCAAGGGCTGGGTGCAGTGTTAATGCAGGACAGGGGAGTGATAGCTTATGCTTCCAGAAAACTAAAACCTCATGAAGAACTTTATGCTACTCACGATCTAGAATTGGCCGCTGTAATGCTAGCTTTAAAGATCTGGAGACACTATTTGGTAGGACGAAAGTTTAAACTTAAAAGCGACCATCAAAGTCTACAATATTTGTTCACCCAAAGAGACTTAAATGCCAGGCAAAGGCGATGGAGTGAATTCCTAAGTGAGTATGACTTCGGAATATCATATATTAAGGGAAAGGAAAATGTGGTAGCCGATGCCTTAAGCAGGAGACCCCGGATATTTTCTCTCATACCCATTAAGGTGGACTTAAGACAGCGAGTGCTGGATCGCCTTATAAAAGACAGCTGGTATTTAAAAGTGAGGGCAAGTCTTGAGGGGATTAAGGTGAAAGAATCTAAGTTCGAGGGTTATGAATTAGAAAGCGATGGGATTTTGCGATTCCATGGAAGGATGTACGTTCCTGATGATAAAGATCTTCGAGAGACCATCCTCAGGGAAGCTCACAAAGCCGTATATTGTGCTCATCCTGGAGTAGGGAAAATGTATGCGGATACCAAGAAACTCTTCTTTTGGGCAGGCATGAAGCGTGATATCGCTCAATTTGTTGCAAAATGTATGGAATGTCAGCAAGTTAAGGCAGATCATTGTCACCCAGCGGGTCTCTTACAACCCCACGACATACCTATGTCCAAATGGGAGACCATCTCTATGGATTTTATCACTGGACTACCTCTTACTTCTCAGAGACACAATGCCATTCTGGTAGTGGTGGATAAATTAACAAAAAGCGCCCATTTTATTCCGGTAAGGGATACTTATGATGTTGCTGACGTAGCTCGAGTATTCATAAACGAGATTATCAGATATCATGGAGTACCTAAGAAGATTATATCCGATAGAGATTCGCGATTCACTTCCAGATTCTGGACGTGCATGCAGACAGCCTTAGGTACTCAGCTAAATTTAAGCACGGCTTACCATCCTGAAACTGATGGGCAGACTGAAAGAGTAAATCAAGTACTTGAAGACATGTTGCGGATGTATGTAATGGATCAGCAATCCCACTGGGAAAAGTATTTACCCTTGGTTGAATTCGCTTACAACAACAGTTACCACAGTTCAATTTGGGATGCCTCCATTTGAAGCTTTATATGGCAGACCGTGCAGAACACCGTTAAGTTGGGACAGGTTAGAAGATCGAGTAATAATAGGACCAGAATTAATCCATGAAATGGAAGCGCAGGTCAGGCAGATTAGAGAGCGATTAAAGGAAGCACAGGATAGACAAAAGAGTTATGCTGATGCTCACCGGTCTGATAGGAGGTATGAAGTAGGGGACCAGGTCTTCGTCCGCATCAAGCCAAATAAAAGTACTATTCGATTCGGAAAAGGGACAAAGCTGTCACCCCGATTTATAGGACCGTTTAAAGTCGTGGAAAGAGTTGGACCTGTGGCCTATCGTCTTGCCCTGCCATCTCACCTGCATAGAATTCATAATGTATTTCATGTTTCTGTATTAAGGCATTATGTAGCTGATCTATCTCATAACATCCAGTGGAAAGAATTGCAGGTATCGGACGAGGGAGTCATAACGGTCGAACCGTTACGTATACTAGAACATAGAGTTCGACAGCTGAGGAACCGCCTGGTGGACCAAGTTATGGTCCAGTGGGACAAGTATAGTCCTGGATCAGCGACTTGGGAGGATACAGAGGACATATGTCAGAGATACCCTAGTTTATGTCCATTTTGAAGAACTTTACTCTATGTTTAGTATATATATTTACTTCACCTCTGTCAGAGAATCAAAAACATTTGAATGATTAGTGATAAACATGAAACTTTGCGGCATAATATATGTTTAAATTCCTGCTGGTACATGGATACCAAAATAATATATGTTTAAAATTCCTGCTGGTACGTGGATACCAAAATAATATGTGTTTAATTCCTACTGGTACAGGGATACCAAAACAATATATGTGATTATATTACTCAATTATAAATGTTGAAGTAAAGATTAAGACTGTCAAATGAATTTACTTCTGGTAGAAATTGAACAATATAAATCTATTTTATTTTATGCATGTCAAAACGAGCAACTGAAATAAAAGACAGGAAGTGAATACACCCTATAGAAAAGTCAGAATACATGCATGAGAAAATGAACAAAATTTTGTTATATGTAGATAATACATAAGTTATTTCGAATATGCTGATGCACATCTTACAAATGCCGGGTAAGTATAAGATTGCAGGTAAACTACGATTGCAGATAATTGATCCAATTTTCGAGATGACCACGTGATGACAGAACTCAGATCAGTTAAAGCTCAAAGTGATTCTATGATAGGGTAGTAGCCCTGATACTACTGGAGGGGTGGAGGTGTTACCCACCGTTTATCCTCCGAAACCTGGAGTTATGGGAGGACTGTGCGAGTCACGCTCCCCTAGACGTGTGATGATGACTGCCGGATGCCTACTGGGAATCAAGTCGGTATAGTCGACGCTGTTACCTTTGTGTTATGAATGGTTAGATCAGTAAATTGACGCCATGGCATACTCTAGTAGAGGACGGATAGGATGGGAGCAGAAGAGATTAGGAAGGATAGGATGAGTTTGTATAGCTTGGGAAGCTAGATAGGAAAGGGCATGTCCGTTAAAACCTTGAACCTAAAGCTCTAACTTCGGGACGAAGTTTTCAGAAGGGGGAATGTATGTAACAACCCTGCTAAATTAATCCACCTTATAAAGTTTTAACTTTATAATAAAAAAAACCAACTGTGCGGAAATTCAAACTATAAGTATGTTAAGATTATATATATATAAATTAAATTTAAAACATTATAAGTTTAAATTTTATAAAATATACAATTTAACCTTATAAAATATATATATATATTAATATTACAAATCATATAATTGAATTATATAAAGTATATATATATTTATATATAACTTTGTGTAAGGTAAAATATAAAGTATAGAATGAACTTTATATGTAGTGTTATAAATATAAAAGAAACTTTATATTGAATGTCATAAAGTACGTATATAATGTTATAAAGTGTACACAATAAAACCTACAGGTTATACGAAAGTTATATGCTATCAAGTCAATTAATGGATTCAGGATATTATTTCATTAACCTACCTATGAGTCACCCCAGCCATTAATAAAACGCGTCCGAACCAGCAGGACATTCATTGCCAAAACGCAGAAGTCAGGGAAAAATATCCGGGAAACTTGAATGCAAGGAAGGCGGTGGCTGCAAGTGGGAGGGCGGCCACCGCCAGACCAGGGGTTAAATAGCAGGGTCTGAACCTGAAGAGAGGGGGGGAAAAACCGGAGGAGGATTGAGGATTGATCAGCAAAAACCAGGAGAAGTAACCTTGCAGTGGCAGAGTCTTGAGTGATCTGAGTTCTGGGCACGGAGGGACAGAGAGCCTCGGTGGAGAGCTTCTCTGGATTGAGCAACCAGGTTGCTCTGTCTGGTAGGGTGGTATTGGCCATCCCGAAATTGGATCAAAACAGCCAGCAGTTCAGAACTGCCAGTTCAGCAGCAGTACCGGAGGTCAGCCAGCAGTACAGGTAGGTGCAGATTTCAGTTCTATGCATTACTGTTTTTGAATTTTATGGTTATTTCTATGGTTGCTGTAATAAGAAAGTAGGGTGCTACACAGCACATACCACAAATCAACGAACAGTGATAAACCCTCAGAGTTGCAGCACCGGTTTTCCCGCATTGGTTTTTCCCGGGGGCTATTTGTCCAAAAATAACTGTGTCCTATGTGTTGTATTTTGCTTTCTTGCTCAGTATTTTGTTTCCGCATATATGTAAATTAAGTAAAGGCTGCAAATGTATTTGCTTCGATATTTACCATAGCACACAATAAATAGCTTGCATGATTTAATCAAGTAGGCGAAGTAACATCATTTTGCTGTAGTAGGGATTCCAGCTTAAGAATTTTCACACGATATCAGAGTGAGTGCATGTGAGACAAGAAGAGCAGAACCAGAAACCCCAGCGCTGAGCAGAACGGGAAATCAAAAAGTTGCAAGAGGCAGCAAGTCGAAACCCTAGAGGGTTTGTGCAGTTCTAGTCGAAGGATCGAAAATTCGAGGTAGTCTCTCTCTCTGAGTGAGTTGACGGAGAGAAAGAGCTTCCAATTCGAATTTTGTCGTGGCAGAGGGAGCAGCGCTGAGCCTCAACGTGAGGAGCAGTTGGTGGATGCAGATTTTTCAGTAGGCAACTTTGTCGGGTTGAAAAGACGTCAGAAGAAAGAAGCAACAGAGCATAGTGAGGGAATACTTCCTCAGTGATTTCTTGCCGAGGAAATCAACATTTCTCAATTGCTGAGCAGTAGAGGAGCAACAACTTACCAACTCCATCAGGGAGTGCGTAAGTCAGCCTAGGAGCTATGCAGTAGGGAGAAATAGGGAGTTGTTCAACAGCTTTTAGAGGAGATGGAAATCAGTGGCTTGAGGGATTAGGATAGGTTGGATGGGGCTTCCAACTATGCCATCTAGAAGGCTAGGATGACCTTCCTGCTAGATGAGCATGCCCTCAAGATGTACGTTGATAATGTGGTGGCTGAACTTGCGGATGCAGATTTGCTGAAAAAGTACAAGGCTGAGATGGCTAAGGCAAAGAGGATGATCCTGGATGGAGTCAAGGATCATGTGGTGTGCCATGTTGCTAGCAAAGGGACCGCTAAGGAGATGTGGGATGCCTTAGCCACATTGTATCAAGGATCTTCCAAGCCGCGGAAGATGTACTTAGAGCAGAAGTTGAGGTCTGCTCAAATGCAAAAAGGAGAGCGAGTGGATATGTTCCTCATGAAACTGAAGGAGACCCATGATGAGCTGTCAGCTACAAGACATACACCTCAGGACTTGGAGTTAGTGAGACTGGCTCTAAATTCCGTCTCAGATGATTGGCAGATCTTTGTCTAGAGTATCCTGGGCAGAGCAACATTGCCAAATTGGGACAAGATGTGGGTAGCTCTGAAACAAGAAGAGCTGAGGAGAGACCTACTTAAGGTCAAACTTGACGAGAGCAGCAGCAGTAGTGGGTCAAAGCCCAAAGTAGAGGAGGAGGATAATGCAGTGCTTGCATCGAAGGGACCTTTGATAGCATGTTGGGTTGTGTGAAGGAAGCCATTCAACATAGGGGGCCCTCATTAGAGTTCTTTACATCCCAGATTCGACCCATCATTCAGCGTAGGTGGGATCGTATGAACACACCTTTGCACATGGCAGCATATGCATTAAACCCAAAATGGTATGTTGAAAGGCATGGGAGAGTGCCTCCTATTGATGATCCTGAGGTAAAGAATGGCTTCTTAGATGCAATTGCAAAGATGTAGAATGAGGAGGGGTAAAATTTTCGAAGACAATTTGTTTAGTTTGCCTCTCTTAGTGGCCCCTTCAACACACGTGGTGCTCAGGTAGATCGCATAGACCTAGCCCAAGATGACCAGATTGGTTGGTGGAGGATGCATGGGGATGGTGCTCCAAAGCTCAAACATCTAGCTATGCGTTTGTTGTCTCAGATTGCTAGTTCCTTTGCAGTAGAGAGGAATTGGTCCACATATAGCTTCATCCACTCTATCAAGAGGAACAAGCTTACTTCTAAAAGAGCTGAGAAGTTAGTTGTTGTGCACAATGCCCTACGTCTTGAGCATAGGAAGACACCTGAGTATTTGAAGGGACAAGCAAAACGATGGGATGTTGATCCAGAGGATGATGCACATGTAGATATGGAGGAGAGACTTGATGAGACACAGATGGGTTTGGTTGGTGTGCCACTTAGCATGTTTGAGAATGCAAGTGATTCTAATTCAGATGGTGACATGGTTGATCCTGATTTATTCATACAGCAGTTGGATGCAGAGGCTAACGAGGCATTACCTTGAGCAATTATGCTCATTTATCTTTTGATATGTTCTTATGTTATTAAATTATTTGCTTTTTTGTTCCAGACTTCAGTTTATTTTGAATCTTGATATATGATATATTAGACTTGAGTCTTGAATCTATAAAATTTTGACTCTTGATGTATCAGACTTGACTTCTATTTCAATATTCAGTATTCAATGTTCATAGTTGGAACATCAATATGGTTTAAACTTTAAAACTTTAAACATTTATTTTCATTGTACATTGTTAGTAGTTACACTGTACAGTTACAAGCTTACATGTATGATGTATGATTATATGATATCATGCTTTTCGTTTTAAATTTGTTTCAATTATATGATTCATCGAATTATCATTTATACTTCATGATGTAAGTGTTATATATTATATAATTATAAATACAATTACATTATAAATATTAAAATTTCAATGATACATATTTATAAGTTTTTAAGACCCAGACGTCCCCCCACGTTTCCTATAAATTGGTTGGGATCTTTTGCATAGGCCGCTCCTGCATATCCCCGCTCCCTCGCCCCCTCGTCCTGGAAACTCGGTGGAACATCGGCTATCTTTCCCTGGGCTTCTTTTCGCAACCTACTCTAGAGACTAGTTCAAAACAGTTAAGGGAAATGATTCATCTAGTTAGGCACCTAACCTAAAATAAACCAAGATATTGCATTTCACTTAGTTTTTAGGTGTTTCATTTCATATAGGATAGTGAAGCATCCTAAGGCAACAACTGTTCATCCAATGGCTTGGTAGATAATTCACATAAAGTGAGTATTTTGACTCCATTTAAGGCACTGATATTTTAAGTAATCTAATCAAATAATTGAACATGCTAAATTAACCAAGTTGCTAGGCCATTCAGTTGTGTGTGCCCGACTTGTTGATTGCCGACGGGTCTCTCCATCTTCACATTTCATACGGACTACCCTCCATAGTGTGAAGCTTGGGATTATAATTAAATTTCTAGCAGTGTATGTCTATCATTATAAATTCATTTCTAACAAAATATAATTATAAATTCATTTCTAGCAGAGTATACCTCTTCAAATTTATAACTAAACATTCCAATTTAAATGTATGTACATACTTGGTTTTTCAAGCATATCTGGTTTTTCCCAAGTTGGTGTTGATCCTTGGACGATGTTGTTCTGGGCTAAATCCGAGTCCTACTCTTCCGATACCAAACCAACCAAATTTCTCCCTGTCTGCCTAGGATCAGTCTCTCCAGATCCAAACCTAGAAGACTTCGAAAGCGAAGCCTTTTGGCCCCCGTGCCCAAAGCTCCAAGAATAATTAAAGCTCAATCTTCAATATTACTCTTTGTCTTCCTCTTTGTCTGTGATTTTCTCCATATTTCTCCTATGCCTTGGAAAGGCCAAACTTACTTCCCATGGAAAAAGTTCCCCCTTCTTACCGCACCTCCTACCCTTTATATTAGAGAGGTTTCTTCCTCTCTCAAAATTTCTTCATTGCCCTTGCATAAAAATCCTCTCCACTTCTCTCGGCTACCTACCACCTGTAGTTTCCTTTATGATTTGTTTGGCAGTCACCATCTTCATTGTTTTACAATATTTTATGTTTTATATATTAAATGACTTGTAACTTTATTATAACAAATTTATTAAATAAGTTTTATGTTGATGGACATCAATACCCAATGCCTCACAAATATTATGTATATATATGATGACAAACATTAATATCAATTATTTGTTCACATATTATATATCACAAACCACATATATGTGATATTATTCATTAACGTCAATAAGTTTCATTGAATAATTAACAAGTTCTTATATTAACATTTGAGTTTAATTCAATTATACATTGGGTGTTATACCGAAGTAAGTATAGTGGTTTGAATTAAGTTTATTATTGAATGAGCTTATTAATTAATGGGTTAAATAAATTCATTAAATTTTATCATAGAATTCTGAACTTAATACATTCATGAAATTCATGATAGTTAGGTACTTAATTTATTATTAATTCATTTATCCATATTTAGGCACTTTTCATAACCAATTAGTAGTTATACTAGTGTAGTGCATGTGATGCATGCATATGTAGCTATCATATGCATGCCTCGTATGCATGCTAATAATCATGTTCAATCTATAATTTGAGAAGGTCATTACATACACCCCTCCTTTAGAAAACTTCGTCCTGAAGTTAGGTTTTTATAGCACATAAATAACTTAGTGATTAGTATAATCAAGTAAGGGTTGCGTCCCATAATTAAATTCTCGTTTAATGTGAGGAACTATAAAATTTGAATTTTGAACATTTATAAGCTTGCAGCCTTAATAGTCATGCCCTGTCTCATTCGAGCTTCCAAGCTATTATAAAATTATCCTATCCTTTCTAATCTCTTCCGCTCCCATCCTATCTGCCCTCTATTGGAATATGCCATGGTGTCAGCTATACTGATCTAACCATTCATAAACCTCAAGGGTGACAAAGTCGACTGTATCGACCTAATTTCCTAGTAGGCATCTAACAGTCATCATCACACGTCTAGGGGAGCGTGACTCACATAGTCCTCCCATGACTCCAAGTTTTTGAGGATAAATGGTGGGCAGTACCTCCACCCCTCATAGTAGAACTAGGGTGAACGCCCTATCATGAAATTTTATTGATCCTCAATTATTCTTAGAGTTTTGTCATCGTGCGGTCAGTTTGGTAACGAAACTATCTGCAATGTAAATGCTTGTCCACACATTATAACATATGCAACAATATATCCAAAGCCAATTGTATTCAGATAACAATTTCCATGCATTCCTAATATGTTGTCATCTATGATATTGATCTTTGAGTTTATATAACATATGTGGCTATGTCTAGCCATTATATCTGTAAGTTCGCTTTCATGTTAAGTAGTTGAGTGTAGTCATTTCTTTATTTCCATCCCATCATTCATGTTGATATGTAAAATAAAAAAGACATCACATCATAACATAATTCATAATTCATATTAGTATCTATGTACTAGCAATGTTAAGCAAATAATAGACTTCATATTGGTATCCATGTACCAACACTGTTAAACAAATAACATATTTCATAGTTCTAGAATGGTTCAAAATGATGGTCTCAAGTATCCAACCAAAATAAAGTAAAGATATACAAAATAAAGCTTTAAGTGCTTCAAAATTAAAACAAGTTGGGTATATTTTGGCATATGGTCTTTGTGTCTTCCTAGGTAGCTGATCCAGGATTATACTTGTCCCATTGGACCTTAACTTGGTCTACTAGGCGATTCATAAGCTTTCGAACCCTACGTTCTAGTATACGTAATGGTTTCGCCGAATGGTTCCCTTGTCTGATACCTGTAGGCAGGTGTTACTAATTAAGAGGTCAAGGAGGGTGCTATCGTTACATCCTTGTCCTAAATTAGGGGGTAATCTGTTTTGATATGTAATCTATATACTTAGCATACTACGTAGATCTTTATAGTTTATTAAGGGATGCTTATTAATAGTTTTAGCTCAATGTTTCTAATATTTAACAAATGTTGTTCAATGATCTATTTTTTTTTTAAATGCTACCATGTTATAATCTATCCTTATGAATCCAACATGACTACTTCCTTAAAATTTTCAGTAACCTTGTAAATTAATGTTTTTGAGAGTATATATATATATATATATATATATATATATATATATATATATATATAGTCATCAAATACAACAAAATAGTGATATATATATTGTCAGACCAGGAGGTAACTCCTCAAAACAATTCATAATATTCATTAAGGTTGGTATTTATTATATACATGAGGGAGAGATTGTTCATTTCATCTCCTGGTGACTCTTCATATTTTCTATTATTTATTTACATCAATTTCAGTTATTCACCCAATCCTGATGATTAGGTGTCAACATTCCCCCCCTTAATCTAAAGGCATGTTGGTGAGTCCAAGCATCGTTTTGAATCTTTCAAGCTTTTCTCTTCCAAGCGCTTTGGTGAAGATGTCTGCAATTTGCTCATTAGTGGAACAATGGCGGAGATGGATTGTTTTGGCCTCAACATGATGTTGAATCAGATGGTATTTAGTATTGATGTGCTTCGTTCGATCATGGAACTTTGGGTTCTTGGCCAACTTTATTGCCGAGGTATTGTCAATCATGAGTGGAGTCGATTGTACTTGTTTTACCTGCAAATCTTCAAGAATTTTCCTGAGCCACACAATTTCTTTTGTTGCTTCAGTTGCTGCCACATATTCTGTCTCTGTTGTGGAATCTGCTGGAACTGATTGTTTGCGTGATCTCCAGGAGACAGCTCCTGATCCAAGACTCATAGCATAACCTGAAGTAGATACCCCAATTTCTTTGTCTCCATCGAAGTCTGAATCAGAGTATCCAATCAAGATGAAGTCGTCCACCTATGTATACTTGATTCCAAAGTCTTGAGTTCCCTTCAAGTACCTTAGAACTCTTTTTGCATCAGACCAATGTCCCTCACAAGGCTTTTGCATAAACCTGGAGAGGATTCCAATAGCAAACGAAATGTCTGGTCTGGTAGTAATTAGGTAGTTGAGACTTCCTACAAGCTGTATATACTTTGTTGCATCCTCAAATTCTTTTCCTTCAATGGATATGAGCTTTATGTTGTGTTCCATTGGAGTAGTAAGAGGATTGCATTCTGTCATGCCAAACCTGTTCAACAGATCTCCAATGTACTTCTTTTGAGAAAGGAATATGGACTTCGGATGTTGAGTTACTTCAATACCAAGATAGTAATGAACATAGCCCGAATCAGTCATTTCAAAACCTTTCCTCAATTCCTTCTTTATGGATGCAATGTAGCTATCATTGTTCCCTGTCATCAAAAGATCATCTACATATACCACAAGGTACACAATTGTTTTGCCAACTTTCTTGACAAATAAAGTTGCATCATCAAGATCATAATGTTTGAAATTGAGTTTCAGAAGATGCTCAGTTAGTTTTTCATACCAGGCTCACGGTGCTTGTTTGAGGCCATGCAAGGATTTCACAAGTTTGCATACTTTATGTTCATGTACTTTCACAACAAATCCTTCAGGCTGGGACATAAAAACATTCTCTTTTAGATCTCCATTCAAGAAAGCAGTTTTTACATCCATTTGATGGACTTTCCAACCGTTCTGAGTTGCTAGGGCAAAGAGTGTCCGGATGGTAGCCCATTTTGTTGTGGGGGCAAAAGTCTCCTCATAATCGACCCCTTCCTTCTGTGCAAAACCTTTTGCCACAAGCCTGGCTTTGTGCTTGTCAAGTGAGCCATTAGCTTTATACTTGTTCTTGTAGACCCACTTGCAGCCAATTGGTTTGGTTCCCAATGGAGAATCAACCAGCTTCCAAGTGCCATTCTTTATCAGGGCATCATACTCCTTTCGCATCGCTTCTTTCCATTCATCATGAGAAGCAGCTTCCTTGAAGGAAGTTGGTTCGAAATCTGTAGACAAATTCAATTCACAATCATAAGAAACATCCATATCAACAGGTGAATCAGAGTCATCTACATCACCTCCATTTTGCCGGTTTGAATTTCTAGTTCCTGTCTTTCCAACCTCATTAGGATGAACACTTTCAAGTGTCTTTGTCAGCCACTTTGGGGGACCTTTCTCAGATGGTCCAGGCTGCTCTGTTGATTGAGTTGGGACTGAATCAAGATTGAGTCTCCCAATTCTATCAATCACATCACTTAAAGTATCATTCGCTGTTGGAGTTTCATACGGGGGAGAGAGTGCTTCAGAAGAAGATTCCACAGGTTGATCTAGTATAGGAATCCCCCCTTCAAGATGTGGAATCTGATTATCAAATTCTTGAAATGATTTTGCATTTGCGAATCTATCCAAGCGATCAAGTTGCCACTCAACAACATTGTCAGTTTTGGATGTTTCAAGAAATATTACGTCTCTAGATACAACAAACTTTTTATTGACTTCATCATAGAGGCGATATGCTTTGGAGGTGTTTGAATACCCTAGGAAGATACACTTACGACTTCTTGCACCAAGTTTGTTTCTATGTACCTTTGGTATCAAGGCATAACAGGTGGAACCAAAGACCTTGAGATGCTTTACCGAAGGAATGTGCACATACCACATTTCATAGGGAGTCTTGTTTCTGATAGCATTAGATGAACATCTATTCTTTATATATACAGCACATAGAACTGCATCAGCCCAAAACATCAATTTTACATTTTTGAAAAACATCATGGAGTGCACCATATTTAAGATTGTCCTATTCATTCTTTCAGCTACACCGTTTTGTTGGGGATTATAAGGCACAGTTGTTTGATGTTTGATCCCATGTTGGCGAAGATAGTTTTCAAATTCATTTGAAGTGTATTATTTTCCATTATCAGTGTGAATAGAGCCAATATGAGATTGTGCATCATTTTCAATCCATGTATGAAAGTTCTTGAATGTTTGAAAAGCATCAGATTTGTTCTTCAATAAATAAACCCAACACATTCTGGTGTAGTCATCAATAAATGTCATCATATATTTATTTCCATTTGTAGAAGGAACAGGCATTGGACCACATAAATCTGAATGAATGAGTTCAAGTTTTCTATGTGCTCTTGAATGTGAATCATGAAAACACTGTTTGCTATGCTTTCCTAGAATGCAAGCATCACATTGCTTAATTTTCCAAGGAATGGTAAGCAAACCAGTAACACCATTTTTCTTCAACACGCAGAGGCTGTCATAGTTCGAATGTCCAAATCTAGCATGCCATAATAAACTTGATGGAAGTGTACCTTCTTCATAATGAGAATTGTATGAGAAATGTTGTGCATGAGCAGAGGTACCTTGCAGCTTGAGAAGCCTTTCTTCTTCTATCCCCCTCATGACAAGTGAGTAGTCAGATGCTTTTCTCACCTCAAGCTTTCCATCAAACATATGAATGGAGTGACCTTGCTGGCGGATGTGGACCAAGGATAGCAAGTTTCTCTTCAACTGTGGGAGATATAGAACATGATGCAGAAGAAAGTCTGGAAGACCAGTGAATTTAAGCCTGATTGTGCCAAGCCCTGATGGCTTGAGTTTTGATTGGTCTGCAAAGTATACTGCTCCATCAACATTATCAGTAAATTCTTCAAAAAAATATTTTCTATGAGTCATGTGGCAAGTTGCTCTTGAATCAAGCAACCAATCATTTTTCCAAGAAGCAAGTGAAGCATTAAATAAGTCTTCATCTACCCCAATATTACATTGTGCCACAACATAATGAGCGGATTCAGGTGCTTTACCTTTGTCCGTGTCATTAGTTTTACCTTTGGGTTGGTTTCTTTGCTGCTCAATTTTGTCCCAAGGTAACTTGCATGTGGAGGCATCATGTGATCCATTTCTTTTGTAGCGTATGCAGTGCAAATCTGACTTTTCTCCTTGAGAGTGTCTGCCCCCTTGCCTTTGAAATATCTTCCTCTTCCTCTTCGACCACCTCTTCCTCTGGAAGAATCTTGGGCAAGATTCTTTTCTTTATGAGCAAGGCACACAACCTCTTCAGAAGATTCAGGGGCTGTCTTCTTTCCAAAAGCTTTCTCTCTTTCAACAATTTTTTTCACAAGAGAGTCAAAGGTAATATCTTTGAGATTTCCATTTGCTTGCAATGACTCAAGATAATTAGAGTAAGTAGGATAAAGTGCCTTGAAAAAAGCTATCAGAGGAATATCCAGTTCAACATTAGTGACTTTGATATCATGCATTATAGATTTTACTTCTGATGCAAGAGCAAGAGGATCATTGTTTTGTAATTCAAGAGTGAAGAGTTTAATCATGAGTTGAACAACTTCAAGTGCAGAGTGTGAGTCATAGAGTTCCTTCAGTTTTTGTAAGGCTTCGAAAGCATTTGAAAATGGCGAAATATGGTGACTCACCTCTTCACTTACAGATGCTGCAATTAATGCATAGGCTTTGCTGTTCTTATTTTCCCAAATGGCGAACTCCTTGTCTGAGGTAGGCTGTTTTGGCTCTTTGTCTCCGTCTCCAACACACTCCTTTCCACAACTCATTGAAAATGAGAGTGTTTTATCTTCCGGGACCACTCAGGATAGTTCTCCTTGCCAGTGAGAACTACTCCCACAATAGATATGATTGAATGCATTGTAAAATCTGAGTGCTGTAAAAATACTTCTGGCAATATACTGTAAAAAAATTGTACTTCTGCTGCCAATAGACTATAAGAATTTGCACCTCTGCTGGTAATATGTGTAAAAAAAAAAACTCACTATGATATATTAAAACAGGAGTATTAAAACGGATGTGGACAGAGGATAGTGTAGTATTTTGGGAATGAGACAGCGTAGTATTTTGGGGAATGAGACAGCGGAGCGGATAGGTGTGATGTCGTGGGAGGATGGCTTCCGTTCGCAACTACTATATGATTCTCTAATCCCTGTAATGGCAGGTAGGGACGACGATCACTGCCAGTTGAAGAATCTAACGGGAGTTAGTATATGGGCAGTAGTGCAAGGGAGCATCGTCAAAAGGGAGCATCGTTACGCTGCAACATACCAGTCAACACAGTTACACTGCAACATACCACAATTACGTAGGATTGAACATAGTGAGCCATTGCTCTCAATTTATCAGCACACCGAGGCAACGTAGAATTGAGCACAGTCAGCCACCACTTCATGCTCATCACACCACATTCTTTACCAAAATTTTCATGCTCAGACACTGTTCACTAGGACCACGACCATGTACAAGCTGGTTCTTTAAGTGCATCAAACACTGGAGTGTTATATTAGAGCGGATTCATATGCCAAGGGCCGAGGTATCAGAGGACTGTGTATGGAGGAGGGTCGTGGATGGAGCTGAAAGTTCTAAAGGCCGTCTTCTAATATTGCAAATAGAACCCATACATAGCTCTAGGAGTGGTATGGTGCGTTCAAGCTCAGCGTCAACTTCAATTGCAGCACCGGGTTCTCCATTTCATGATGGGGTGAGTTATAATCCAGAAAATGCACCTAACAGTAGTGCAGGTGGCAGTCCAGATGAAGCAAACCGTGAGGGTGCTAGGTTTGTATGGGTATGGCAACCGGTGGGGAGAGCGCAGAAAGGCTGAGCGTTTTGTATGCAGGTGGAGCAGTGACAGGAGCAGCGTAGCAGAGAATAATAGTGAGTCGCAGGGGAATAATGATGCGTTCAGGCCAGTGGAAGCGTCAGAGTTGCCAGGCTAGCCAGTCTGCATAGGATTCAGAATACCATAGGCAGAATAGGGAGTTACAAAGCAGAGGGAAGCCAAAAATGGCACTAGCTTTGATACCATGTCAGACCAGGAGGTAACTCCTCAAAACAATTCATAATATTCATTTAGGTTGGTCTTTATTATATACATGAGGGAGAGACTATTCATTTCATCTCCCGGTGACTCTTCATATTTTCTATTATTTATTTACATCAATTTCAATTATTCACCCAATCCTGATGATTAGGTGTCAACATATATATATATATATATATATATATATATATATATATATATATAATCAACCATATCTTGCTTTGGATTAAGTATTTTTTTAAATGTAATTATACAGAAAAATACTTGAGTTGTTATTGATGGATTGGAGGTAATGCTCATAAGCTTGTAATGCGATGGTGTCTCAAATATGGGGAGAAATGAAGAACAATCACGTTTATAAACAGTCAATGTGAACATTGAGTTGTGTCTTAAATAGACTCATTCAATAATGAACCGCAAATTTATAATTACCTCAAATTTTTATACCTGCAGAGAAATATTGTAATCAATTTGCAAAAAATGTATTTATTTATTTATTCATTTTTAAAACTATTTGCAAAATTTATTAAAAACTTTGTACAATTAATTTTTAAATTTATTTATTTATTTGGAAATTAAAATATACAATCTCTTCTCTCTATAATCTATGTCACAGGGTTCGCCGAATTTGAACCTTGAGGTTCGAAATTTGGCGAACCCAAAAAAAAAATTCAAATTTGTTCAGGTTCGGCGAACCTGATATTCGAACCTCAAATTAGAACCTAAACGAATTTGAACCTCAATAAATTCGAACCTGAAGCCGAGTTTTATAATTTTTTTAAATTTTTTTTGGGGTTCGAGGTTAAAGTTTGGGCGGTTTTTGTTAGTTGTTTTAAGGTTTATGAGAAGAACCATGGGCAACACATGGTTTTCTCTTGTTCTGCTTCGCGCCAATTAGTTTCCCCCGCTAGCCACTAGTTTGGTTTTATTTACCATTGTTGTCGTTAGATTTTCACAAGCCAACTTCAGTCTGAGTGTACTCGCTCTATTGTGCTCAGTGTTGCTGCTGCGTGTTGTATTCTATACAATTTCCTGAATTCAATTTCTAGACGCTGCTTGTCCCTGCCGCATGGAGCGTGAAATGAATCGTGGTCGTGATTTGTGGCCTGTGATTTCTCCATGATTTTGCAATATAGTTCTATTGTAATTTGTATGTTTAAATTTTGATTATGTTTTAATTATGTGATTTTTTCCGAGATTATAAGTATTTGACATTATACATATTCTTTTCTTTTAAATTTTGGAGATTGAAAATTATGTCATTCCTTTTTGTATTTGCAAACTACAATGGTGTATGTTTACATTTTGATTTAACTAATGTCATTGATAATTAGATGCTATTATGATTAAGTTATTCATGTATGTTTACTAATAAGAATTCTTACTCATATAGCTTTATTGATTGATTTTGTTTTTTTATTATTTTATGTCATATATATGTTGAAAAATATGTATAGTCGAATTTAATGTCAAACCTCATACGAACCCCATCGGAAAACTCGAATTCGAATCAAACTTAATCGTTGCCGAACTCGAATTCGAACCTAAACTGTGTGACATACTCTATAACTATGTCACAGGGTTTGCCGAATTTGAACCTTGAGGTTCGAAATTTGGCGAACCTAAAAAAAAAATTCAAATTCGTTCAGGTTCGGCGAACTTGATATTCGAACCTCAAATTCGAACCTAAACGAATTCGAACCTCAATAAATTCAAACCTGAAGGCAAACCTAAAGATGAACCTGAAGCCGAATTTTCTAATTTTTTTTAAAAAAATTTGGGGTTCGAGGTTAAAGTTCGGGCAATTTTTGTTAGTTGTTTTAAGGTTTATGAGAAGAACCATGGGCAACACATGGTTTTCTCTTGTTCTACTTCCCGCCAATTAGTTTCCCCTGCTGGCCACTGGTTTGGTTTTATTTACCATGGTTGTCGTTAGATTTTCACAAGCCAACTTCAGTCTGAGTGTACTCGCTCTATTGTGCTTAGTGTTGCTGCTGCGTGTTGTATTCTATACAATTTCTTGAATTCAATTTCTGGACGCTGCTTGTCCCTGCCGCATGGAGCGTGAAATGAAACGTGGTCGTGATTTGTGGCCTATGATTTCTCCATGATTTTTCAATATAGTTCTATTGTAATTTGTATGTTTCAATTTTGATTATGTTTTAATTATGTGATTTTTTTTTGAGATTATAAGTATTTGACATTATACATATTCTTTTCTTTTAAATTTCAAAGATTGAAAACGATGTCATTCCTTTTTGTATTTGCAAACTACAATTGTGTGTGTTTACATTTTGATTTAACTAATGTCATTGATAATTAGATGCTATTATGATTAAGTTATTCATGGATGTTTACTAATAAGTATTAAGAATTCTTACTCATATAGCTTTATTGATTGATTTTGTTTTTTTATTATTTTATGTCATATATATGTTGAAAAATATGTATAGTTGAATTTAATGTCAAACCTCATACGAACCCCATCAAAAAACTCAAATTTGAACCTGAACTGTGTGACATACTCTATAACTATGTCACAGGGTTCACCGAATTTGAACCTTGAGGTTCGAAATTTGGCAAACCCCAAAAAAAAATTCAAATTTGTTCAGGTTCAGCGAACTTGATATTCGAACCTCAAATTCGAACCTAAATGAATTCGAACCTCAGTAAATTTGAACCTGAAGGCGAACCTAAAGACGAACCTGTAGCCGAATTTTATAATTTTTTTAAACTTTTTTTGGGGTTCGAGGTTAAAGTTCGGGCAGTTTTTGTTAGTTGTTTTAAGGTTTATGAGAAGAACCATGGGCAACACATGGTTTTCTCTTGTCCTGCTTCCCGCCAATTAGTTTCCCCTGCTGGCCACTGGTTTGGTTTTATTTACCATGGTTGTTGTTAGATTCTCACAAGCCAACTTCAATCTAAGTGTACTCGCTCTATTGTGCTTAGTGTTGCTGCTGCATGTTGTATTCTATACAATTTCCTGAATTCAATTTCTAGACGCTGCTTGTCCCCACCGCTTGGAGCATGAAATGAATCGTGGTCGTGATTTGTGGCTTGTGATTTCTCCATGATTTTGCAATATAGTTCTATTGTAATTTGTATGTTTAAATTTTGATTATGTTTTAATTATGTGATTTTTTTTGAGATTATAAGTATTTGACATTATACATATTCTTTTCTTTTAAATTTCGGAGATTGAAAATGATGTCATTCCTTTTTGTATTTGCAAACTACAATGGTGTGTGTTTACATTTTGATTTAACTAATGTCATTGATAATTAGATGTTATTATGATTAAGTTATTCATGTATGTTTACTGATAAGTATTAAGAATTTTTACTCATATAGCTTTATTGATTGATTTTGTTTTTTTATTATTTTATGTCATATATATGTTGAAAAATATGTATAGTCAAATTTAATGTCGAACCTCATACGAACCCCATCGGAAAACTCGAATTCGAATCGAACTTAATCGTTGTCGAACTCGAATTCGAACCTGAACCGTGTGACATACTCTCTAATAGCATATTTAAAAGCTTAGAAAGTTGAGCTGAAAATAAAATTCCAAATATATTTTAATACTTGATAGCTTAAAAAAAATGGATTCAAAATAAAATCCCAAATATGTCTTAAACCTTTAAACTTACTAAATTTTATTTGAAATTGAATAGAATCAATTCTATTTAATTGTTATTATAAACCTATCATACAAATTTAACCTATTAGTACTTGGCTTTTATCTATTTTAATCTTAGAGTGGGGAATTTTATTGTTGTTGTTTTTTTTTTGAACTCTACTCCATCTATTTATAGCGATTATCTAAGATTTTATATACAAGAGACACTATTTAAATTGAAAGACAAACTTGAACTCTTTTTTTTTTTACAAATATATATGTCATTTCACTAGGTGTTAGAATTACAATATTCTTTTATCTAAAAATTCAGTTTTTATTTTTTTATTTTTTTTTATTAGAGATAGGCCATAAATATGTATATTTTGGAATTGAAAGAGGGCTTTCAAATTAAACAATGGATGTTTTCAATAGCGACCCTCCCATTTAATTTTCAATGTCCAATATTTAGCGTTTAACATAAACCCATTTTTACTCAAGATTTACACTAATTAAAAGAACAAGGCCTAACTCCAAACTTTTTGCTAAAGAAATGTCATTTCACTAGTAATAACTTGATGCTTACCCATCTTTAAATAAGAGAAATATCAAATGAAAATCTTTTTATGTAAAAGAAAAATACAAGCCTATTAACATTCCTCAATTATTTAACTTATATTCCTCAACTATTTAACTTATATAGCCATGCTAATATTATAAAATTGATAATTTTATAAAATTAATAATTTAAAAATAATAATAAAAATTAATTTATTGATTATTATTATTATTTTGAATTTTTTTTTAAGGTTACCACAGTCCTAATCAAAATCTCCACCCACGAGAGAAGTATGTTCAGGTCTCTTCGCCTATTTGAGCGTTTTCTCTTTAAAAATGATTATATTAATTAATATAGAACAAATTAAAGTTATATTAAATTAATAAATTTATTAATTTTTCCCAAATTGAGTTACGTTTATGTTAATTTCAATATTCTAATCAACCAAAACCCATAAATGTGGGTAACATGTATTTTGATATGTTATCTAAGGTTACTCGTTTTAGTATATCTGACTACATAGATAGGATGTATTCAAGTGGTCGATTTGTTAGTGGGGATGTCATTCATGAAATAAAATATTAATATTTCAAATATTTTCCCAAGTTATCTAATGAGAAGATGGATTCACTAACTTCGACGTTATTAATAGTTAATGAGGGAACATGTACCAAATTAGTAAATAGTCAGAATGCATAACTCGAGGTCTATTTTGTCGATACTACTTGTAGTCATATGGTGGGAACGTTGTATTGATGAATGAATAATGGTGGGATGTGTGCGTATGGATCAAGGTGGACAGGTCTACTTATTTATATAAATTTATATATTTATATAAATGTCTATATAAAGGTCTGCTTATTTATTTATATATACAAATGTAATGTAATATAACATTGTACTTTACCTATTGAGACATTGCCAACAATACGTCGACATGGTTTAAATGGTAATTTAAATTAAAACTTGTCCAACAGTTATTCACTTGTGATGAAACCACTGTATTCTGAACAGAATTAAAATAAAAGTTGGCCAAAGCCTCGTTATTTCTTAGTATAATTGGAATTAACCCAACATTCTGGTATTCTGTGCAAATACATTTTTTTTAAACAACCATGATTAATAATAATCAATCTCATATTATTTATTATTTTGAAGGAAGATGGTGAGGTGACCCACGAGCGGTTCGACCATGGGCCTCGTGGAGAATATCAACGGTCGCACAACTTATGGTAGATCGACACACATGGCGAGGTTTTATGAAACAACATATTTCAAGCTGGTTGAAACCTAGACAAGTGCATGTATCATACATTATTTTGCTTTGATAAATTGTGAGAATCACTCTATCACCATTAGGGCAATGGACTACCGTTTTGTTCTTTCACCGTCATGTTTCATTAATGTTTTGACGAGCTGGGGGCTGGGCTTTGGAATCCTATGGTGGTATGACTAAGAACATGGAATTTCTTTTGTTACGAGAGGGTTGCAGTCGATTTATGATTGTCTCGCTTAGATTCCCTGTCCAAAATTTAGGTGTATACTGGCAAAGACAATTACGTACATTAAGTTCAACTCTACCTAATAGAACTCAGATTTCTTATTTCTTCTTGAGTATATATACTTTCTTCTTTGAAGACAACATTGTTGAAGAAGTAAATGAGTAAAAGTACCTTGGGATTGATTTCAACAACAAACTCAATTGGGAGGACTGCAGAAAGAAGAGAATTTTAGGAAGGTGGAAAGCATTATATGCTCTTCAAAACAGATGTAGAGAGGCAGAGTTATGGAATTGGAAAACGATTAAAGTGTTTTTTGGACTCCTAGTCTTAGTCACCAGGTTCGAGTTCGAGTTCGAGTTCAGCGACCATGAAATTCGAATAAAGTTCGGCAACTAAAATTTTGTCGATAAAATTCGACATAAAATTCGACATATAGAAATTCGAAAAAAAAAATGTATATTAAAGATAGATATGCATATGAGAAATGGTATGGCAGCTACCAGCAAGTCCTGTGAGCAACCATTCATAACTGTTCAAAAAATAAAATACATCTGAATCTTAAAATATTCAATCTTTTAAAGATAGATTGACATAAAAAAATATACAAAAACAGTTTTAAAGAATTTTCATTGTCCAATATGGGTGATACAAGGTTTCCAAACTCAAATTAAAAAAAAAAAGCTAAGAGTTAACACACAACAATGAGCAATTTGAATCTATCGAATTAAGCTTTTTGTGGTTACAACTTACTGACACCCTGTAGGTTTTAGTACCTATTCAAAATAGGTTTATATTATTATTTTTGGTAAATCCTAAAAAATCACCTAAATAAAACAACTGCAATATATTTTATCTTCTTATAAAATAAATATAAGAAAATTAATAAAAATAAAATAAACCATTTGGATCTTAATGAAAATTTATTATACTAAAACATATTTTAAGATATATTGTATTATAATATATTCTATGAAATTACAAACGTTCTCAAAACTCTCATTTAAATGAAAATGGTTAACCACATTTTATATTTTATACAAGGACCATAGTATGAAATGGGAAATGCTTTTCACGGACGAATAAGTGCAGCAAAAACCACCAGTAGCACTAAGCTCACATCGACGTATCGTGGACAGTTGAGTTGCATTGTAAATTCGTATTACGACGGTACCCTTTATAGTTAAGCACCAAAGGCTATCACACCACGTCCAAAGCTGGGCTCGAAAACGAATTTAATCGAACTGTAAAACCCCCGGCCGCAACCTAAAGCGTAAAACGCGTGAAAAAAACGAATTTAATCGATGCGTCTGCAAATTGCAATGACCAGCGGCCGCAATGAAAGTCGAAAACAACCCAAGTCAATGAAACCTAACTAAAACCCGCGGGCGCGAAAAAAAACACGAATTTAATCAGCTCAGGCGAATTTAAACGTATCAAAACGAATTTAATCGCGATTTTATTCGGCTGAAATTCGAATTCGTTATGAAATTCGAGTTCGCCGAATTTAATGGCGAACTCGAACGAATTTATTCGTTTGCCCTTCAAATACTTCGAATTTCGAATTTTATGGATAAAAAACGGCGAATCCGGTGACTTAGCTCCTAGTTTGTCCAATGATGCTATATGGGTGTGAATTGTGGGCTAGCAGCACTCCCGTCTCAAAATGGAAACAAATTGAGAAAATCCAAAACGCTTGATCATGAGCAAGTTCAAAATAAAAAGTTCAGTATCTTATGAAATAATATTGAGTGAAACAAGAGCAACTCCCATTGAAGTAATTGGTATGGTGCAGCTCATAAGATATCTAAAAAGAATTGAGCAAATGAGAGTAGGTAGGTGGCCTAATGTTATCTTCAATGAAGGCATGAGTGAAAGAAAAAAAACATGGATGAAACAAAACTACACATGGATGCAAAAATGGAATATCTACTTCAATGCCTGTCCCACAAATAGCAAGGAGCTAAAGGATTTTGTTATGGAGAAGTTTCGTAAAAAGGTATTGGGAAAAGAGTTGGGTAGAAAGAAGAAATATTACATTGAGGAATTCAACCATACATGTGATTTACAACAAAAAGAGTTCATTGGAGCTAGCATTTCATGGAGGGCAAGGGTTCTTGTTGCTCAATTAAGGACCAACTCACATTAACTTCGGTGTGAAACAGGATGGTGGAAAAGGCCAAAAGAAGCTTGGGAAGAATGGGTGTGTATATTTTGCACGTCTGGGGCTGTGGAATCGGAAAAACATTTCATTTTGGAATGTGATGCATTCAAAGACATCAGAGATAGTTATGAGAACATGTTAGCTTCAGTGTCTTGGCATGGTCTTTTTAGCGAGGGGATTGTTGGAAGGTTGGGCCAGCTCATCATCAATTTGAATCAGAAAATGATTGAATTGCAAAAAGGGGAAAACAGGGAACTAATTGTCTCATAGACTATTTTTAGTCTTGTGGACCTTAAAATATCATTTCATTTCATATATGTTTGAAGTCGTTTTACAGTGATTTCCATGAATTTCACTTACTAATGGCTGTCTTAGTATTTGCAAGGCAAACTCTAGCTTATTAAAGCAGTCAAGGGCCATATGTCTCAGACTGTCGTGCAACCTAGAGTCTTCAAAGGTTTCCTCCTCTTCGGATTTCTAAGAATTATCTTCTTCTTGGTCCAAACCCAAAGACTCATGCCTTCATTTTGAGCTTTTTGAGAAAGCTTGAAAGGCTTTTAGGAGGCAGTCTTTCTTGATGAGTGCTCAGACCTTCTCTTTCCAAAGTTCAACACACATATATAGCAACAACTTTCTTCTCGCTGGAGTCTGAACACATTACAATCTTCAGTTACATCAGTGGTTGTTTAAGCTCTTTCTTAAGTTGCAAGTTATCTGACACATGATGCTCAAAGCTTTCCCTAAAATACTCAAATCTAGGTCTATTCGGCCATCATTCCATCTTGGTTTAGTGTTGTAAGTAATTGTTGTGGTGTTTTTGTTCATACTTTGTTACACAACAGGCAATATGTTGTACCTTTATCTCACTTGGTTCTAACTTCTTACTGGTACAACGCTCTTGGCTTGTTGAAATTGCCCATTTAAGCATTTCTACGAATGGTTTCAATGGTTATTTAATATCTAAATCGATGCATGTCTCTTCATATGCTAGGATAGTCCCCATTTTGTCTTGGACAAAATTGTGGATAACCATTTGTACATATTATTTCTATCAATTTTTTTTATTTTTTTTAAAGGGAGGACACCTTTGGGAAACTTATTATCCTTCAACTAAATCACTTCAACATCTTTGTTGGATTCATCTTTATCAGATATATTTTGGGAGCTGTTGAGACCTTTTTGGATGTTGTACTAAGTGTTGGAATTTTTAAAGAGAATGCAACAAATCTGAATGCAACTTCCATAACCGGGACACCTTCTGAAGCAAGTATATTGACCCTGAGTTGCATGATTTACAATTTTATGGAGTAGTTGTAAGTTGTAACCATTATTTAATGTTTTTTTATTTTATTTGTCAGGGTGAAAATAATCAACAAGGTTACACCAACTTTCCTTATTCCTATTTTGTTATCATTATTCTGCATTTTTATTGGCATATTTGCCTCCCCAGTTAATTTGATTCTTTGCAAATTCTTGCATGTTATTTATTTGATAACATGAGTACCATCATAGAAATATTGCCAATGCTCATGGTTTTTAGGAACAAAGGGTCTAAAGATAAACTCTATTTACTGTTACCAGACATCAAATCGTCACAAAGAAACTTGGTGGAAGTTGCAACTACCAATGAATCGACTCTCATTTTGCTCTCTCTGGACTGCTCACTCTCATCCCCTTTAACCGCACACATCCCTTTCATAAGGCACATCCTTATTAGCTCCTAGATCTGTCATTAATACAGAATGTGGAATTCCTCTGCATCGACTTGCAAGCATTAAAGAAAGGAGCTTTGAAGCTAGCAAAGCGAACATCAACATCCGGTAGCTTCTAGGAAAATCCATTCGCAGTTGTTCACTGATTGGAAAAATTATTCTTAGGGTGGTTGGGCCTCTCAGCAGCGATCCACATTTCTCCTCGCAGCCCTCCCCCGAATTTATGCTCTCCTTTCTTTTTTCTTTAAACATTGGCATTTTCAGTAATTATTTAAAATACAATTATGTGATTCTAAATTCTCTCTCCCACATACATAAGATATAGCACTGCAGTATCTTTCTCATTACTGGAAGTTTTGTTAAGAATTATTATGGCGATTACATAATCGATTCATTGGTTGAACAGTTGTGTCGACCATAATACGATGACTGGAAAAATTACACGAGAGAGAGCATCGCTCCCAAACCTTAAAACCTTGTAAGTATCAACTTATTTGTTCATTGATGGTTTTGTTCGTATGAATTTCAAGTAACCACACTCCACGTTTTTATGATTCTTTCTATTTCATTCTTCTGATTTGTGCAGGGATTATTATGGAAATAGCCTAACACCGACTTCTAGAAGAAGTAAAAATCATTTTCTGAATTTAGTTAAATTAGGAGTACCTTTCTTTGATTCCCTATATTTTTATCTACAATTACACATATCTATTTTTTTATCAGCTTAATTTGATTGCATATTATCTAAAGTTGGTAACTCTCCCTCCCGGTGCATCTATTAATTTATCGTAGTCTTTAACGTAATTAGAACAGGGTTTTTCAGGTGAAGAATGTTACAAATACAAGTCTGTTGTACCTGTCTTTTGCCGAGACTTCATTCCTCCAGCTGAAGGTGAATATAATTCTAGTAGCCATGATAATTTCTAGATTTCTTTCAGATGGTATCCTAAGAAATTCCAGAATTTGGCTAATGAAATCATCTATTCTTTCAGAAGTTACTTCTGGTTGCAATTGCGTTTGTTCTGGGCATTTTCTTGAAGTAACTCTTTTTTTACAGGTTCCAATGCCATTAATAGTCTTCCAGCTTGTCATGACTTGCATGGAAATTTCTGGTGTTAGTGTTTCACTAGGAAGCTCTATATTGGCCCCAATCATATATTTTCTTGTAGATTTTACTGATAATCTATCAACTAATGCTGAGGTCAAGACTGTAACTCTTCCTGGACAGTAACTACATTTTGCTCCTTTATGGTTCATCATCCATATAAATAAAATATGGATACCCAGACAAGGTTTCTCTTAGTTTGTTATGTTTGCTATGGAACTTGAGGTCGAGGCCTATATGGACATAATTAAATTTTACTTCCTTATTTACCAAAGAAACAAAATTGTAGTTGTAGGGTGGTGGCCTATAAGGTCTGAAAGTCTTTGAATCTTGCTTTGATACCAAGTGCAAAGCTTCGATTGTAATTACATTTCTAGCAGTATATCTCTGTCATTATAAATTCATTTCTAACATAATATAATTATAAATTCATTTCTAACAGAATATATTATATAACCTCTTCAAATTTATAACTAAATATTGCAATTTAAACATATGTACATACCTGGTTTTTCCAACATACCTGATTTTTCCCGAGTTGGTGTTGATCCCTGGATGATGTTGTTCCGGCTGAATCTGAGTCCTGCTCTTCCGATACCAAACCAACCAAATTCCTCCCTACCTGTCTAGGATCAGTCTCTCTAGATCCCAGACCCAGAACTTCGAAAGCGAAGCCTTCTGGCCCCCGTGCCCAAAGCTCCAAAAATAATTAAGGCTCAATCTTCAATCTTCCTCTTTGTCCGTGATTTTCTCCATATTTCTCCTCTGTCCTCAAAAAACCAAAATTACTTCCCATGAAAAAAAATTCCCCCTCCTTACTGCACTTCCCACCCTTTGTATTAGAGAGGTTTCTTCCTCTCTCGAAATTTCTCCACTGCCCTTGCATAAAAATCCTCTCAGCTACCTGCCACCTATAGTTTCCTTTATGATTTGTTTGGCGGTCACCGTCTTCATTGTTTTACAATGTTTTATGTTTTATATATTAAATGACTTGTAACTTTATTATAATGAATTTATTAAATAAGTTTTATGATGATGGGCATCGATACCCAATGTCTCACAAATATTAATATTATGTATATATATGATGATACACATTAATGTCAATTATTTGTTCACATCTTATATATCACAAACCACATCTATGTGATATTATTCATTAACGTCAAGAATTTCATTGAATAATTAATAAGTTATTATAGTAACATTTGAGTTCAATTCAATTATACCAAATTAAGTATAGTGGTTTGTTTAGTTAAGTTTATTATTGAATGAGCTTATTAATTAGTGGGTTTAATAAATTCATTAAATTTTATCATAGAATTTTGGACTTAATACATTCATGAAATTCATGATAGTTAGGTACTTAATTTATTATTAATTCATTTATCCATATTTAAACACTATTCATAATCAATTAGTAGTTATACCAGTGCAATGCATGCATATGTAGCTATCATATGCATGCTAATAATCATGTTCTATCTGTAATTGGAGAAGGTAATTACACATACCCTGTTGTAGGGAGGCAGCTAGAACGGAGAAGGCGGGGATCAAAGTCATAGTCCCTGCCCTGATCGTTGTCGTGTCTTGCCTGTACAATTTCAGTGACAACAGGGCCAAGAGTAAAATGTTCCTTCGATTTCTTCTAACTTGCTATGTCTTTGGGAAAGAGTGATTGATCCCCTTGAGCGGTCCTATTGTAAACTCTCTCCAAAACATCTCTACAAATCTTTTTCTTGAAGGAATCCATTGTAAATTATCTCTCTGTCCCTCATTCCTATAAGAGTGATATAATTAAGTATTCATTTTGCTTGGGAGTTAGGGGATTTTTCCCCTAGGCATCCCCCCTTCTCCATTTGGGGAAATTTTTTTTGTGGTGCTCAAATAATCTCCATTATTGGATGAACTAAATAGTGTAGCATAATTATCATTAAAATATTTGGGTTAAATTTTTACCTCATACAATTTACTCTCACTCGCAAATTACTTGTGTCTTGTAGTTGCGAGCTAATTTAGTCATTTACTTTACACTTCAAACAATTTTGTACATTCAATTTAAATCTTTAAAGTTTGTCTTTGGAATAATCAAATTTACTTCTAGCTTTGCTAATTGAAGTAGTAATTTGGGGACCCTTCATCCCCTATTGACTCTTTCTTTTGAGATCGGGCTTCGACGAGGACAAGGTCTAGGGAAGAAGTTCAATTGAAATTTGTTCAATTTGCAATCTAACTTAATTTAAAATCAATTAAGATTACATTCCAATACATTCGATTTGCAGAATTGGCACTTGGAATTTCATGTATTTTTGCTTCCTAAGTTCATAAAGTTTATCTATCTCTTTGAAGCAATTGACATTACTTCAAATACATACATTTTGTTTAACAAAGCATTTACTTTTAAGAATCATTTATTGAGTATTTCCTTCCAAACATTACATTCAAGACAATATGCTTCACTTGGAATATTTATTTTTTGGCAACTATTTGATATTTGGCATTGGTCTAGTTTGCTCCAGCTTGTCCATTATTGCATATCTTAACTTGTGGATGTTTATTATTATTATGATGCTTTGAATTCATTTATTGCAATTTATATATTAATTGAATTTGGATGTATCTTTGATCATTTAGTTTTAACTCATAGAACTTAACTTACATAACTTTAAAATAATTGAGCCTTAGTTATTTTTTGTAGGGTCCAGCCCCCTTGGCTTCACTAGGAGTCGGCCTAAATGAAGGAGTTGAAATTTGAATGACAACAACTCAACTCGAGACTAGGCTCCCAAGGCCACACCAAGTGGAGTTAAAGATTTTCTCCACGATAATCTTACGTGTAGGTTCAGGCGACAACAAGCCACAGTGAAGGGACACACCAATTTGACTCATTTAACAACTATATATTGGCATTCGTCCTCCCCAATTTTGGCAATCCAATTCGTATCACATATGAGGCTAATTCAGATTATACAATGGAAAATTTCAGGATTCTTGAAGGACAAATCTGAGGCTACCAAAAAGGACAAATCTATGGGAAGAATTAAAGGACAAATTCTCTATGGTAGGCCGAAATTTTTGAGGCACAACTGACTGAATTTCTGAGGCTATTCATGGGCAATTTGACCAGGTTTGACCTAGCTTTGTATACTGGTCACACGGGAACTATTATCTCAAAACAAGTACTCTAACCCAAAAACCCCCAAAAAAATGAAAAAACAGGCTGAAAACGTAAAGTGTTGATGTTGGAATAACATTTTTTTTTAAGTACATTTTCAACATTTTTTAAAAATGACAGTAAGAACCAATTTTTTTGTGCAAAAAACACCCTGAAAACGAAAAGTGTTGATGTTGGAACGTCTTTTTTTTTCAGGGTACATTTTCAACATTTTTTAATAATGACGTTAAAAATAAAATATCATGATTCTAAAAAACTTTAAATTTCCAATGATTTTCAAGCATGACATTAAAGATAAAATATCACGTCTTTGAAAAGCCTTAAAATTCCAACGATTTTTAGGCATGACATTAAATTTAAAATATCACATATTTGAAAAACCTTAAAATTCCAAAAAAATTCAGGGATTGATTGTGCTAAGAAAAATTACTTATAACTGTTTTCATAGCATTAAAGATAAAATATCATGACTTAGAAAAACATTAAAGTCTTGACAATTTTTCAACCATAGAATTAAAACCAAAGTTATGACTACAAAACAATCTTAAGTTTTCAAAATATTTCAAGCATGACATTATGGAAAAAATTTATGACTAAAAAAACTTTAAAAATGAACATCTGAATGAAAGAGTTATTATACCAAGAGTAATTTTTTTTAAATGCTAAATGTATAGCGATTTTAAAATCTTAGCCAAAGACAACTTGATACATTGCAAAAAATAATTAAAAAGCAACCATCAAATTGACATGTAGTGTAGGTGAACTTAAAGACCAACCATAAAATTGACACATTGTGGGGGCAGACTCGATTCATTATAACGAACACATAATGGGATGGGGTTACTAGACAAGCATATAATGGGATCGGGTTGATAGACGAGCATCGACACGGACCCTGCAGAAAAAAAAAAAAAAAAAAAAAAAATATATATATGAAAAATGAACTCCTTGGGCATTCTTTGATGGCGCTGCTAATCAGTGGCGCTGTGGTGGAAGTTTCATTCTTTATATCAATGATCAACATTTCTACAAAGTCAAGATGGGCTTAGGAGTTGGAACCAATAATTTTGCGGAACTCATTACCCTCCAACACCTATTTCATTTATCCTTGGGACACCATTGCATCAATTTAAATATTTTTGGAGACTCAAAGATCATCATAAATTGGTTCAATGATATTACTGCATGTCACATACACACACTCAGTAATATATTGAATGAAGTTAATATTTTCAAGGCAGAATTTAACAACATTTCTTGCAATCATATCTACAGGGAGCATAACAACAGTGCTGACCAACTATCCAAGGAGGCCTCGGCATTACCCAGAGGAGAGTGGATGATACAAGAGCAACGGGGGTCAAATGAATACCGCTATTACCATCGTCCATATATAGACCAGCACTACCATAGGGTCATAAGCCCTTGATTACTGTTTGTTTTTGATATACTGCTGAAAAACATGAAATTTTTTTTAAATGTACATAGACATATATAATAGTTTCCTATTTTGAACAGGGCCCTACGTGGCTTATGTACAGGTTTATAACAGACTTCTACAACTGATATTATGGCAGATCACCCTGCGTGGTGTATCTGGCCAGTTTATAGTTTTTATTGTCTTTTTTGAATCAGTTCGTGGTGATTCAGGTTATAGCATATGCAACAGCATCTACAATATGTAATTTTTCTATGATTAATGAAAAATTACGGATTTTTCTAGTGGACCAAAATATATATATGAAAAATACAAAAGAACACAAAAATTAAAATATTGAAAAAAAAATAAAAACAATAAAAAAACCACAAACAATAATACAAAAGAAAACAAAAATAAAAAAAATTTAAATATCCTCGCCCACCCTGAGGCCCAACCGGCAGGGTGGCAAGGGGCCGATTCATGACAAAAAATAAATCAAATATAAGAAAATTTAAAAAAAAACAAAAAACAAAAAAAAACATAAAAATGTAAAAAAATCCAAAATTAACTTGTAAAAATAAAAAAATAAAAAACAAAAAAAAAATAAAAAAGGAAAAAAATTCAAAAAACATATAATTTAAGGGAAAACAAAAAAAATAAAAAATAAACCTAAATCAATTTTTTAAAGTTAAAAAAAAGCCTCGTAATAAAAAAAATATAAAATAATTAGCAAAAAAAAAAATTAAAATTAAAAAAAAAGAACAAAAAAAAATTAAAAAATGAAATAAAAATCATGGCACACCTGACCCCGCCCACCCACTCCACCTGGCCGACCCCACCCTAACCTCCCTCCGATCTGTCCTCACCCCTGCCTCCCTACCCATCCCACCCCGCCTACCCCGCGGCCCAACCGACCCAGGGTGGCGAGGGGCTGATTCCCCTCGCGACCCCGGGTCGATTGGGCCACAGTGGGGGCAGGGAGGGCGCTGCCCGGAATCGACCCCTCGTGACCCCAGCCTGTTGAGCCGTAGTGTGGGCGGGGAGGGAGTTGCTCGGAATCGGCCCCTCGCCACCCTGGGCTAGTTGGGCCGCGGGGTGGGCGAGGTGGAGTTGGCCAGTTAGAGTGGGCGGGAATTGGTCCCTCGCCACCCAAGGCCAATTGGACCGCGGGGTGGGCAAGGAGGGAGGAGTGGGGTAGGGTCACAGGGAGGGCGCGGTGGGTTGGGCGAGGTGGGGCGGGTTGGAGTGAACGAGGAGAGGGCCGAGATGGGGTGGTAGGGAGGTGTGGGAGGTAGGGCGGCGTTGGGTGAGCAGGGTTTTTTTTTTTATTTATTTTTTTTTTTAATTCTTAAATTTTAATTTTTTCAACTTTTTTTAATTTTTTTTAATTTTTTTTTTTTAAATTTTAATTATTTTTTTTTAATTGTTTTGAATTGTTTTTATTTATTTTTTTAATTTTTAAACTTTTTTTTTTAATTTACTTTTGGTGATTATTTAACTTTTTTTAATGAGGTTTTTATTTATTTATTTATTTTAACCTAAAAAATTAGTTTTAGATTTATTTATTTTTGGTTTACTTTTTTTTCTTTAAATTATATTTTTTTTTGAAAAAAATCATTTATTTGTTTATTTTTTGATATTTTTTATTTATTTTTTGTTAATTTTTATTTAAATTTATTATTTTTAAAAGTTAATTTTGGTTTTTTTACATTTTTATGGTTTTTTTTTTCTTTTTTTTCTTTTTTTATATTTCATTTTTCTTTTGTCATGTTTTTTTATTAATTTTTTTATGTTTTATTACCAACATGAAAATCACCAACATTTATAAAAAATTATTGACACTCAATACATTATAAAATTTAAAGTGTAAAAGGTAAGCCCTCTAACCAAAAAATGTTGATACTTATCAGCTCTTTTCAAAATCAAGAGGAAAATCACTAACAAAATTTTTTTTTCATGCTTGATACATAAAAGAAATTGAAGTGTCAAAAATAAGCCCTCTAAAAAAATGTGTTGACGCTCCATCAACACTTTTCAAAATCAGCATGAAAATCAATAACATTTAAAAAAAAATGTTCATACTTGATACATAAAAAAAATTAAAGTGCCAAAAATATGCTAAAAAAAAAGTGTATTCTGAATCACCATTTTTCAAAATCGAGTGATTTTTTGCTAACAAAAAAAATTGTTCATACTTGATACAAAAAAAATTTGAAATGTCAAAAATAAGTCCTCTAAAAAAATGTGTTGATGCTCCATAAAACACTTTTCAAAATCAGCATGAAAATCATTAAAATTTAAAAAAAAATGTCCATACTTGATACATAAAAAAAATCGAAGTGTCAAAAAATATGCTAAAAAAAAAAAGTGTATTATGAATCACCATTTTTCAAAATCGAGTGATTTTATGCTACCTCAAAAAAACGGGTACTAGGTAATTTTCTCTTTGATCAGTAACTATGTTATTATTCATCATTTAATTTTAACTCTTAGAACTTAACTTACATAGCTTTAGAATAGTTGAGCCTTAGTTATTTTTTGTAGGGTCCAGCCCCTTGGCTTCACTAGGAGTCAGCCTAAACAAAAGAGATGAAATTTGAATGACAACAACTCAACTCGAGACTTGGCTCCCAAGGCCACACCCAGTGGAGTTAAAGATTTTCTCCACAATAATCTCAGGTGTGGATTTAGGCGGCAACAAGCCCCAGTGAAGGGACACACCAATTCGACTCATTTAACAACTATATATTGGCATTCGTCCTCTCCAATTTTGGCAATCCAATTCGGATCACATATGAGGCTAATTCAGATTATACAAGGGAAAATTTCAAGACTCTTGAAGGACAAATTTGAAGCTACCAAAAAAGACAAATCTATGGGAAGAATTGAAGGACAAATTCTCTACGGTAGGCCGAAATTTCTGCGGCACAACTCACTGAATTTCTGAGGCTATTCATTGGCAATTTGACCAAGTTTGACTTAACTTTGTATATTGGTCAGTTTGATTTGATTTGACTAGAAAATTCAGATTGTATGCCTTGTTGAATGGACAAATTTTTTGAAGAAAAGGTTGTTGGTTTTTTCCCCTGGTTTGGGGTTTTCCAAGAATAAATTTTGTGTCTCGTGTTTGGTTGTCACTTGATGATTCTACTGTCATTATTGTTTTACTATTGATGATTTTCTTGTATAATTACTTAATGATGAATTTGGTATAAAATCAATTGGTTTAAGAATCATCGAAAGTAATTATCAATTAAGAAAATCCGTAAAAGCAACAATTGAATGGTGTTGCTAATTTATGTTTTGATCTAATGCTAATGATAATTAATGCTCTGTGAAGTTAAAATTAACTAATTGAAGTGAAATACTAATTCACCCCCTTTCAGTATTTCCCACAGCATCAACCTCCTAAGGCAAAGTTTCGTGCCCTACCCAGGCATGCAAACATATGGGTGCCAAATTCCAAATAACCAATCACAAGTTGAACCTGAAGAATGGAGGTGAAATACGGGCTTGTAATGCAAGACGGAAAGTGTTAAATATGACATAGGGGAAGATGGAACTACTTTATCCCTATCAAGGCTTCCCAAGTACTGCCCCTCCTATACCAAAAGGGCCTTAAGGGAGGTCCACTTGAGAGGATCAAAGATGAACCCCCAAGTAAGGTGAGAGAACAAGATCACCGTGACAGTATTTCAATCTTCCAGAACATACCATAATCCATGTTAAATTCCCAAGAACAAACATGTATAAGCACCCGATTGCAAAATGACCAAAGTACCTTTTGAGTGCAAGCCCACCTATGTCCATGTTCTCATCCGGATGGGTGAGAAACAAATGGTTGATGCAAGTGGCGGAGATATATGGCATATCATCAGCTAGTGGTGGCTGCCAGGGATTGTTGGTTGTTTGGTTGATCAGCTAGCAGTCAAATGTAAGGGAAAAGCTTTCTCCTATGGGATTACCCACTTTGGTGGGTAAGAATGTCAAAGTATTGATGTCACTTGGAGGGTGTGTTCCACATGTTCCCCTTTTTCTTACAATGTACTACACTAGGTAGTGGGACATGATTTATATCTTGTGTGTTGGTATATGGTGCCTACAATGTTTTTCCAAGCACTTTGGGGCTTTATTTTATATGTGGGTTATACCTTGGCATATGTGTTCCCTTCATATATTTCCAGCATGGGTTCTTTGGTTACTTAGAAGTTTTTCCTAGGAATGTTGGTTAATCAAGCACCTTTTACTAACTCCTTGATCCAATTATTAAAAATTCTAAAGAATGATAGTGTTGAATATCAAGGGATAAAAAGGCACATTAGTATTTCCTTAGTCCATTGATCTAACACTTGAAGCAGGCTTACTAAATATTTGATGTAATGTAAATAAACTTTATTCAAAAGACATGAAATCGCTACAAAAAAAAAATGACTTCTGATTTGCATTGTTCATAGAATATTACTATTTGACATGGTATAGTAACAATTGACCCACAAAAAGAATGGGGGATCATCCATTCTTTTGCAATTTAAGCATTCAATATACCATCAAAAGGTTGTATGATGGAATGGAAAATAAAAATAAAAATAAAAACATTTTTAAGCATATTGTGCAAAATAAAGATAAATTTAACTCAAACCACAAATTCCAAGATGTAACATGACCTAAGTAAAGGCATACATAAAATATGGCTAAAGAAATAATGATGTGTTCTTAACCATAACTTAATCAATTCAAGAAATTATTTGCATATAGTTTGTTTGAATGTTAGACCTTTTAAAAAAATTGTCAAAATGAGATTCAAAATATACACATTACCTTCAAGACTCGACCTTTGCATAATTTCCGAAATCCCCTTTTGAATGCATCAAATGATGGTGCTATTGAAGTCTCAAGATAATACTACACACAAATATAAAAATAAAATAAATAAATAAATCATGTGTATGACTTTTGTCATCCATTTCAGTGCATTCATTATCATCTATTATCAAATTTACTTTCAATGAAAAGAATAATAAGAGTGTTCTCACATAGCATTGTGTTAAAACAACAATGTGATCTAAAGGTTAATAAAGGAACCGTCAAATCAAAATGTGCCTCAATGGAACAACCACTCTCATCTCTTAAAAAAAGCACAATAAAAACCCTAATTAACATTTTCAACTCATACCACAATTTTCTTTGGAAGCAATAAGAGAAAAGAGAAAACTAATGAAAATAACCTAAAAATGACACTCACATAGAAATATAAAGCAACAAGCCTATTACAATTCCGTGATCCTCTTAAACAAAAAGACACAAGAGATTGATAATTTCCTAAGATGACAACTTTCACATGAATATCACTAAGGAACATACAATGAGTATTTCAAATAAACTTCCAATAGTCATGGGAAGCTTTAAATTCCAAATGAGGTGATGGGAAGTCTCACACCGATTGCAATGTGCACACAATGCATTTATTAAACAAAACCCAATGTCTCCTTTTTGAGAAATCCCTAGATAACCATAATCCAAACAAAATCTCTCACCCTAAATGATAACCTAAAGAAGCATCTTATCCAAAGATGGTTAACACAATTTCCTTGTGCAACTAGCAAGTTCCATTGTTGATTCAGCTTCTTTTGGAATGACAAAGGGGAGCTAGAGTGATGATATGAAGAATCAAGCTTGTAAACCTAAATGGATTTACCATATGTCCACAATCAATCTCTTTTAAAGGGCTTGTAGTATGCAAATGAAGCTTATAAAGGTCATCATATGGAATTAACACCTAGAGATCCTAAATTGCAAACTAATTGACGACAAAAGGCCAAACGCCATTGACAAATATTGCTAGTGTTTCTAAGCCCTAAAATCTCCTCCAACAAATTTTCCCAACAAAAAACCTCTTCGTCACAAGACTCTTGGGATGTAACCTCAAGGAGCATACCAAAGTATACATTTGCTCTCTCATCATCCAAATTAGTGTTACCATGAGCATCATCCCAAGGGTCACTCCAACCACAAAATCACACTCCAAGCAAGAGTGTTGAGGGAGTGGCCCTCAAAGCATGCTCTCAATTTTCTCCTTAGGTTCTCTCAAGACACTAGTCGTGCTCTCCATGGCTCATCTAGATACTCCTATGGAAAGAAAGAAATTATATTTTTTTTTTCTCTTAAAGGTGGCACCTAGGTGAGGTTTAGGGTTAAGGGAAAACACAAGGGAGAAACAAAATTACTTCTCCCTCACTATTTTCCTCATTACATTTGTCTTTTTGTGCTTGAGGTTGGGGTGGCAAGCTCAATCTTCTTGCTGGTTTTAGAGGAAGAAAAAATTGTGAGAGCTTGAAGGAGAGAACAAAGGCTGCCATATATTGCGACAAATAGTTAGAGAGTTAAAGAGGTAAGTCCAAATCCCATTCTTCGTAGTTTTTTTAATATCCCTTGGTTATTTGTTTGTGGATCATTATTTTTCTCCTGCTCTTTCACATTCCTTGTTCTTGCTCACTTATTGCAAATTGTCCATCTACGACCTGAAAAAATTAATGTTTCTGTGGTATATGGTTCCATTTTTTATTTGCATGCTGCTAGTGGGAAATTTGCATGAGAGGGAGGAAGAACAATGGCTATTCTCATAGTGACCCATAAAATAAATATATGGTTTGGAAGAGGATAAAATTGGAAATGGAAGTGGAAAAACTTCATTAACACCCATGAGGAGGTTTGTGACGAACCTCTGGGGGTGACAAAAATACATCAATATAGAAGAAGCTACAAAAGATTGCATGGTAAAAAAAACAAAATGTTCAATCTGATGCATCATATAGATTTCGGGACAACACATTTGCATCCCCTCATGCTAGTGGAATGTTAAGGCATGGATCTAAAAGAGAAACAAAAAAATTTCCTTGATATTGGTTGCAAGAATGAGGTGGACACAAAAGTATTGCAATTTTTCTATGCTTGAGGTGTCCAACTAAATACTCTTTGCTTCCCCTATTGGCATGATATGGTTCAAGCAATTAACAAAGCCCCCAAAGGATAAATGGCCCTGTTACCCACCATTTTGTGGGTAATATCCCTAGCAGAAACTTTTTCTCCAAGATGGTCCTCAGTCAGCAGCCAGCAGCTAGCAGCTAGCTCATTGTGCCATCTTCTCCGCCACTTGAGCCAGCCATGTGGTCCCTCGCCCATCTGCCATGATCGTATGTTTGAAGGTGGCCCTCCTGAATCTAAAGGTATGCCTTGTCATTTGGAAATTGAGTATTGTAGTTTGCTTATCATGGACACTTCTGGGCATGAATTAATAGGGGGATTTGGCGGAAAGAATGGGCTAGGTCTGTGCTTTTGTCCCCTAGGCCACTATTGGGAATTAACCTTGGATTCTAGTCCTGTGGGATCTCTTTTACTAACCATGTGGTTGCAGGGATAGTATTTCATAGGAAACCCCAATTTTGGTTGCATGGTCCCGCTCCCTCATCTGCTTATATTACACTCTTTCCATTCATTATTACCCAATCCATCATTTCTCTAGCCTAGTTCCACATTCCTCCATCGGGTCCACATAAGGTTAGTTCGCCGCTTCCCCTTACCCACACCTTGGGTCATGGCTTGGAATGAAGCCCAGAGGTTGATGCAGCTGAAAAGAAAATTAAAAGCATATATGGCCACATTCAACAGGCAAAGTACCACAAAATGCAAAAGATGGCCAGGACAAAAACATTTAGCACGTGGGCAAAAGCCAATACATGAGCTCTACCCGAACATCATGGCCATCACCCTGGTTCCTACAGGTTCTATGAGCCTTCTTCATCATATAGGAACCCATGATTGTCCCAACCCTTGGTATGGGATTAACCGTCCCACCTTAAAAAGGGAAATTCATTGTTATATCTTATACATCATGCTCTAACCCCTTGAGCCCTGAGCAGTTAATCAAAGAAAATCATAAAAAGGCAAAAGGCATAAAAGAAGGGTGGAAAAATCAAGGATGGGGCACCTCATGTACCACGATTGCTCCCTTCTACACATTAGAAACCCAAGTGTGGGCTTCCCTCTTGTTAGCTACCCTTGTACCCCAGCTTGTGACCCAGGGTTGACCCTTCTCATTCCCTACTTCATTCACCTATCTGCCACATGCCACCACCTTTTGACGGATGTACCATGACTATATTATCCCCTTTAGAAGTAAAACCCACCTAATAGGGTGCTTGGTTAACACCATTTGGAGTTTAGGAGACTTGACACGTCCCAAAGCCCATTATGGAAGGGCAGCCCATTATGAAGTCCCCACTTGTGGTCCATGATTAGGTAAGCTCATTTACTCGATTTCTCTAATGACTTGTTGTACTGGAAGGCTAGGGGATGCATTGGATCTTATGCAGGATTGCAGATGGTTTCTAGTTGGGGTTTGGTCTCCCTATACGAGGTCCTAATCCTCCAGAGGGCTACATTGGCATATGTAGGATGATTGTTGAGAGCCATGGGCCTCCACAGCAAAAGATTGCACTCCATGGATCCCTATAGCCATTCAGAGATTGCTCATGGTTCACTTATTGGACGAGGTGGATGCACCTAATCCATCATGCCCAGCCGACCCCAAATTCTACACCATACACTTGGCAGATGATCCAGGACTTCCACGATGATGTGGCATCACCTACACCATCATCCTAGCCCTTGCAAGCAATCTACAACATCTTCGATTTGTTTGGAGACCCATGAGGACACTTGTGTGCCCCCACATGTCATTTGGAGCACCACAGGTTATTACAAGGGACCAACCCCTTGTCCACTGCTTTTGAGGGTCCTTCTCTTCATTATGGCACCCATGGACCTCATTAGGCCTCTTAGAGGGCCCTACGACATGCATAGATTATTATTTGACCTCTTGAGAGGCTTACCTTTTCATTTATGAGCTAGTTTGGTGGGCTTGTCACCAAAAGTTGTATTATTAGAACATTATTTTATTTTTGGGGCTTATGTAGGCCAAGGAGGCTAATTCGAACTCCTAAGTTGTGTATAAATACAAGTGAGGTGAGATCATTTCTCATCATCACTTTGGATTCGATCTTTATCTCTCTTGAGATTTTCGCATTTTTTCTAAGAATGAATTGGAGCTTTATGGATGAGTTTTGATGTGTGGATATTGGTCTATCTTCTCTTGGAGCTTCTTTATTGTCAATTGTGAATGGTTGGATATACTCTATTACATGTAAGTACGCACTTTTGATGTTATTCTTGTTTACTTTTGTCATATATGTTGGACTGGGATTTTTATTGTTCTAGGGCTAATTGTTGCATGCATTTACTGTTTAATATTGTGGAATTTGTCTCTATTATAGCGTTCCTTCAATGTATGGGCCATGTAATGTGAGTGAAATCTCCTAGGGGTAAAACTTGACCTTGATAAGCCATTCCTCTTGAACATCGAAGTATAAAAGCTGCAAGGTTGCTTCTTCTTGACCTAGAAGGCAAACGAAGTGATCTTGAGGCCTCATTTACTGGGAACCAAGTGATCCTACTCATACTCAACATAGACTCCATTCTCCCAAAGATTAAGGCACTAATCTACCAAGGGTGGTCATTAAAAACCATTTTCTTTCATCTCCTCCCAGGTCTAGCCACATTGGGGTACCTAGGGCATCAATCTCCTAGGGTCTCCTGCATTGGCCTTTCCTCTAGCTCTCCTCCAATTTTGAAGACATTCCGACAGTGGAGTTGGGAGAAAAGTTGTTGGACACCTAATCCTCTAAGGGTTGGTGTGGAAGCTGAACAACCAAAGGGAGTCCAAGAGACCACTTGGAATATGAATCCAAGGGTAACACCATGTATTATAAATGTATATCATTTGTCAATAATATATGTACTCTCATGCTTATCTTTCATACTCTGTTGCTACCATGTATGTGTTTGACATGGTATTAGAGCGGGCGATTGCTGGTCCTGCTCCAATTTGAGCCACTAGTTTTGTGGCCTCCACCTAGGTATGCATGTTCTGAATTTCAATCTTGCCATTCTGATCCTATCCTAATTCTCTGCCATATTCTCTGCACATTTAACGCCCTCTGCTATTTCTCCAAGAATCTACTACACTAACGCTCCCTCATGAAATACGTTGGTCCTAATTTGAACAACGTTGTGTATTCTGACCTCTTGCGTGAGAATCGATACCAGATTCTGCCTTGAAGAGCGATTGGTCTAATATCTGCGCACTGACCTGTAAACAAACGTTTTATATGCCCAGTGTTTATCTGACTTTGCTTGGAGTCTCCTCATACTCAGCGTAAAGCTTGGGAAAGCCAGCAAGAAATGAATGGTCGTGAACGTTACTGTCGGTGACTCTGTCCTCTCAGCTCCCACACTTTTAGCCTGGGCGCTCAGCGCTACCATCCACACCTAATTAAAGGTTGTCAAATCTGCCTCTTTACCTATCTGCTAGTGTTTTTGTGCCAGTCTTCTCATATCAAATCTTTTTGCTCAGTAGTAACTCCTATGTGCCTATTGCAGCTGCTCTGAGGAGCGCCAAGAACCTATTACATATCTATCTAAAACCTATTTTTGTGAAGGTTTAGGGGTCAAAGAAACGCTCTCTGCCATTGCAGAAGTGTAGCTTTGCCATTCTGGACGCTACTTTGTCTATTCGTATCTGGTCTAACATGATTTATCCTTGGCTAGCATTGTATGCATAACGCCTTGCTCCAAGATTGAAGAAGAGGTCATCGCTGGGAAATGAACCAGACAGAAAACTAGTAATTGGAGGTGTTGCCCCAGATTGCGCTTTTGGCGAGAGAAAAAAAAAAAGCATTTGACACCTACTGGCCCATGTATAATCCAGAAGCAACTAGTTGATAGGGGGGAAGTGACATGGAGCAAGGTGCCATTCGGGAATTTAAGATCGAATCCTGCCAGTTCCCGTCTGTGTAGATCTCTTTGCGCTTACAACAAAACCAGATTCGGGGTTTAGAATTGGTATCTGGGCGCGCGGAGTAGGGTCCCCATATTGCCCGCTGGTAGAAAAATCTGGCTGCGCTCTCTTTGAGTGGATTTCAGAAGCACTCTGATTCCAATCTCTGATATCTTTGCTGATCCTATAGCGGCAACCGATGTAGTTTTTGTGTTTCTGATAAGTCTCGTAGTCGGTGCCAATAGACTCAGAACGCGAAAGAGGCGAAATCCAATTCACATCTTCCACGATGCCTCTATACTCCACGCAGCCATACCATCGGCTAAGCGAGTTGACGTTCTCAAAGCAAAGAATGCTTCCTTGAGGACAGAGCTGAACCGATTTGGAGAGGAATGCAAAAAAGCTCTCTACTGAGAATGCTTTTCTACATTAAAAAAAAAAAAAAAATTGTGCAAGGCTCCAAAGGAAGAAACTAGGGACACTAGATCAGCAAAGAATGGGGATGCTGGAACTAGCGAGCAGCATGAGCAGCAGAATGAGGACACAGACAGTGGTGCAGTGACATCTATGCAAAGGGATGGTAGAAGAGAAGAAACGTCATTTAATTTAGATGGAAGAAACCAACCTCTTGATAACAGGAACCAAGTAGTGTCTGTTTCTGCTGGTTAGCTTCTCATTTCTACAGATCCCTGATGCTGCTAGTCATTTTCTGTTAGACATGGCTTCAAATGCCTTGGATTGGTTGTCAGTACAGACTAATCATGTACATGTATATAAGTGTGGAGACTTTCACCCAATTAATTTAACATTCACAGATTGATTGTATAGGAAAATATTTACAGGAAGGGAGGATAGTGAATTCCTTGGTTCCCTTAGTTTTCAATCAATCTAATCAAAGAGGCTAACAAGAGATAGATTTGAAGTATATAATCCACAAACAAGGGATGTTAATTTAGATTTTCGTTTGGTTGATGAACGTAATTTGGATCAGCGGTCAACTTTGAGTTGTTGTTGCTTTGCTGAATTACCCATACTGCCTATATGAATATTGGCATGTGCTTCAATCGCAAACTTTTTGATGAGTAAGCCGGATAAATTCACATGGCCACTCACTACACTTACTGACAACGAACAAACTATCAATAGTTATTGACTTAGTTTATAGTTTAAGTGGTGGAAACTTCCTTTTAACTTGAGGTGAATAGAGTCGTGAAATTGTAGAATCTACAAGTACATTTTTGGTCATTTGTTGATTTGATTGTTTGAATAATGGAGAAAATTCATGGATTATTAGAGTTATTAAGCACTCTAATCTTATCTACTGATGGAAGCACAATTAAAGTCAGCAAAAACACTCTCAGAGATATTCAAACATCTTTACAACTTGCACAAGAAACTATTGAATTTTTGTAGCTTGAATCACAGCTACAACAAGAAGAGTTACAGAAGTATAGTCATCATTCTGAACTTGTTTCTGTTCAAAACATTGAAACAAACTCCCATAAGCAGCAAGTTGATCCAGTGCCCAATGAAGCAGCAAAGTCACATGCAGATGCAGAAGTTCAGTTTGCACTTCCCAAGCCCATCATTAGACCTTGGGAAGAGCTTGTCCACAACAAGCAAAAAACTGGTCTTGGATATGACAAGGACGTGTCCTTTCATATTCCAGATTACTCAAAGCCCATTCAGTTTCAGAGTGCTGGATTCCTTCATAACAGTTCACCTTCAGCTGTTCCAGATTCTTCTCCTCTTCCACAGCAACAATAGATTGTGAAATGCCAACACTGTGACCGAGTTGGCCATATGAAAGATCATTGTTTTGATCTTCATCCATGTAAGCACTGTCATAAAACCAGACATTCTTCAAACAGATGCTTCAAAAACAAGTCTCCTGCAAGAACAAAGATTCATCTTGGATGGATCGCTTCTTGGAAATGGGCATCAACAGCCAAGAAGATATTTCAGTCATATGCCAGAACTTGTTCTAGAGTATTGAAAAATCTTGCAATTGATTTTTCTCCATCATCTCACCTTGTATCTGACAGGGGGGAAGTGATGGTCATCTACAAGCTTCAAAGCCACATCAAGCGAGCCTGAGCCACAACCTTCCATACCAGATTCAAAGTTGTAGCTAGAGACAAATATGCCCTTGAGCATGCCTTCAGTTGGTGATGCCTCTTCAAAGAATTGTCGACACTTCCTCTAGCAGAAGACTTCAGCTTCTTGCTAGTTTTGGAAGAGTTCCAGGAATTGCATTAAGCATTCTAGAGTTGGTGGTAATCCTTAAACCATCACAAGTTGAGACCTCCCTTTTTAGATTGAGATTCTCCCTTTTATGCAGGGTGAGACCTCTCTTTCATGGTTGAAGGTTTCCCTCTTCAAAACATCAGGAGCACTTCCTCTAGCAAAAGACTTGAGCTTCATGCCAGATTTGGAAGAGTTCTGAGAACTGCACTAAGCGTTCCAGTGTTGCTAGTCATCCTTAAACCACCTCCCTTTATACCAACATTTCAGAGAACACATTTAGCCTAGTGTTGCCATGCATTTTTGCACGTTTTGTATTACAACTCTCTTCTTGGACTCATACATACCCCTTCGGATTAAGGGGGGCAATGTTGGACACCTAATCCTCTAAGGGTTGGTGTGGACGCTGAACAGCCAAAAGGATTCCAAGAGACCACTTGGAATATGAATCCAAGGGCCACACCATGAATTATAAATGTATATCATTTGTCAACAATAGATGTACTCGCATGCTTATCTTTCATACTTTGTTGCTGCCATGTATGTGTCTGACAAAAGGCAAGCCCTAGCTCCGGGATCAAAACTTGCCTTGCCATCACCAAGGCTAGTACCTCATAGGGTCAAAACAACATCTTTGAGTGAAAATACTTTCTTTGATCCTTTCCCCCACGTTGTCTAGGGTAAGAATATCATTGGTTTCTACATTCCTTCCTCATACCCTAGACTGGGTCCACTTGGCCCTGTGTGGTCCCGTCCCTTTGAAAGGTCATTCTTCAAGAACCATCCAGGATACCAATTCTAACAAGGATTTTAGGGATTGGGGAACTCCTTCACAAGACTTATCCCATCAACCTAATCCTCAAAATCCTCTCTTCTTTTCGCTAGAATACATAGTAACTTGCTTAGAAAGCAAGCAAGCTCCATCCTTCAAGCTTTTCTAGGAAAGGGTTTGTTTGGGTCACTCATATCCATTGACTTATCATTCATCAGTGACTCCATACATATCAGGTCTCCTCCCATCGGTGAAAGTCCGTAAATAGAAGGGGGCCTTAGCTGAGGTGACCATGGGCTAAGTCTCCATCGTTGCCCTTGGCCTAGCATTTTCCCTTGAAGGGTCCACCTTAGGTCCCCTGCTAGTATGAGCGGTAACATTTTGGCATTGTTGCCGGGGACACGAAACATGTATTTTGTTCCCAATACAACATATTGACATATTATTATTGGCGACTCCATTGGAAGAATGAAGCCATGGTTCTTCATTCAAACTTCAAAGTTAATGCTTGTAGGGTGAAGCAAGAATCTATTAAGGCACCTACATTCACCCTGACGACTCCATTTTCAATTCTAATGTGTAAAAATCCTGAGAAATTGACCTTTTTGAGCTCCCTCCTTCTCCCTATGATGCCCTTAGTCCTGAAGAAGCTCTAGAGCACCCTGAATTTGCATGCCTAAATTTAAAGGAAGTTCTAATCAAGATCCCAATGTCCATCTTGACAAATTCTCTTGGGATATAGCCCTGATAGGGATTGAAAATGAGGGCACAATCATGAGATTGTCGGCCTTATCATTTGTAGGCCGAGCCAAAAATTGGTATGATAGCCTCCCCCATGAGATTGCCACTAATTATGAATATTTTGAAGATGTCTTCTTAGAAAGATGGGGTGGCATCTCTCATGATGGTCCTCAGTTGGCAGCCAGTAGCCCCTCGCAGGCACCAACTAGCTCAATGTGTCATTTCTCCGCACCTGAGCCAGCCATGTGGTCCCTCACCCATATGTTATGATCGTATGTTTGAAGGTGGGCCTCCCAAACCTAAAGGTATGCCTTGTTATTTAGTAATTGAGTATTCTAGTTTATTTATCATGGAAACTTTAGGCATGGATTAATGGGGGGATTCAACAGAAAGAGTGGTCTAGGTATGTGCTATTGTCCCCTAGGTCTCTTTTGGGATGTTAACCTTGCACCCTAGTCTCGTGGGATCTATTTTACTGACCTATTGGTTTTAGGGATGGTACTACATGGGAAACCCTAATTTTGGTTACGTGGTCCCGCTCCCCAATTCGCATCTATTACTCCCCTTTGGCTCATTACACCCCCAATCATCTCTCCTCCCACCTAGGTCCACATTCCTCCACTAGGTCCACATAGGGTTAACCACCCCCTCACCCTGCCCCACATCTTGGGTCGGGCCTGGAATGATGCCCGGAGGTTGATGCAGCTAAAAGAAAATAAAAAAGCATAATTGGCCACATTTAACAAGAAATTGTACCACAAGATGCAAAAGATGGTTGGCACAAAAGCATTTATCGTGTGGGCAAAAGCCATGACATGAGCTCTACCCCATTCCATGGCCATCACCCTGGTTCCTACATGGCCCTTGATGAGCCTCCTTTATCATTTAGGAACCTATGATTGTGTTGATTTATGGTAGCATCGAATGTGCTCTAAGCCTTAAAAGTTGCAGGGAGACTTGGACACATGTATTCCACAATACCCAAAAATTGTTTTGGGAAATTCCACCTGGAGATAGTTTTATTAAAATAATTAATTTTTTTAATGGGTGCCTAAGTCTAAACTTAGGAAATTAAAATAATTAAAGGGTATTAATCAAACTGTGGGTGAAACTTCTAGAAGAAGACAAGGATCAAGCCAAAATGATCTGAGCCATTGATTAGAATCTAATCTGGGCCATTGGTTCTCAACTGAAGGATTATAAGAGAAGGCTTGAGGGCATTTGGAAAACACATAGGAGAGAGATCAAGAGATCGAATTTCTCAGAGAGGGCAGTGCAGCAATTGCTAAAGAATCGATTGAGGAGATTTCTTGCAGTGAGGGGCAGGGATAGTTCCGGTTGGAGAATTTCCTTATCCGTGAATACATTGCATAGGAGGCAGAGAGAGATCTGAAAGAGGTAGTGCAGAGGCTACATTGGGCAGTGTAGGCTGACGCAGAAGCAACGCAGAGCCTCAAAGGGAATCCACAAATTTGCTGGAGAATTGATTTCTAGAGCCAAAAGTCGGGGTGTGAGACCAAGAGGGGGAAGTCGAAGTCTCAGAAGCAAATCAATCAGCAGAAGGAGTGACGCAATCCCTAGAAGTTGTGACGCAGGGCCTGCGCAGTGATTGTGCAAAGGTTGTGCAAAGGCAACAAGGGACTAGCCATTTTGTGGCTGGATCAATCAGGATCACCAGTGATAGTGTGAGGTATATCTCAATCATCTCTTTGTTAGTCGTATTCTCTGTATTGGATAGCCAACAAGGCATCCAAAGATTGTATTCAGAAAACTACTGCTTAATAATACAAACCCTCAGCTACTGCACCGGTTTTCCCGCACTGGATTTTTCCAGGGACATTTGTCCAAAAATAACTGTGTAGATGTGTGTGATGATTATTTATCTCCTGTGTTGTATTTAGTTTCCGCAATTTTTATTTGTGTAGGTTGCAGTGTATTTAATTCGATATTTGTCGTAGCACACAACAAGTAAATTGTTTAATCGAATTAACAATTAGAAGAATTAACATCAGTTGTTGGAGTAGGAATCGGGTAATCGATTTTTCACAGGTTGTCTCATCCGTCGGTGGGCGATGAACCGCCCCTCATTATAAGGGGGTATTCATTGCTATACTTTATGCATCATGCTCTCATTACCTAGAGCCTTGAGTAGTTAACCAAAGAAAATCATAGAAAGGTAAACAGTATGTGAAGAAGGGTGGAAAAATCAAGGCCTGGGTAACTCACGCACCACGATTGCTCCCTCCTACACATTATTTACCCAAGTGTGCGCTTCCCTTTTATTAGCTACCCTTGTACCATGGCATGTGATCCAAGTTGCCCCCTTTCATTCCCTACTCCATTCCATCATTATGCCACATGCCACCACCATTTGAAGGATGTACCATAAACATACCACCCCCTTTAGAGGTAGAAACCACCTAATAGGATGCCTGGTTAACCCTATTTGGAGTTGGGAGACATTAGCACATGCCAAAGCCCACTATGGAAGGGCATGTCATTATGAAGTGCTCACTTGTTATCAATGGTTTATAAACTCTTATACTAGATTTCTTTAATGACTTAGTGTGCTGGCAGGCACGGGAACGCATTGGATCTTATGCAGGATTGCAGGGGATTTCCATTTGGGTTTGATCTCTCTATACGGGGTCGTGACCCCAGAGGGCCACATTGGCACATGTAGGGAGTGTGTAGAGAGCCATGGGCCTCCACAACAGCAGACAGCACTCCATGGATCCCCACAACCATTCAGAGATTGCTCATGGCTCACTTATTGGACGAGGAAGATACACCTGATCCAGCATGCCCAGTTGGCCCCAGAGTTGCAGCATACACTTGCCAGATGATCCAAGGCTTGCACGATAATGTGGCATCACCTACACCATCATCCTAGGCCTGTCATGCAATCTACAGGCATCTTTGATTTGTTTGGAGACCCACGAGGATACTTGTGTGCCCCCACATGTCATTTGGAGCACTAGAGGTTATTACAAGGGGCCAACCCCTTGTTCACTACTTTTGAGAGTTCAAATACACATTATGGCACATATGGACTCCATTAGGCCTCCTCCAAGGCCCAACAACATGCACTATTCATTATTCGACCTCTTGAGAGGCTTATTCTTTTGTTTATGAGCTAGTTTGGTGGGGTTGTCACCAAAAGTTAGTTATTTTGCACATTATTTTATTGTAGGTGCTAATGTAGGCCTAATTAGCTAAATCAAACTCACTAGAAGTGTATAAATACAAATAATGTGAATTCATTTTATCATCATCACTTGGATTTGGAACTAGTACCTCTTTAGAGATTTTCCCTATCCTTCTTAGAGGACAAATTTTTGGAGCATGGAATGAATTTTGATGTTTGGATAATTTTCATGTCTTGGAGTTTCTTGATGGCAAGTTTACGGATGGTTGGATATATTCTTATACATGTAAGTACATTTAATGCTATTCTTTCTTTCTAATTTTGTCACATACATGGTTGGAATTTCGCTATACCAGGGCTTATTTTTTGCATCTCTTATGCGAAGTTGTGGAGATTTTGTTTCTGGATAGTGAATGCTTCATGTATGGGTCATGTATAATGAATGAATGTTCCTAGGGACGTTTCATTATTGAAATTCATCTTCACAAGCCATTTATCTTGCAAAACGAAGTATAATTTCTTTGGAGTTGCTTTTGTTGCTGCCCTAGTGCCAACCAAAGTTGTCCTTGAGGCCTCCTTGACCTAGAAAATTCAAAGGCCCATAATCATAATTATACCTAACTCCAATCTCCCTAAAGGATTAGGCACTAGTACACCCAAAGGTGATCACCTTAAACCTATTTTCCTTCTCCCCTTTCCTCTTCTCTAGGTCTAGTCCTCTAGGCCATCTAGAACATCAATTATGTCACAATCTAGCCATCCAAATACTTCAATTTTTGGTCCACAACTGCGTTGATGTGTCCTTGGATGCCCTACAAATTTCATGAGATTCCGACGGTGGGATCTTGAGATATCGCAAGCCCTAGCTCGAAGACCAATTCTCACCCTTGGTTTCCCTTAGGCTAGAAACCTCATTGGGATCCTTGCATTTCCTTCCATTGAAAATTCATTCCTTGATCCCTTCCCCTCCCTAATCAGGTCAAGCATATCATTGGTTGCAAAATCCTATCCTCTCGGACCTAACTTGGGTCCACTTGGTCCCATGCGGTCCCATATCTTATCAAAGTCAACTCTTCAAAAACCACTTGGGAAACCAAGTTCCAAAAGGATTTTAGGGTTTAGGAAGCTCCTTTGCAAGTCACATTCCCTAAGCCAACCCCTCAAATCCCTATTCCCCTATCCTAGAGAACCTTGTACCTTGCATAAAGGAAACCAAGTCCCACTCTTGAGTCTCTCCTAGGAAAGGGTCATCGAGATCACTTCACATCCATCTTAGTTGATTTATCCCTCATAAGTGATTCTCTATATATGGGGTCTCTTCCCATCAGTGAAAGTCCGTAAAGAGTATAAAATTTTAGCTGTGGTGACAGTGGGCTTTAGCTTCTTTGTTGCTCTTGACCTAGCAAGTGCCCCTCTAGGATCCCCGCTAGTTTGAGTGGTAACATACCCTCAAGAGGGTTTGGACCCCGTATAGTAACACCAAACCCCAAATGGAGACCCACCTACAATCCTGCATAAGATCCAATGCGCCCACTTGCCCTCCAGTACAAGAAATCATTAGAGTAATCAAGTAAAAGAGCTTACAAATTACGGAATCAAATGGACACTTCATGGTGGCATGCCCTTCCATAGTGGGCTTTGTTAGTTTTTGTAGCATCGGATGTGTTCTAGCTACAAAATTTTGTGGAGAGGCTAGAATACATGAACTCTCCAAAACTCGGAAATCATTTGTGGAAATTCCGCCTAGAAATGACTTAATTAGATTATTAGCATGTTTTTAATATTTCCTAAGTCTAAACTTAGAGAATATGGTTAATTAATCATAATTAATTAAGAGAAGGTGTGAATGTTCTAGAAACCCACACGGATCGACTTCTAGTTAATCCTAGCCATCGATTAAGATTCAATCTTGGCAATTGGAGTCCCAATAAAGGATTATAAGAAGAAGTCGATGGGCACTTGGAGAGTACACATGAGTAGTAGTTCCTTGTGCAAATCGAGTTAGCAGCAGTAGAGTTCGAGCCAGAGAGGGACTTAGTGTCAGTGAGGGGCAAGGATTGTGATTCGGAGAAAGATTTCCATATCTAGAGAGGCAATAGCAAGAGGCTAAGTTATTCCCAGCGCAGGAACGCGAGTACAGGAACACGCAATTGCAGGAACACGCAATTGTAGGAACTCGCGAGTGAAGGAACGCGCGAGTGCAGAAACGCAAGTGCAAGCAGCACGAGTGCAGGAAGCGCGAGTGTCGGGGTTGCTTAGGGAATATCTCTGCCAGATTTTCTTGCTGTTTAGATTGCCAGTTGGGTATCCATAGATGTACTCAGATTTCACTACTGCATAATAAAATAAAACCCTCACTACTGCACCGGTTTTCCAAAGTTGGGTTTTTCCGAGGACATTTGTCCAAAAATAATTGTGTTATTTTATCTGTGTGCTAGCATTTCTTCCAACGCTTATTCTTCCGCAGTTTTATTTGTGTAGGTTGCAGTGTAAGTTGTTCAGCATTTGTTGTAGGAAACAGTAAATAGATTGTTAATTAAATTAACAATTAGGAGAATAATTTCCAATTGCTGCAATCGGATTCCGGGTTTCGGAATTTTCACATGGTATCAGAGTGCAGATGATCAGCCGGAGAGCTCAGTAGGGAAGAAAGGAGGAGTTTCATTGTTCAGTGTGGGCAGCAGATCAAAACCCTAGAGGGCAGCGCAGTCACTTTGCCAAGAGGCCGAATTTCTTGAGATTTGATTTTTCTGAGAGAGGGAGAGAAAAATTCGATCTCTCCAGATTGAGGGATTCCAGAGTCAGAGGGAGCAGCCCAGTGTTTTCACAAAGAAAATCTCTAGCTGGATGCAGAAGTTTTTGCAGCAGTTTGTTAAAGCAAAGCTAGCATCAGGTGGAAGAAGAACACACACTGAGGGAAAAATTTCCTCAGTCAACTTCTAGTCTCAAGAAGTTTGATTTCCCTTGCAAATCAACAGTCGTTGTGTGCAGAGTTTCTCACTCCATAAGGGAGTATGAATAGTTGAGCAACAACTAAGCAGAAGGGAAGAGGAGATTTTATACATTTGTAAAGATGGCCACTGCTGGGCTTCGTGATTAGGACAGGTTGTATGGAGCTTCTATGTCATTTGGAAGGCAAGGATGTCCTTCCTTCTAGATGAATATGGCCTTAAAACATATATTGATGCAGTGGTAGCAGTTCCCACGGATGCAGATCAGTTGAAGGAGTACAGAAAGGAGATAGCGTGGGCAAAGAGGTTGATCCTAGACGGAGTCCAGGATCACATTGTTTCACATATAGCTGGAAAAGGTGCTGCCAGAGATATGTGGGAGACTCTCTCCACGCTATACCAAGGCACTTCCGAGCAATAGAAGATGTTCTTAGAGGAGAAGCTGAGATGCATCAAGATGCAAAAGGGGGAAAGCATAAACCCCTTCCTCACAAGGATTCTAGAGGTCCAAGACCAGTTGTCAGTTGTTGGGGCAGCATCTCAACCCACAGAGCTAGTGCAATTGGCACTAAATAGTGTCTCTGAAGAGTGGCAGGTGTTTTTCCGAAGTATTTTGGGGAGAGATGTCTTGCCAAGTTGGGACAAGATGTGGGCCAATTTGTAGCAGGAGAAGTTGAGACGAGCTCTATTGAAGAGCTACATTAGTGGCAGCAGCAGCGGATTGAGGCAAGTGAAGGAGGAGGAGAATGTAGCCCTCGAATCAAAGGGTCCCAGTCAGGGATGGGGGGAGTAGAGGAAGAAGAAGGACTTGTCGAAGGTCAAGTGCTTCAGGTGTGGTGAACTCAATCACTATAGTACCTAGTGTCCTCTCAAAAAGGACAAAGAGGAGAAGCAAGACCAAGCTGCAGCACATGCTGAGATCGATAGGCTATCCTCCAAGTTGGAGGAAGACTTCGCTATGATTGCTGACATACCCTCTAGGAATGAGGTGGGGTGATTTGGAGTTGTCGCCTCAGAGTGCTACAGATGGGCAAGATCCTTAAGGAGTCCACCTCATGGATCAATACCTTGGTACAAGGGCCCGCAGTATTCAGTAGCAGGATGGATCAGTGGTAGTAGATGTAGTCAGATGCCAGAGTGACAGATGCAAAGTCAAGTAGCACTCAGATGCTGAGTAGCGCAGTGCAGAGTTGGCAGGAGTGCAGGTGGCACAATGCAGAGTCAGTAGCAACGCATATTCCTCAATGACAGTGCAGATGCTAGCAACAGTTAGAGACTCAGGTGACAGATGCATCATACTGATCACAGTTGATTCAGTATTTCGGATGCTTCTTAGTTGCAGTTGTTGCAGCTACAGCAACAAAAAATGAGAAATGAGAGGGAGTTGCAACAGCAACAGATGAGAGGGAGTTACAGTGCAGATGCAGTGTTGGAAGCAATTCAACAAGGTAAACAACAACACAGATGCATCGAATATCAGAGTTGCGCAGTGGTTGGTGTTGTCACAGGATGTGCAATAAAGCACTAGAACACATTCCTCGCTAAAAGGGAGTGTTCATTTTTGTAGCATTGGATGTGTTCTAGCCACAAAATTTTGTGGAGAGCTTAGAATACATGATATCTCCAAAACCCATTAATTGTTTATGGAAATTCTGCCTAGAAATGACTTAATTAGATTATTACTCTGTTTTTAAATATTTCCTAAGTCTAAACTTAGGGAATATGGTTAATTAATCAAAATTAATTAAGTCAAGGTGTGATTGTTCAAGAAACTCACACGAATTGACTTCTAGTTAATCCTAGCCATTGATTAAGGTTTAGTCTTGGTCGTTGCTGTTGATTTTTCTGAATCTAACATATCAGAAATTCCTACTGCATTATCTAGTTTATTTCACCTACTTGTTTATTCCTTAACAAGTTATTTAACCATATAAATATCGAAAATAAACACAAATGCGGTCTCAACTCATCTACAGATCATCAAATGAAATAATAGACAAACACACAAGGGACACCGTTATTTTTGGATAATCGTCCCTGGAAAAACCCAACTTGGGAAAACCGATGCAGCAGTTCTGAGGGTTTTATTATTAAGCAACTTTCTTGAGTACCACTAGGGTGCCAAACTGGCTCACCCAACATAGATTTCTATCTGACAGTAATACCTCTCCTCGAAAGCAGATATCCAGCGAGTTTGCCCCACGAAAATCCTTCCAGCTCTTCTCCAAGGCTCTGCGTCAGCCCTACTAGCCTCAACATCACTCCTGAACCCTTTGCGTTAGCCTTCTGCCTCTCTGCGTCAGCTCTCTGGCCTTCTGCAGCACCCACGCAGGCCCCTCAGCCTCTGCGGAGTCACTAGCTGCCTCTGCGTGGCTCCTGTTGCCTCTGCGTGGCTCCTGCTGCCTCTGCGTAGCTATGGCTTCCTCTGCATTAGCCTCTCTGATCATTGTGCTAACCCTCAGGCACTATCTCTGCCTTTCTGCTATGTACTCACCGCCCCTCGTTGCAATTCAGATCACTTGTTCGAATTTTCTCAACAAACCCCACTCCATAAAATCGAACTGACTAATCAACTCGGTGTATCTCCAACTGACCCTCAAGCCTCCTCTTATACTTTTTTTGTTGAGTCTTCAATGGCTGAGATTAAATCTCTAATCAACAGTTAAGATTAGATTTGGCTTGATCCATGTCATTTAGAACATTCTCACCCAGTTTTATATTAATACCCATTAATATTTTAATTTTCCTAAGTTTAGACTTAGGAACTCCATTAAAAATATTAATTATTTTAATATCTCTCTAACCAAGTAGAATTTCTCCAAAATATTTTTGGGTCTTGGAGATCTCATGTGCTTTAGCCTCTCCACCAATTTTCATGGCTAGAGCACATTCGATGCTACCCCAAATCAACAGTTGGAGTCCGGATTATAAAAAGAAATCAATGGGCACTTGGAGAGTACACTTGTGCAGCAGTTCCTTGTGCAGATCGAGCAAGCAGCAGTGAAATTCGAGCTAGAGAGGGACGTAGTGTCAGTGAGGTGCAGGGACAGTGATCCGGAGAGGCAGTAACAAGAGGATGAGTTATTCCCAATGCATGTACGGGAGTGTAGAAACGTGAGTGCAGGAACGCAAGTGCAAGCAGCACGAATGCAGGAAGCGCGAGTGTCGGGGTTGCTTAGGGAATATCTCTGCCATATTTTCTTGTTGTTTGAATTGCCAATTGGGCATCCATAGATGTACTCAAATTTCACTATTGCATAATAAAATAAAACCCTCACTGCTGCACCCATTTTCGCAAGTTTGGTTTTTCCGGGGACATTTGTCCAAAAATAACTATGTTATTTTATGTGTGCTAGCATTTCTTCCAGCGTTTATTCTTCCGCGGTTTTATTTTTGTAGGTTGCAATGTGATTTGTTCAGTATTTGTTGTAGGAAACAGTAAATAAATTGTTAATTAAATTAACAATTAGGAGAATAATTTCCAGTTGCTACAATAGGATTCTGGGTTTCGGAATTTTCACAGGGTTTGGCATGTATAGGTGTCTCCAAGCTCAATAAAGGGGTTAACCAAGGACCCTATTAGGTGGTTTCAGCCTTTAAAGAGGGTGACATGTCCATGGTACATCCATCAAGTGGTAGGTGGCATGTGATATAATGATGGAATGGAGTAGGGATTAGGGGAAAGCTCCAAGCCACATGCCATGGTACAAGGGTAGCTATAATAGGGGAAGCCCACGCTTGGGTATATGAGTGTGGGAGGGAGTAGTTGTGGTACATGAGTCACCCTGGCTTTTGTTTTTCCACCCTTCTTCATGTCTTTTGCCTTTGATTGATTTTTCTTCATAACTACTCGGGGCTCCAGGGGATGAGAGCATGATGTGTAAGATACAGTAGTAGATACCCCCTTTAAGGTGGGGCAGTTCATTGCCCACCAAAGGATGGGACAGTCATGTGTTCCTTAATGTGGAGGGGGCTCATCTAGAGCCCATAAGAACCACGGTGATGGCCATAGATAAGGGGTAGAGCTCATGTTTGGCTTTTGCCCACGTGCTAAATTTGTATGTCCTAACCATCTTTTGCATTTTGTAGTACATTTCCTGTTGAAAGTGGCCAAATTATGATTTTCTTTTCTTTTCGCTGCATCAACCTCCGGGGCATTGTTCCAGACCCGACCCAAGGTGTGGGCAAGGGGAGGAGGAGGGTAACCCTTTGTAGACCCAATGGACAAATGTGGACCTGGTGATAAATGGGGTTAAAATGAGCATAGGGGAGTGATGCATATGGTGTCGAGAAGCGGGACCACGCAACCAAAATCTAGATTTCCCATGTAATGTCAACCCTAGAGCTAATAGTCAGTAAAGGAGATCCCATGGGACTAGGATACAAGGCTAACTACCAAATCAGGTAGAGGAGACAAGAGAAAAGGCCTAGCCCACTCTAACCGCCGAATCCCACCACTAATTCATGCCCAAAAGTGTCCATGATAAGTAAACAAAATTAACTACACCAACGAAAAGCCATACCTTCAGGGTCGGGAGGCCCGCCTTCAAACATACGATCATAACAGATGGGCGAGGGACCACATGGCTAGCTCAGGTGGCGGAGACAGTGGCACATCAGGCTAGCTGGTGGCTGCAAGGCGCTGCTTGTTGTCGGTTGAGGACCATCTAGGAGAAAATTTTCTCCTATGGATACTACCCACAAGTGGTGGGTAACAAGTCTCATATGTGCAGGTCGAAGAAGGCCCTTTTTGGGCTGAAGCAAGATCCACGCACAGGGTATGCCAAGATCAATGGATATCTTCTTGGTTTGGGCTTCACCAAGAGTGAGGTAGACTAAAACTATACTATGTACTTGTTGAGGGTGAGCCACTCAACTTGGTCATTTATATTGACGATATGTTCTTGAAAAGATCAACAAAGCTCATAGGGATGTGCAAGGAGGACCTTGCTTCGAAGTTTGAGATGGCCATTGGATTGATGCACTACTTTTTGGGATTGGAGATGTGACAGTAGCCAGGAGAGATTTTCCTTGGGTGGGGCAAGTATGCAGTTGAGATCTTGAGGAGATTCAAGATGGAGGATTGCAAGCCTATGTCTACATCGATGATCACTAACTTGACAAAGTTAAGTGCTTCTGAGGGTGAATTGGTGGATCCCACAATGTATAGGCAGTTGATAGGTTCTTTGATGTATCTAGTCAAAACCAAGCCAAATATTTGTTTTGTTGTGAACACACTCAGCCAATTCATGGTGGAGGCGAGACAGGTTCACTGGGTTGTAGTGAAGCATGTGCTAAGATACTTGTGTGGTACAGTAGACTTTGGGCTCAGATATGTTGGAGTTGGTGGAGTGCAGTTGTAGGGATACACAGATTCTAATTGGGTTAGGAGCGTTGTGGACAGAAAATCCACATCTTGATGTTGATTCAGCTTGGGATCTGCCATTAGAATAATATAATGTTAAGATATAAACCCTTTTATGTTTAATCCTTTTGTGTTAAACTTACATCTAACAAACCTAGTTGTCGCTAGAATAATATAAAATCACCTTCATAGCAATGTTTTAGAATGGAAACCTCTAAGAACTATATTTCTTTTGACTCCAATTTTCCCAAGATTTCATAGGCATTGGTCTTAGGGATTCACCTCCATCTTACTTAGCCCATCCACTTTTCCACTATTGCTACAACTTTTGTTTTGCTAGGGCTTAACATTTTAAATAAATCTCTATAGCTGGAAATCAACAACCCTTACTTTGGGATGTTATCAATACACAATTTATGACTAGATGGCAGTTTGAACTTTGAACTGTGAAGGTTTAAATAAGTTAACACAGGTTCAAACCCCAGCAGGCATAGAACCTTGGATTATAAGTTCATTGAGTTTCAAAGGATTCATATAAAGCATTAATTCAACAAATAAAATAAAAATTTACAGAAAAAACATCGATAGCAAATACCAAGAGTTATGAGAAAGGAAGAGAGACTTCACGTTTTAAAACTATCATACCTTGGTACATAGGTCAACATATTCTTTGCGGTTTTCCCTGGTAACAGAAATATCACTTCCATTCTCCTTCAGCTCAATGTTTATGAATTCCCCAAAAATATCTTGCACCGACACTTGGAAGCTCCTACAGAAGACTTTCTGCAATTGAATCCAACTCTATAATATGAGAGCAAGATGACAAGGAATTCAGGTCATAGTACATACTGTACTGTGTACTAAGAAGGATACTTAAGTAACAAACATTGACAAATGGAAAGCAAATTGATTTATGCTCAAAAGCATCCACTCACAGGCACATTTCTCATAGTATTTTACTGATGACAAGAATCACAACACAGCCACAAAGTTATGCAAAGGAAAGAGAATAATATGCTAAATGCTTCCCATTATGCACTTAAATCTGATCAGTGTGATTCAAAAAGCCATGTGTCTTGACATTTTTCAATTTAGACTCATTCTTATTTCCCGTTCAAGCCTTCAAAGCTGAATTCTTATACAAAGGCAGGCAAGATGAAGCAAAGTTGTCACATTCACAAAATCTCCAAACCATACCTCGACATCACCATCAAATTGCAGGAGTTGCTGCAAGCCCTTCAAAAGACCTGGGTCCACCTAAATAGGAAAAAACGAGGAAATAAGGGTTAAAAAATAATAACATGATGAAAGAAAAAACCAAAAATGAATTTTGAATATGAAATTGAGCAGAGTTGAGACAAATCTGGTAAGTAGACCACATATAAAGACACCTTCAGATAAGATAATATACGATAATTTTATTGTTGTACAACAAATTACCAAAGGATAGGTCAATGGAACTAGAAAGTACAATCAGTGATAACAATATGGTGGGGTGCCGTAGGGTACCCCAAAAGTATTAAGCAAGATAAAACAAGATCATCCAAGAAACAAGTGAACTAAATTTTATGTCAAAGAAGGAAGAAACAGTGCAAGAGATCAACTAGATCTTTGTAAGACAGCATGAGGTAGATGGCAAGGAGCAAGGAATACCTGTCACAGAATCCAAAATTACCCAACTGAAATAATCCACCTTTTCATAACTTAATAGTTTACTGATTCTCTTATTACATCTAACTCAGCCAATGATGTAATTGTCACCATTTCAGCAATATAATGCCTTTAGCTAAAAAATACAATTGGATTAACTACATGTAATGGAATGAACAAGAAATTGTCTTATTCTATCACATTGCGTAGTATAAAAATGAACAGAAAATGAAGGATGTTATCCTAGACATTCTATGTTAGAGTTAATCAGATTATTTGAATCCTACACAATCTAATATTATCAATTAGAATCCAAATACAAGTTGTGCAAGAAGAAGCTGACATAGAAATGATGGAATACCTACAAGCAGTAAATTTTTTATTTTCTGCTGGTGAAGTTCAAGGCTCAAACATAACTCCACAATTGATAATCACCCATGTTCCCACTGATGGCCTTCAGTGTTGCAGCAATAATGCTACAACTTCAAAGAGTTTCAGCTTTAATTATCAACCTAGGGTTTGTACAAACTTAAAAGAGGTTGGTACTATACGTGCAATAGGCACTATCTCTTTGCTTTTCTAATCCTCATGCAGGTGAGAGATGTTGTTGTGTAGATTAGATGGCCAGAAATCTAGTCAAGTTGCCAAGGTAACTATGCTACAGGAAAGTGAAATTGAAGAAATGAAATGACACAAACCTATGTTGATTGCAGGAAATAGAAAAAACACTTTGCTTGAAAATAAAAGACTTGGAAAGTAAACCTGAATTCTATGTTGTAGAAGCTAAAAACAGTGCTCAAAAAGCATACAGTAAAAGTATCTAAAGGCAACTTCAATAAATCTCTACTATTCTAAACTCCATCAACATCCCAAACATATTCTAATATAAGGAAACCAATCAAGAGTATTGCTAAACTAGATGAAGAAAATGGGTTGTTTGTTGGCTGCTACAAGACTCCCGGTTTTGCAACATGGAAAACCAGCAAGCCAGAAAATCTATTAAAACGCAAATCTAGGATGAGAGAAGGGAGTAGGAATAATGGGAAATGATATTATTTAACTAGTAAAAGCATAGAACTAAGTCTAAGCTTCAGCACTACGAAACCAAGTTTTTCTTACCCCATCTAATCATAATCTTGGCTGCACAATAAAACAGGAAATTGCAGAAATTGTAACAGCAGAAGAGATGAAATGGAAAAAAACTTGAAAATGCAATGATAAGCAATATTAGTGATCCAAGATATTGATAGATTGTATGAATGACCTACAAAAATTTAAAAAGTTCACAAAACTACCTGCTTAACCAATAATAACGCTATCAAAATTTAATTTCCAGAAATGTTGATTCAAGAGCTAAACAAAGCAAATGCAAAGAATGAAAATGGTAGTGATAGAAATAGAAGAAGGCTTTGAAGCAAGGTTGCACGAAACGGGGAAACGGGTACGAGTTTCCGAAACGGGAAGCGATACGAAACGCGACCTCCCCAAATTTTGGAAACGGGGAAACGCGAATATATATATATATATATATATATATATATTAGGACATTTAAGAAATATGTGCAATCATAAAGCATATATGATACATTCTAATTTATTACATTATGATAAAACTGTCAATTGTCAATGCATAAACTATAAGTATCTAAATTTGCATCACATTTACTCATGAATAATCACATAATGAAAATAGAAATATCCAAAATCAGCCACGAGAAATTTCTAATTTCTTGTCTCGTGCTTGATTGGGAGTCTCCTCCTACATAGTTGAACGACCTTAATGCTCTTGATTAAATACAAGTTTCATACCCTAGTACCCTACATTCTCTTGATTATTGGGAGTTTCCCCTGCATAGAAGGCTTGGTTCTCCTGATTAAATACAAGTTCCATACCCTAGTACATGATAAAATCCAATGGAAACATTGCAATCCCCCCAATCCTGAAATCCTGAAAAACAGATAAGTCTGTTGGATCTTGAGTGAGATCTAAAATTCTACTTTCTCCATATGAAATCCAATGAGGGCGAAACCACTCTCAAACATCCTGAGTCATTTCATGGTAATGTTAAAAATTTAAGTAAAAGGATGAAAATGAAAAATAAAGGAGAATATCACTTTTACTTTAAGAATTTAACATTACCATGAACTGCATATCAACACTAGGGCAAAAGTTCACTTTCATAACTTTAGACAGGCATCTGGAAGCAACTAGAAGTCACTAGGCTAATGTAAGAATAGATTAGAAAACAAATAAAAATAAATAAATAAATAAAAACAAGTAAATGCTGAAACGTGGGTCGTACGGCCCTGAAATGCGTTTCAGGCCGTACTAGCCACGTTTCAGTTTCGTGAAACGTGGCAGTACGGCCTGAGACGCGTTTCAGGGCCGTACCAAACGCGTTTCAGCGTTTCATACCCGTTTCCGTACAGAAATGCCCTTCTGCCCCACGTTTCCTGCAACATAGCTTTGAAGCTTTTGGGGTGGGTCCAGCCCAAGAATTCTCAGAGTCCTTGAGGAGGAACCATGCTAGAGACTCAAATGAGGAACCGCTTTCAAAAACTAAGAATCTGTCTTACATCAGGTAATGCAATGCTACAAAACTTGCTCAGAAATATTCAAAGCCTAAGATTCTTTCTAATATGTTCTTTCCTAGCCTCAAGGGCCAACTTGAATCTCTTATTTATACATCAGGTGGGGGAGCAGCCTCCTTGAGAGGAGTGTTGAGAAAAAAGGTACCAAGGAGGTCTTTCATAGCGCTTTTTCCTTTGGCCTAGGAAAACACATGAGAACACCTTTTTAGTAAGTGAATTTATGAGTTATTAAAGTAATGTGACTTGAAGTCGCTTTATGAAGTACAAAAGTACTATGTACTTTATATTATCAAAATCACTTTATGTTTTTAAGTTGACTTTATGAGAAAAAGGTACAAGGTACAAAAACACATTAAAGTGACTAGGGAGCTCATTAATGAGGCGGGAGACATAAAAAGGAGGTCAATGGGAGATTAGATCTCCGCCCTTGATCTAGGAGAGCTGAGATCTAATCTCAGCCCTTGATCATAAGGTTAGGGCTTCTCTCAACATAATGAGACTTGTTGACCACTGGAGTGGCACCTGAAGATTATCTGAAGACTCCATGCCCAAGGATGTACCAAAGGTTGCGTGTACCATCAGAGATCATCATATCACCAGAGTTTTTCAACTCTACTTCTTCTCGTTTTCTTCTTCAGTCCTCAGATTCTGCAGCCGTACGGGGATATTGTATAAATGTCATTAGCACGATGAATAAAGCCATGTAACAAGCCTAGGGTGTTGGGACTCAATCAATGAGAAAGTAAACATTGGAGTGTTTTTTTACTTGGTTAATTATTCCTGCTTTTTAGAGGCGAATAATTTTCTAGGTTTTTTCACTCACTGCATTACCCCAAAGTCGGGGTGACGGCTTGAAGGTTGAGCCCCTAACGCATCTTAGTGTCTAGAGTCAATGTATATTACCATGCTAGGTCATCTCTAAAATTTCGCGGAATTTGACTAGGTCTAAGTAGGATTTTTTAATAATTAAAAATTTTCTACAAAATGGAATCTTTTAATTATTTTCTATGTAATGATGTAAATAAGTGGCCTTGGGAAATGTCAAGGGCGGGTGACCACTCTAAATTCATCCTCAAAGGCCCAACATTATTCTAGGACCCACTTTGAGGGTCAAAAAACGACTTATAGTCCCTCAAAAGCCGATTTTTCTAATGACAGTGACAAAAATGAGGAAAAAATTCAAGAAAATTCAATAACTGGAAAAATTTAGAAATTTTTCCATAGTCAAAATGAGTTAAATTTTGACATGGCAGATTCCAGTGAATGTCAAAGGTGATGTGGCAGCTATGTGGGTCCCACCACACAAAGTACAACTCAAGTCCAAGTTCCAAATGCAAGTCAAAGGGGCCCACGTTGAGCTCATAAGATATAGGTATGGTAAAAGTTTCAACTTCAATTTAATGTGAAGAGATTAAAGTGTTAAGTTAATAAAGGGCACGTGAAAATTAAAAGTTATAAGGCACTTTAAAGGTTTAAAGGGGGACAATAATGCCACATGGGACAAAACTTGTCCCCCTACTTTGTCCCCACTTAAATCATACGTTGGCGGCCAGGTCTAGTCAAAGTTTAGATCAGTCAACGCAATATTATTGGGCATCATTTGTAGGCTGATTTGAATTCAGTTTAGACGGGGACAATAATGCCACATGGGGCAGGTCTTGGCCCCCACATTATCTTGCATTTGTTACACACTTCAACAGAGTTATTTTCATTAGAAGATGTCAAGCGTGGTATAACAAAGTTAGCAAATGGTAAAGCTCAAGACACTAATGGATTGCAAGAAGAATTTTTAAAGTGGGGGTTTGAAACCTTGGCTCCGATTATCAAAAGGATCTTCAACAACGTCACACAAAGAAATTTCCCAACTGAATGGACAACTAGTGTTGCTATCCCTCTTTACAAAAGTGGAGACATTAATATTCCCTCCAATTACTGCACTATTATGGTTAATCCTCTTTTTGGAAATCTATTTGGAAGCATGGTGGAGCATAGAATTAGCAGTTGGGCAAAAAAGGAAGGTAAAAGAGCAAAAGGGCAAGCTGGTTTTAGGTCGTGGCATTCTACCATTGATCATTGTATCACTCTTAGGCATCTCATAGAAAAAGTATGGGACATACAAGGTGAGGAGGCCTTTTGTTGCTTTGTTGATTTCAAGAAAGCTTTCGACATTGTTCCTAGAGACAAGCTGTGGAGAAGGATGGAAGAGATCGGAATTCCAAGTGAATATAGAGCAACGGTTCATAAGCTTTACGAGAAAGTTAGAGCTAAAATCAGAACTAAGGAAGGCTTTTCTGAATGCTTTGGTAGTGACATTGGGGTCAAGCAGGGGTGCCCTCTTTCCCCCACACTGTTTGGCTTATATATTGATAAGCTAGAAGAATGGTTAAGCAGTAACAGTGGAGAGGGTATTCAATTAGCAAGTTATGTGGTGAGGCTTCTTTTGTATGCTTATGACCTTATCCTAATTGCAAAATTAGTTGATGGTCTGAGAGAGCCTCTAAAGGCCTTAGAGCTATTTTTCAAGAGGTTGGGATGCAAGTAAACGTTAGCCAAATCAAGATCATGATCTTCTCCTTGAAGAGGAAAAAGAAGCAAGTTAATTTTATTTTTGAGGGGAAACCCTTGGAAATAGTGGAAGAATACAAGTATCTAGGAATTGTTTTTCACAACAGGCTCAATTGGGAGGCATGTAGAGCTAAAAGGATTCAAGGGGATTGGAGAGATTTATACATTCTACAGAACAAACACAAGAAAGCCGAATTATGAGACTAGAAGACCAAGAAAACCCTTTTTGGGTTATTGGTTACACCGGTTGTACTCTATGGATGTGAAGTTTGGGGGAGCAGTATGTCAAACCACAAGTGGAGACAATTAGAAAGAATTCAAAAGCACTTAATCACTAATAATTTCAAAGTCAAATCAACGGTCCCTTATGAGATCCTGCTAGCTGAGGCTAGTTTGTTTCCGATGGAGGCTGAGGTGGTCTTTCGCTTGTTAAGTTACTTAAAAAAGGTTGAAGGCATGGATGGGCATCGTTGGCCTAAAATAGTTGTTGCGGAGTTAAAAAGGAGGAAGAAAACTTGGAGGAAACAAAATGAAAAGTGGTTGGGTAAGTGGGGCATTAAGTGGCAGGATTATCCTAACTCTAAAGAGGAGCTAAAAAAAATGGGTGCTTGAAAAATTCAAGACTACCATGTGGGAAAAGCAGATTGGTCGAAAAAAATCTCTATATGTCAAAAATTTCAATCCTACATTTTCTCATGATGAGAAGATATATTTCGATGCCAAAATCACAGGAAAGGCTAGATTATTAATAGCACAAATGACGACCGGGTCTCATCATCTTGGATGTGAAATAGGTAGATGGACAACTCCAAAAGAAGAGTGGGAAGAAAGAATATGCATCTTTTGTAGGAAAGGAGAGGTTGAAACAGAATGGCACTACATCATGGATTGTTTGGCTTATGAAGATATTCGTAATCAGTTTAGTAACATTTTGAAGGTGGATTGTTTGAACAAGTTGTTCGAGGAAGCGAGGCTTATCAAAACTGCGAGCTTCTTGGTCAAAATTCATGACAAGAGAGTAGACTTAGAAAAAAGTTTGAAGTTGTGATGTGTTGGAATCCTAGGTCCCTTAGATCGCTTGGTCTCATGGACGTCATTAAAATCCCTTCATTCATTCATTCATTCATTCTTCACAACAGTCATGAGAAATCAACGCAGCTAATTAAGAGCAGTCCACGTAGTCCTGATTTGGAGGATATGCATAGGATAGCTTACTCATTAGTTTGCTGGCATGTTAACTGTGAATTTACATAAGTTATTTAAGACAATTGTCCCCCTTTGTTTGTAGTCCTTTCTACACATGGCCAGCAAGAGGATACGTTGATCCTCACTCAGGAAATACGCTGCTATAGCTAAGGGATTAGCTTGCTGCCACTTCACAGTAATATTGCCACTTGGAGGAGCTTGACCATCTTTGGGATTATCATTATTTGCCACTTGTTGATGCATTTCACATTGGGAGTTCCTCCTAATTTTGTATAAAGAGACCCATTGGGCTCTCATTCAATCATCTTTTGTACTAGCTATTGTGCTTGGGGAGACTCTGCTCCTATGTACACTTGTGCTTCACATGAATAAAAATGTCTTTGGGATTCATTCATGGGTGTCTCTCTTGGAGGTTGTGTTTGGTTCAATGATGGTATACTTCTCTACTTACGCTTTATTTTGTTCCATTTTTTCATATTCCTTATCGAGTTGTGAATGTAAAACTAACTTACATTTATAGTTGTTTATTTGATATGCTCTAGGCTAGACAACTCTATCTATTTTCATACAAATTCTAGAGTTTTCTTGCTATTGTGTATTGTTTAAATCCATATGAGATAATGTGCATGTGAAGTTTTGTAGGGAACATCTTAGGATCGATTAACAAGTGTGAGGGGAAGTCTTCAAGAGACCAATCCACTCTTGGCATAGCTCTATAGGGAGCTCCTATTGTTATTTCAATTTCATAAGTTTATCTTTTGAAAGTGTTTTGTTTTGCAGGGTCCCTTTTGACATAGTTTGTGCATAGGTCAATATTTCAATCAAATTTCTCATAAACTCTCGTGCTTTCAATTCTTATCTAGCTAATCAAGAGCTCCTTATAAGCTAGCCAAGTGATGGGGTCTTTTCCCATCATTTGATTTAGTTTTTGTATATTATAATGTAGCATTATCACTCATTTTGCATTCTCTTTTTCACACTAACTTTGGTTTTAGTTTTGCAGCCCTAACAATTTTGTTGTAGGTTTTCTCAAGCTTCAAGCTCCATTTTCAGGGAGGTCGTGGGCATTAGGAGGGCTTGCGAAAGAGGCTAAGCCGTGTATCACTTTCGGAGCTTGTATTTCCTAATTGTCATACCATCTTCATCTCTCTTGAGGCTCCATATTTGAAGGAATTTCCTTGTGGTTTCAAAACCTCATATTGCACTTCCACTATTTCCTTGGGTAGCTCTCAAAGAGCCATTAACCTCATTGTAAACCATAATAATAATTTTATTTTTTTTTTTGTGGGAGCGTGGGTTCTACCCATTGGCATCCTATCTCTCCATTTAGTGAGAGATCTTGTAGGTAGATTGATTGTTAGTTTTGACATTTCCATTTTTGCTCACATCTTATGCATGCTTCAAGTTGGAAATTAACATAACTACACATCACATTCCCTTTCCCAAAGTTCACTACAGTTCGCTTGCACCATTTACATTGATAGCTTCAAGTCACAAGTTACACCCCATTGAATAGCAATTTATTTTTATGCAAGCATCTCTTTAACTCGATACATTTAACTTGGTAATTGTCTAAGGTTCACTTATGCCTCATTATTATGCAACATTTTCATATCTTGAGTATTGATGCATTGTGTATTTGGGCAATTTCACTTTCCAAAGCAACCATTTATTTTATGTCAAGCTAATCTCTCAAGTTAAAGTTTCCTTTTGCAAAGCTACTTTGGGAAATCTTACATGCACCAAGCATCACTAAAATTTACCTCCAACTTAAGTTGGTTGTATAGACTTTAGGGACCCTCCACCTCTATTGACTCCTCACTGTTAGATCTGAATTTTCGGGTGAGGGTGAGGTCTGAGGATTGGAGTTAAATTGAAATCTTGCTTTAGATTTTAACTAATAAAATAAACCAAGAGCACATTTACTTCACAATTTTACTTTACTTGCAATTTCCCATTTTGCTATCTTGATGTGTTTAAGTTTTACTTGCAAATATCATTTCTCATTTCAAGAAGCTCTTTTTATGCTAGTATTGTGAGTCCTTTACTTTTGCAACAATTTAATTTTCTTGTACTTGGAATATTGTTCATTGGTGCAATTATATTTCATGTTATTGCTTTGATGATCATTATGCTCATGAGTAATTGATGTATCTTGTTATTTGGGGCATTCACTTCCAAAGTACTATTTCCTTTATAGTTGCAATTGATGTTCATATGCTTATCTTGGTCTAACATTTGAATTGTTTATCATTTGTATCTTGATTTCATTTTGAGCAAGCTATTATTATTTACTTGAAGGCACTAGTCTACATTTTGAGTCTATATTTCAAGTTTGCTTGTTTATTCATATGCTTGCTTATTTCTTGGAAACAAGTTATTTTTTGACAAGTAATCCAAATTAACACTAACTTAATCTCCTAGAAACTCTCATCATATAACTTTTCATTTAGGGACCACCCCCCTTAGCTAACCTAGGAGATAGCTTAGACGGAGAGAGTTTGGAATAGGTGACAGCCCCAACTCTTTGTTCTTGCCACCAACCACACTTTATGGGGTTAAACTTTTAAAGGCTTTTCTCACTAACTGTTAGGTGTGCATAACGGGCAGCAAGCGTAACAAGACTAAAACAGGAAAATGGCAAGGAAGCTCATTCATTCTTTATGTTCATTTTGTTGGAGAAGATGAGAAGAGCTAGAGAAGAGGAGGAGGCTACGGCAACATTGCTTAAGGAGGGAAACCGAACGACAAAGTTTAATGTTGATTGGGGTTTGGGTTTGTACAGGTAAAATCTCTCCATAAAAAGGTTGAACACTCTAGAAGCATGCATGGACAAATGGATATATCTGATTTAGTTTATTAAGAAGAGATGAAGCATCTAATGGCAAGATGCTTGGGAGCACATCTAGTCGGCCTATGTGTTGATGTCTAGATCCCAAAGAGGGAGGTTGGCATTGGTCATGGAGCTCTGACCTTGGATACACACCTAGATCCCTAGGTTGGTGGTAGAGCTTAAAAGCCTGATGGTACCTAGAGTTGGTTAAAGCTTGAGTCCCGTTAGTCCCACCCGGATAGAATACCCCCATCAGGTATCTAGTCCACAGCACTGAGTGTGCTAGAACTCTTCGTAGTTCATTTTGAGATCTTCCATGTACCTCTATATATTTGTAATTATGAATACCTCCCTAGTTAAGAGGGGGTGTTAAAAAATGTAACTAGTATAAGTCTTCATAATTATGTTTGATTCATAATGAAATGTATTTGTCAAAAGAAAAGAAAAAGAAATTTTATTATTAAAGAAATTGACTTATTAAAGCATGGGTTTCATGCTTGGGTCAATTGTTTTTAGGTCAAAGCCTCCATTAAAGGCTTCTAGGGTTTATGTCAAGTATTTTTATCCATGTCATAACGTAAAAGACCCTTCTTGGGCTCTATTTGTCAAGAAATAAATTTATTTTAATGTAAAATAGGTCAATTAGGCCTCCTCCACCAAGTCGGCCTCCGAAAGGACAAGTCGGCCTCAACAAGGGAATTTGACCTCACAGATTCACTATATATTGGAGCAACTCCACTAATTTGGAAGCACATCTCACACAAGTTCGAATTGTAGTAGCTGGAATAAAAAAAAGCATGAAATTCAAGAAGGAAGAATAAAAGGGCTAGAGAAGTAAAAGCAGGTTATTATCTTGCTAAGGATGTCGAAATTTTCTCTATCTTGTCTCACATGTGCAAAGGAACTGAAGTTGCAGGAGGGCCGAAATTGTAGTCTTGAAGCTGGGCCGAAATTCTGATGCAGTAGGGTTGAAAATTTGTCCTTGATCCAGTATTGATGCAATATTGAAGGAGTGTTGATGCAGTATTGTTGCAGTCGATCTTGGAAGGTTGGAAGAACAGTTTGAGGGCTTACTGGGAGGAGGAGGAAGGTATGGGGTCTTGATCTATCTCATTTTGAATATGTTGTTGCTCAGATTGAACAGGCACCACGACGACGGCTCAGGGACAGGGTTGTCACTCTAATCCTCGCCCACTCTGTTCTAGTTATCTCCCAACAGCAGGTTATGAGGGGTAGTCCCTATGGAAATGAAATGATGGAAAAAAAGTTGGGAACCAACTTGCCCGAGAGACACAGTTGAGTGGCCTAGCTACTCGATGAAAATTTAGCAAGATTAAGGATTCGATTTGATTTAGAATTGAGACCAATGCCTTGTGGAGTCAAAATTTCTTTCTTATTATGACCAAGTAACCGATGCTTATATGATTAACTTAACCTATATGAGATGCAACTCCTACGACCTAAGTGTGATGCAAGGATCTTGGTTAATTTTAGATTATATGCCTAATCTAAATGGAACCTTTCCCTTAACTGTTTTGAGAAACAGTCTTCAGAGTAGGTTGTGAGATGGAAGCCAATGAGAAGAAAGCAGTGGCCTGATTAACGATACCTCACCCTGTGTTCCAACCACCCAGTGCCTCTAGCGGTGCAAAGATTGTGGATCTGATGATTGCAAGGTCACTATGTTAACCACTAAGAAGGGTTGAATCCCTCAAGCTGAATGAGAAAGGGTTGTCCTAGGAGTCTATCAACCAAGCTTATGCTTGGAGGTAAGTTGTTAAATGCAACTACTCTTAGAATGAAATGCAAGATGGATGAGTGAAGTTCTTAGCTTAAGATTGTTTTAAATGTTTAAGTACTTAAGTTATGATTATTTTTTATGACAATAGTACTTAACGATAAATGAAAAGACAATCTTAACCAAACAAGAATGTGCCAAATACTTAAGTGTGAAATAGATACCAAAGATAATCACAAAGTTCTAATGACTATGGGATGTACACAAATCCCGTAATAACTTAACTCACACTTAGTCAAGATATCAATTGCAAGATTATTAAAGACAATGCCACAATTGAAACAATTAGAGATCTTCAAAGATATTTCAACCAAGTAAATGCCAATAATGATGCCAATATCAAATCCACAAGATTGCAATAATGAAAGATGCTTAAGAGTAAAGCTTAAGATGTCAATCTCACAAGATAAAGGCTACAATTACCCAAGATTCTTAAGATTATGAACTTAAAGTAGAGCACTTATTCAATAATGATTCAATCACAATGTCAATTTGATCTTAATGCCAAAAGTAACTTAAACAAGATTTAGAAACTTAGAGCTTAGGTGTGTGAGTGTCTTAAGTGCAAACTTTGACAATTATTAGAGCTTAAGACAAGACAAGCGAATGTTAGATTTCCAATAATCAAAATCAGCAGTAATACGTCAGATATATCAACACTTGTTATTGTTATGACAGCAGCAATAAAATTATATTAGGTTTGAGAAACAACAAGCCTATGATAGCCACAGATGATCAATGAGATGCCCAACACTTTTCTAATGTAAATTATGAGTTTTAGCCCACTTTAAGATGCAATGTTCAGACTTATATCAGATCTGATTTAACTTGTTACAGCAGTGAGTAGATCAGAAAATCAGTGAGTTATTGATGCCACAACAAGGGCCAAAATATGCCCAAAACTTGGAAAATTTGCCAAAACTAAAAATTTAGTTTTCTGAGCCCTTTCCGGTATGTTATCCAGAAAAATTCAGATCTGATCTAGCACTTATGCAGAAAATTTCCAGCAAGCTAAAATTTAGATCCAAGCTAGATCCTCAATGCCCAAGTGGCCAAATTTCTAGAAAATTTGAATTTTGCAATTTTAGAGTATTTTGACCAATTTAATGTGTGCGTTAGGGCTTTTAAGTCACTGTTATAAATCAGAATTTACAGCTGTAACAAAACAGTGAGAAATTAGGGTTTAGAGAGCAAACCCTAGGTCCAAGGCCTTGAAAATCACTTTGTCCAAACTTGCCAAAAATTTGTGATGAAGTTGTCATTTACAAATCAAACTTTTTGAGGCAAAAATTCTGCAAAACCCACCAAGTATTCAGTCCCAAAATTCAGAAAATGGACAGAGGTCAAAGAGGGGCGAATTAAGGCCAATGCTAGACCCAGTAGGGCTAGCGTTGAAGGAAAAAAGGGGCTATGAGGGAAAAAAGGGGCTCGAAATAAAAATAAAAATATTCAAAAACCTTTGACCTTGGCTAAGGAATTGAAGTTTGCAACCAACTAGGCTACATAATCTGTTTACCATACAGTGCATGTCATTTCAATTTCATATAATATATAATTGGGCTCGTTCCAAGAAGAGCACGAGACTTAATCCAATGTCAGTGCATATAATTTGTATCCATGTCAACGAGTAGTACTATGCCAGTGATATGAACAACTATGTGCCAATTAAATATCACAAGGGTCGTGGCTTTCCATGTCATGAAACCATGAATTAAGCAATCTGTGTGAATTCACGATACGAGACGTGACTATCAACATAACTTGACTTGTGTGTTATCTGTTTATTCCTCCGTTGCATACGGCACCAAGTCCACCATGCAACGCATGTGACCAAGGCGACAAACCTATGTGTCAAAACTCGTCCTCCGCAGCTTGTAATAATTTGTATTCCTGCACCGCATCATATAGAAAACCACATTACAGACTTTCTATCATTGTCTCTGATATATATAGTTGTTTAGACTTGACTACATATATATGTTGCCACCAGTCATCGATATATAATCGAGCTAAACACGTCGAATACTGCCACCATACATGACTATATAAATATATAGGTTAGACACCCGGTATCGTAACCAATCCTCATGATTTTCCCTTAGTCAATCCACAAACTATTATTCGTTGTTTTCGTTGCAAAACAAGATTTGAATGGTAACCAGTCAATACCAAGAATTCTTAGCCACGAACTCATCTGATCTCAGTGGCAATCTAAACTAGTCATTATTCCTACCTATGCCAAAACATAATTAAACAAAAGAAACCATTTTGATGCCCTATTCAAACCTCATATTTCATAAAGTCAAATTTTGCATTTTATTCGATACTCCACTTGCTTCTTATTCAATGCTACACTTGCTTCTTGTTTGATGCTTCTTCAGACCGTGAATTAATACTCCCATAGACCACGGACAAGGTTATATATATGTTTGTTTGGAGGGATCTTAGATTGGGGCCAACCTGCCCATGAGTTATTTGAATTTTTGCCACGCTAATATTCTTGATCAAACTAACTTTTTTCAAGAATGATTAGGAGGCCTTTGTACCAAAATTCACTTGATTTCTGCATGCAAATCACCAACGAAACCCTGGCCAATACACCCTTTGACATCAATGACAATTTTTACAACAAAAATGACTATAGTTAATACTAGATAAGGCAACATGAGCACAGAACAATGTTGTAGAAAAGGGAAACAAACTAACCTACATTTCTCGTAGTTGCATTGCTAACCCATGACAAGATATTTATGAAGAGTTGCACTAACATTATTACTCCCTAACGGAGACACATTTCTGCCTAGTTTTTAAAACATTTCTCACTATATGAACTACCCTCACTCCAAAACTATAGTAATTCCCCCTTTGATTTCAGCTTCTCTCAATGCAAATTTGGATGTCTCAAGCTACAACAAATCTATAATGTAAATAAAGAAAAGAGACATTAACAAAAAAAATAGGCTTGTCCTGGGAAAATATTTCTGAGTGAAAAGGTGTGATCCTTCAGTTGAAGTCTTTTATGGTTTATTTTATTTCCTGATTGGATCTATGCATGTGCCATGAGCATCATAAGAATTATGTCTTGGTCTTGTTGTCGCTCAAATTGTATAGGCACAATGCGACAACGACTCAGGTCGGGGCCTGTCACTCTGATCCCCGACCTCTCCATTCTAGTTGTCTCCCAACAGAAGGCTATGGGGGGTAGTCCCTATCGAATATGAAAATGAAAGACCAGTTGGAAACCAACAAGTACAGGAGATACAATTGAATGGCCTAGCCACTTGGTTGATTTTAACAAGTTAAGAGATTAGATTAGATTGTTATGTGAGATCAGTGCCTTATGGAGTCAACTACTTGCTTTATATCGATTGAATACCAAGTGACCGGATGAAAAACCACTGCTTGAGATGCTTTTGCTAACCTATATTCTATGCAAGTCTTACACTCTAGGTGTGATGCAAGAAATCTTGGTTAGTTTTAATTATATGCCTACCTAAGTGCATCCCTTGATCCTTATCTATTTTGAGGCCAGTCTCTAAACTAGGTTGTAGAGAGAAGTCAAGGCGAAGCAAGCAAAGGCTTGGTTAACAATACGTCCCCTTGAAATTTAACATACCCAGTGCCTCCGGCGTTGCAAAGGCTGTGGCTCTGACAACTGCAAGCTCACCATTTTAACCACTAGAGAGCGTCTAGTGTTTGTGGCTAAGAGATGAAGGATGTTCCTATCTTTCTATCAACCAAGCTTATGCTTGGAGGTCAATTAATCAACGCAAGACTAGACTTAGGATGCAAAAGCAAATTGACTTGAGTGATCTTGAGTTAAGATTGTTTATGATCTTTAAGTACTTAGTTATAATTAATCTTATGACAAAGGGTACCTAACAATGAATAAAAGACAATCTTAAACACAAGATAAGTGTTCACATTCAACAGTGCTCAAAAGATGTTAAAATTGGCAACCAGGGCAAAACTTCATGTCGGTCATCTTATTCATGGCTAATAATATTTTTATTAGATTCCTCTCGTCGAGAGGTGTAGGATTGATATAAAGATCATCCAATTCCGATAAGTATTCATGGAGATATGAATTTATTTTGATTATGGAATTATTATCAAGCCGACCTACAACTCATGTAGGCTCAGAAGTCCAACAGTCGCATCTATTCACCAACCAACGTTGTGTATAAATATAAGAGGACTTTTCCTCATTTAGACTCACTCATCTCATCACATCTCTCTCTCTCTATTGCGCAGATATGAGTCTCTTCTCTACTGCGCTAAAATGGGTCTCTCTCTCTCACACATGTGAAGCCGGAAGCTGTTGAATCTAAAGCTGCAACTGCAGAAGTAAAGATTGACTTGCGTGGCCTAGAAGATCTCCTCTTTGGAACTGCGCTATAGGTTCATCTGAACCTCCTGTGAAAGCCGCAACTTTTGGTGGTGGAATGAAGTCAATCCGACGAACAGTTTGCAAGATATTGACTGCCTTAGTTTGAAGCCGGAAACTGCTGAAACTGAAGCTGCAACTGCAGAAGTAAAGATTGACTTGCTTGGCCTAGAAGATCTCCTCATCTAAACTGCGCTGTAGGTTCATCTGAACCTCCTCTGGAAGCCGAAACTTTTGGTGGTGGAATGAAGTCAATCCGACTGTCGGTTTGTGAGATATGGTCTGCCCTAGTTTGATAATGAAGCCGCTAACGTTGATGCTACTGATCTAGGGTTTGCTACTGCTGATATGAATCAGATTTATTGTACTATTTCTCTCTGCTGAATTATTGAAGATAAAAGAATATTTGATCAAAGGGTTTCCCCACACATTGTGGGGTTTGTCCCTGGCTAGCCGCCACATCTTGTGTCTCTTGTCTTGGCTTGTTTTCTGTCGATCGTTTAATGTTCTATTTGCACTTTACTTTATGTACATGTGATTGCTAATCGGTGGAATATAATAAGAAAAAGAAGTAAACTGTTATAAGCATAGAACATACCATAATTTAACATGGTATCGGAGCTGAGGTGAAGACAAAGCCCGAGCAAGAGCAAGAGCAATCATTGAAGAGAAGATTGGCAAGGCTATCCTAAAAGAACTATGGGGTCCTCAACACTCTTTCTTGCCGAAGACAAGCTCCGTGAGAAAGCTGACTATCACGGATAGAAGATGTCTATCGATCTAACCCTTGAAGATCAAGGAGTGCTGGACATGTAAGAGGCAATATTGTTGAGCCTTCATCAAATGCATCTACTGCTGCCTGGAACAAATGGAAAAATGGAGAAGTCAAAACAAAGAAGATCATCCAGGACTCTATCAACAAGCGCTTGGTGGCCTACATCTATGATCTAGACACCTCCAAGGAAATCTACGACAGACTGGTGAGTTTATTTAAAGTTAATGATGCCAATCAAGTTTTGTTTCTTAGAAATAAGCTGAGGGAAATCAAGAAGGGTAAAGATGAAAGTATGCAAGCATACTTCTTAAGAATCACCGAGATCAAGAACGATCTCCTATCTATTGGGGAAACTATTACTGACAGAGAAATGGCACTCACAACTCTTGAAGGATTACCATCTGAATGGTATGTGTTCAGGACTACTCTTCTGAACTATAATGTAATTCCTAGTTTCGAGGAATTAATGGCTAGATGCATTCAAGAAGAAACAAGGGAAGAAGTGTAAGAAATGCCCATGCCTAAAGGTCCTCCTGCTGCCTTTTCTTTTCATGCAAAGAAAAGAAATAATTCCGGGACTAAATCAAAAGGAAAAGCTGGACCTAAGGCTAGAAGAAAATGACGATGTTACATTTGCGATAAAGCAAGTCACTATGCAAGGGAGTACCCTGATAGAAAGGACTCACTCTAGGACGATGATCAAAATCCCTCTGATGGCAATCAAAGGAATGACAAATTCAACAACAAAGGTAAGAGGAGAGCTGGGAATCAAGGAAGAGGACAAGCATTCAAGAAGGCCAGAAATTCTAGGATGTATTAAATGCACCTGACCTCAAAAAGAACCTAGTGTCCATCTCGGGAACGGAAGACAAAGGCTAGAAGGTAACCTTTAGCGATGGCAAGGTATGTATATGGAAAAATAATGTTAAAGATGCCTTTACTCTTGTGTTTAGTGATTCATTATATCAGGTCGATGGAAGTCTGCTAGGTGTCATGTCTTATGACACATCTCTTCAGTCCGAACTTTGGCATTAGAGGTTTTCCCCCCTTCATTATAAAGCTATACTCGGTGTAAGACAAATGGTGATAAGGATGCCCGAATTCTGAATAGAGAATGAAGGTGTATGTCCAGGATGTGCTGAAGGAAAGCTCAAAAGGGGACCATTCCCCTCAAGCCAAAGCAAGACCTCTGATATATTACAATTGGTTCACTCAGGCATACCTGAGGTTGGCATTAAGAGGGATACTACTACACCACATACTCCTGAGCAGAATGGTGTGAAGGAAGAACCGCATGATGATGGAAGCTGTCTGGGCCATGCTACATGATCAAAGACTTCTGATGTTTCTATGGGCTGAAACTACAATCACCGTCGTATATGTACAAAATTAATGCCCTCATCAAGCATTGGGTTCCAAGACTCCTAAAGAAAAGTTCACCGCAAGGTAAACAATCTTTCGACTTTGAGGAGCTCTCAAGAAGCCAACACCAGGGAACCGAAAGAAAAGGATGATGAATCAATGCCTGATGTAGAAGAACCCATGGATCTGATAAATTCTCATCCACATGAGCCTTCCTCTTCTAGGAAGAGGCCTTCATGGCTTAGGGGGATACTTGATGATGCTAAAGGACATGCTGCACCCTGAGGAACCTTCCGTCAAAGTAAGAAACTTAATAGGTATCAAGGATACCTGACCATCATGAGCACGATCATACAAAATGAGCCTTCGTCATTCTCAGATGCCGTCAAGCATCAAGTATGGAAGGATGCTATGACCGAAGAATATGAGTCTATCATAAAGAATGATGTTTGGGAAGTAGTTCCCAGACCCCAGGACAAGACTGTTGTTACTTCCAAATGGCTTTACAAGATAAAGCATGCAGCAGATGGAAGCACGGAAAAGTATAAGGCTCGTTTTGTTGCTCGAGGTTTCTCCCAAAAGGAAGGTATAGACTATGATGAGATATTTGCACCTGTTGCCAGATATACGACCATCCGCTCGATCATAGCCCTTGCCGCTTCACAAGGATGGATCCTACATCAGATGGATGTCAAGACTGCGTTCTTGCATGGCTCGATCAAAGAAGAGGTCTACATGGAGCAACCCGAAGGATTTGAGATTTATGATCGAAAATCTCATGTATGCAGGTTGAAGAAAGCTCTCTATGGGCTGAAGCAAGCACCCCGAGCATGGTATGAGAGGATCGATAGCTACTTGATGAAGTTGGGATTCACTAGGAGTGAAGCCGATCCTAACCTTTACTTTAAGGTTGAAGATGACAAGCCTCTCATACTGGTGTTGTATGTGGAGGACCTCTTTCTAACAGGTGCAGACCCTCTCATTCACAAATGTAAGAGGGAGCTGGCCTCTGAATTTGAAATGAAAGACCTAGGACTGATGCACTACTTCCTAGGACTTGAAGTATGGCAGAAGCCAAGGGAAATTTTCCTATCTCAAGGGAAATATGTGGTAAAGATATTGGAAAGATTTGGTATGATGGACTGCAAGCCTGTGACTACCTCGAGGATCTTAACTTTTAGAAGTTATATGGTAGTGATGTCGGACCAGATTTGGGAAATGCCTCTGAGTTTCATAAACTCATTCGCATTGATGTTCTTGGTGAACCTCCGTCCGAACATATTTTTTGCAGTTAGCATTGTGAGCTCATATTTGGTTGAGCCTCACTGGATTGATGCCAGGAATCTTCTGAGATGTCTTCAGGACACAATCTCTCATGGATTAAGATACACTGCCGGAGATGTGAGACTACTTGGATATACTGATGTTGATTGGGCAGGCAGTGTGGTGGACCGTAAGAGCACTTCCGGGTGCTGTTTCACCTTGGGATCTGCTTCGATATCCTGGATGAGCAGGAAGTAGAAGTCGATGGCTTTGAGCACCGCCGAAGCAGGATATATTGTTGCTAGCATAACCTCGTGTGAGGTAGTCTGGTTGCGAAAGCTCTTCAGTGAGCTGTTTGGATTTACATTGGATACCACTGTGATTCTCTATAACAACCAGAGGTGGGATTCGATTATTGAGGAATCCCGTATTTGTCAATTGCTCCAGCAGATAGACATCATCTTGGATATGGTAAGTTGATGAGCAAGGAGGCTCCATCGCATTAAGATGATGTACAGGTTGATACACCTTGTCAAAGCCCCGAGGAAAGATCTAATCTGTGATTTTCCCAAACGACTTGGAGTCGGTAAGAAACCCTTGTACAAGGGTCCTGCATGTTGCATACATTGAGCTCTGGGAGCTCTGAGGGCCTGCGGTTATTACTGGAGCAACTTACGACCACAGGGTGACTCACCCTCCCCTGGTGGTGCACACTGGAACAAGATGATTCGCTCTCTTGTGGGACAAGATGATTCGCTCTCTTGTGGAACAGGATGATTCGCTCTCCTGTGTAGCAGGATGATTAGTTCTCCTGTGAGGCCTGGATTGATGTGTTCTCCATGGCGATTGTAGTAGGATTGATGTGTTCTCCTGTGAGGCCTGGATTGATGTGTTCTCCATGGCGATTGTAGCAGGATTGATGTGTTCTCCTGTGAGGCCTGGATTGATGTGTTCTCCATGGCGGCCTGGATTGATGTGTTCTCCATGGCAATTGTAGCAGGATTGATGTGTTCTCCTGTGAGGACAGGATTGATTAGTTCTCCTGTGGAGGCATCCTACCCATGCAGTCTGGGACTCATGGGAAGTACCTCTCATCTGATCAATGAGCAGGGAAATGAAGTTAGGGACCATAGTAGTACCGATGGACACATCGTTGTAACTACCGTACTCCCTACGCTAGGATGACCTCCATTGATCTGGGATCAATGATACTGGTCTGGGACCAGTGGTAGGAGTTGTACCATACTATGACGCTGACTTCGGGTCGGTTAAGACTGGTCTGGGATCAGTGGTACATACTCTGAGACTAACTTTGAGTCAGTGGAGGATGATATTGGTCTGGGACCATTGGAGTTGTACTCACTATGACGCTGACTTTGGGTTGGTTGAGACTGGTCTGGGACCAATGGTACATACTGTCAGACTGTCTTTGAGTCAGTATGATACATCCTCGATCATTTCTTCTTCTTCATAATTCGGAAAAAAGCAGAGTAGAACAGAACAATGCAAGAGCAGAGCAGAACAGAACAAAACAGTACAGATCAGTGCAGGGCAGAACAAGACAAAGCAGAACAGGCAAAATAGAGCAGAGCAGGGCAAGGGTCAGGTTGTACAAGGCAGTGCATTTGATGGATGAATAGTAACGACCGATAGACAGATTGCAGATGAAGTTCTCCATGGTTGAGAGGGAGTCTTAAAATTGGCAACCAGGTCAAAACTTCATGTGGGTCATCTTATTCATGGCTAATAATATTTTTATTAGATTCCTCTCGTCGAGAGGTGTAGGATTGATATAAAGATCATCCAATTCCGATAAGTATTCATGGATATATGAATTTATTTTGATTATGGAATTATTATCAAGCCGACCTACAACTCATGTAGGCTCAGAAGCCCAACAGTCACATCTATTCACCAACCAACGTTGTGTATAAATATAAGAGGACTTTTCCTCATTTAGACTCACTCATGTAATCACATCTCTCTCTTTCTACTGCGCAGATATGAGTCTCTTCTCTACTGCGTTGAAATGGGTCTCTCTCTCACACACATGTGAAGCCGGAAGCTGTTGAATCTGAAGCTGCAACTGCAGAAGTAAAGATTAACTTGCGTGGCCTAGAAGATCTCCTCTTTGGAACTGCGTTGTAGGTTCATCTGAACCTCCTTTGAAAGTCGCAACTTTTGGTGGTGGAATGAAGTCAATCCGACGAACGGTTTGCAAGATATCGACTGCCCTAGTTTGAAGCCGGAAACTGCTGAAACTGAAGCTGCAACTGCAGAAGTAAAGATTGACTTGCGTGGCCTAGAAGATCTCCTCATCTGAACTGCGCTGTAGGTTCATCTGAACCTCCTCTGGAAGCCAAAACTTTTGGTGGTGGAATGAAGTCAATCTGACTGTCAGTTTGTGAGATATGGTTTGCCCTAGTTTGATAATGAAGCCGCTAATGCTGATGCTACTGATCTAGGGTTTGCTACTGCTGATATGAATCAGATTTATTGTACTATTTCTCTCTGCTAAATTATTGAAGATAAAAGAAGATTTGATCAAAGGGTTTCCCCACACATTGTGGGGTTTGTCCCTGGCTAGCCGCCACATCTTGTGTCTCTTGTCTTGGCTTGTTTTCTGTTGATCGTTTAATGTTCTATCTGCACTTTACTTTATGTACATGTGATTGCCAATCGGTGGAATATAATAAGAAAAAGAAGTACACTGTTATAAGCATAGAACATACCATAATTTAACAAAAGATCAAGAGATAATTGCTCAAGTAAGAAACAAGATTAATGCTCTTTATGCCAATTTGCCAATGTTAGCTCAAAGTTCACTTGAAGATTGTTGCAACCACAATGTGTTAGAGGCAAAAATCAAACAATAACCCAATGCAATGACTGAATGAGACAAAGAGGACCAAGATAGGGCAACGATGAGGGATAAAGGCTCAAGGGAGGACAACAGCCAAGAGGAAGAGCCAAGAAAGGCCCACAGCAAGGAGGGAGGAGGCCTCTAGGTCTGTCGTCAAGGGTTAGGAGGAGGGTCGAGAGGGCAAAGAGCCCCCACAAGGGGCTACGGCCAAGGATCAAGCTCTCAAAGGGCTGTCACAAGGGAAAGCAAGGCCAACATGCCTGCGGCTACGAGAAATGAGGCCGCTGAGAGGGAGAGGAGCCACAACAAGGCTAAAGGAGGCAGCGGCAAGGGAGAAGGAGGCTAGCGGATGAGGAAAAGAGGCCTAAGGGCCTGCGGCTAGGGCTTCGCAACCCTTAAAGCTTGACCGCTAGGCAAACAAGGGTTGCAGCCGTTGAAATTTCTAAGTCTAACTCATTAGAAATTTTATCTGTATTCTTCTGGTTTATTTCTCCTACTTGTTAATTACGAACAAGTTATTTAATCACATAAATACTGAAATAAACACAATACAGTCTCAACCATCTACAGATCAACAGCTAAAAGAAAACAAACACACAAGTGACACCGTTATTTTTGGACAACTCGTCCCTGGAAAAACCCAACTTGGGAAAACTGGTGCAACAATTCTGAGGGTTATTTATTATGCAGTATATCCTTGAGTACAACTGGGTGCCAAACTAGCTCACTCGACAAAGAAAAGTAACCGGCAGTAATACCTCTCTATTCGGAAGCAGATATTCAGAAAATTTGCCCCACAAAACCATCTCCAGCACAACTGAAGCGCTGCGTCACCTCTCCTGGCCTCTGCATCAGGCCTCAAAACCCTCTATGCCAACCCTATGAGGCACTGCGTAGCCTCTACGGCCTTCTGCGTCACTTTTGCTGCCCTTTGCGTGGATGACACGGGCCCTCTGGCCTCTGCGCTGTCTCAACTAGCCTCTGCGTTGTCTCAACTAACCTCTGCATGGCCTGCTCTGGCTTCTGCGTCTGCCTCTCTGCCTCTACGCTGGTCTCTCGGCACTATCTCTGCCTCTCTGTCCGGTACTCACTGCCCCTCGTTGCAAACTGATCACTAATTCGACTGTTCTTAGCAAACCCCGCTCTAGAAAATCGAGTGACTGATCACTCTAGTGTATTCTCCAACTGACCCTCAAGCCTCCTCTTATACATTTCCTATTGGTCCTTCAACGGACAAGATTACATCTCTAATCAACGGCTAAGATTATATTTGGCTTGATCCATGTCCTTTAGAACCTCCTAACCCCATTTTATATTAATACCCATTAATATTTTATTTTTCCTAAGTTTGGACTTAGGAACTCCATTAAAAATATTAATTATTTTAATATCTCCTAAACCGGGTAGAATCTGCCCAAACCATTTCTCAGTCTTGGAGATCTCATGTTCTTTAGCCTCTCCAACAATTTTCATGGCTAGAGCACATCCGATGCTACCCCAAATCAACAGCGGCTAGGGTTTGAAGGCCCAAATGGGGCAGCAGCTCACCAAGGAAAGAGAAAAAGGCCACAACTAGGGCAAATAGAGGTACCCTAGGCCTAGGAGGCCTAAAAAAAAAAGTTGGACCCTTGCACAATTGACAAATTTTGCTTCAGATATTCCAAATTCACCAAAAGTCACCACGAAAATGCCACAAAGGGCTAGCGGCTTCCTTTCTTGCTTGAGCGTTGAGCTTGGAGGAGAACTAGAGGGTGGATCTTGCCTTCCTAAGCCTAGATCCACCTCTAAAAATCCCAACAAAATTTTCCAAAGGCTAGAAACCCTTGAAACCCTGCACAAATGAAAATATAATTTCCCCAAAACCCCAATATATACAAAATTTCAAAATAAATCCCAAAACCCCTAATTACTGCAAAAGAAGGGTTAGAAAAATATTTTACAAAAATTATTTTACAAAATTACATATACAAAAATATTTACAAATATAGAATGCTTGTAAAATAAAAAAATTTGAGAAAATAATTTTTTAAATAAGACAATGGATCAATGTATTTTCAAAAGTTAGAGTATTGACCACAGCCTTTAGTGAAGTAAGAAAACCATATAAAAATTCCCAGAGCCCAAACAAAGTCGGCTCTTCTCCAAAGTTTGTGAACTTGGAGCCCAAGGGTCGGTGTACTTACAAATCTCTATATATTTCCTTAAGAAAACTTGTTAGATCATAGGTGAATCAGATCACCTAAGATAAACCCAAAATTTACCTATAGAATGTTCTTATCACCAACAAATCAATATCAAGCTTATGAAAAATTTTAGCACAATATAGGAAATCACATGACCAGCACGTACCATAGATCAATGGAAAAAGAACACCATGAACTGAACCCCAAAGTCTTTTTATTATGACATCGAACATTCCGCACAGAACAATGGCTCAATACCAGCGTTACAAATTTACATCCTCTAGAATCATTGTGATTTGGGATGCAAATGGCTTCTAATTTATAAAAGAAATCCTCCAAGTGGAAAATAATGGCTAGTTGGCTTGATCTCTATCAAAATAATCTTGACCGTTGATAATAATCTGATCATCTTTTAATCTTCCTGTTGAAAATATTTATTTTGAGGAAAATTTTGAAGTTCTCATAAAACCCATTTTTTATTAATCCAAAAAAAAAATCCTCAAAATTTTGACTTTGAATTAACCACCAAGCTCCAAAGGCTTAATCTTTCTTAAAAAACCAGTTTTGCTTTGGTGGAGGACTTCCAAAAGTTGACTTCTTTTTGACCCACAAATTTTTTGGTCATTTTCCACTTGGAGAAAATTAACTTCTCTAAAATTATTTTTTGACTCTAAATTAATTAATTTTTTGGCTTAGGATTTTATTTTATTTTAGACAGAAAAATTAATTAATTGACAGAAGAGGGGATTAATTATTTTCCACCCTCAAATATTTTAGCCATGGTCCCTAAGTATGAGAGGCCATGCACTAATTTTTTATTTTTTTTAACATTAGATATTACAAATTCAACCCTCAAAAGGGGAATACACCTTTACACATAGACCCTCAAAATAATTACCTAACTCTGCGACACAATATGATCTAATAGAGCAAGTGATCTGTAATAAAATAATTTATCCAAATAACTTAAATTATTACCAAACCATTTTTGTGAAGACTCAATTTAACACTAAGACTCACCTAAGACTTTGTCAATAAATTTCACCTTAGCTTTCGGGTTTAAGCAAGAGGAGTCGATTATCCGTGTTTAGAAACACCCATAACGCAGTGAGGTTAAAAAACCTCTGAGGATGAAATTCGTTGCCAAAATCAAAGGCTTACCTAGGTGTTTTTACATAATAAGGCAGTCATACTAGCATCATTTACATTACGACTTGCAGAAATTGGGTTTACCATTGATATATCATGTAGTTGGCTGATGGTTCTGATCGTTGAAAAAAATTGTACAATGCTTCCTTGGACTTGTGACAAAATGGGTGCAACATGTCTTATAAGTGGTGATCAAATCCTACACAGGTATTTCTATTATTTCATACCTTTCTCTTCTGTTTTGGAAATCATGTCCTCTTCTTGTTCTTTTATAGAAAATGGAGTATAACAAGAATATTGTGAATAATAGTGGAGGGTGTTTCTTATGTCGATCCTCTTGCAATATTAACTGAAGTACTTCAGAAGCTCTCAATTTGCGATTAAGGTATTATGCTTGTACATTGTGAATTTGGCCTACACAAGAGAACCAATGAATTTCGCGTAGCAATGACCATGTTCGTTTCAACCACATGGAATGTTTTTTGGTCGTCATATTCTATCATCTGCTGATTTCTAGTAGCATCATATGTGCTCTAAGTCCCAAATTTTGTAGGGAGGCTTGAGGACATGTATTCCAAAGAACCTAGAAAGCATTTTGGGAAATTCCACCAAAATACAGTTTTATTAAAATAATTAATTATTTTTAATGGGTCCCTAAGCCTAAAATTAGGAAATTAAAATAATTAATGGGTATTAATCTAACTATGGATGTAACTTCTAGAAGAAGACAAGGATCAAGCAGAAATGATCTTAGCCATTTATTAGTTTCTAATCTAGGTTGTTGAATGTCAACGAGAAGATTATTTAAGGAGGCTTGAGGGTCATTTGGAAGACATATAGAGAGAAGATCAAAAGTTCGATTTTCTGAAGCAGAGCAGCTGCCGAAGAGATTTTCGATAGTGACCTTTTGCAGTGAGGGGCGGGGATAGTATCCGAAGAGAAATCTTTCCCGGTCGAATAATACTCAGCAGAGAAGGCAGTGGCAGTGCACAGCTAGAGAGGCTGATGCAGGGCCATGCAGAGGCAGCGCAGAAGCCAAGAGGGAATCTGAACATCAGCTGAAGGAATCGATTGCAGAAACTGGAAACCGGGGTGTGAGACTAGAAGGTGAAAATCGAATTTCCTGAGCAACAGATTGATCAGCTTAAGGGGTGACGTAGTCCCTAGATAGTGTGACATTAGGATGACGCAAACACTACGCAGAGGCAGCCAGGGGTTGTTCATTCAGTGGCTGGATCAGCCAGGATTTCCAGTGATAGTGTGACGTAATCTCACAAATCTCTCTGTCAGTGATATTCTCTATAACTGAATTGGCGGAAAGGCATCCAGAAGTTGTATTTATAAATTACTACTGCATAATAATAAAAACCCTCAAAACTGTTGCCCCAATTTTCCCGCATTGGGTTTTTCCGGGGACGTTTATCGAAAAACCATTGTGTCACTTGTGTTGTATCTTTTTCTGTTCAATTTCTTGTTTAATACACATTAATATTTTAATTTTCCTAAGTTTAGACTTAGGGTCTCATTAAAAATAATAATTATTTTAATATCTCTCCATCCGGTTGGAATTTCCCCAAACGATTTCTGGGTCCTGGATATCTTATGTGCCTTAGCCTCTCCACCAATTTTCATGGCTAGAGCACATCCAATGCTCTCAAAAATCAACACTCCCTCTTAGCGAGGAATGTGCTATAGCAATGTTTCACTATAGAAACATCACACTGATCTTCCGCATCAGTACCTGTGTTGATGCTTGGCCTGCTGCCTCACATTCCCTGCACTGTTGCTTCCTGTACTGCTGTTCATGACACTGCCACTGCCAATACTACATCGGTACTACAGCTCCCTCTAAATATGATGCCCATGCTACCCCTAACACTGCCACTGTTAACTGTTGCACTGCAACTCAATTACTGAGAAGTAGGTAATTGACTTCCTCCAAACACTGGCATCCCAGTCAGTCTGGAAGCCTCGTGATGTTGAAGCTACCTCTGCTGCTAACCCGTGCTCCCTCTGCTGCCACTGCGCTGCTGCAACCTCTTCTGTGCCTCTCGCACTGCTGCAACCTGTACTGCGCCGCTATAGAACTCTGCACTCTAGCCCTACCTTGTTTTTCCACGACACTTTGCTCCACCTGACACCTGTCATCATGCTACTGCCATTAAGGGCTCTCGTAGCCGGATGTGATCCAAGAGTTTGGGTACCTCAAGGATCCTGCCACTAGTATGTAGAGCTCCTAACTACAACTCAATGTCTCCCCACCTCTTCTCTAGAGGTGCATGAGCACTCATGGCACAATCGTCATCAATCTCGACCTCTTTCTCCGCCTTAGCTACGTTGATCAGTGGTTGTCAATGATGTCAACCCAAGCAGCACCAGGGGTTACCCTGATCTTGCGAGGGCATTTTGACTTGACAACTCATATTATTTTGCATCAAAGATCTTCTCGATGGATTCTACTAGTCGAGATGTTTCCGTTGATATATGGTACGCCACCCAGTTCTTCACAATTTGAGAGTTATTTGTGTTTGAAGTTAGTAACCCCAGTTAGTGGGCTAAAACCATATGGGGTTGTGGCATGGCACTCATAATTGGTTGTGGTCATTGAATAGTCAATAATTAATAATATTTTTTTGCTCCTAAAACCCTTCCAGTGTTAACTTGTTGAGGACCCTCTCAACTCATATCCTCATATCCTCCTCTTGTAGGTTTTTTGTGGCTTCAAACAGGTCATTGTGGCATTTTCGCTATAACGTTTTTTCTGTGAAGCTTCCGACACTAAAATTAAAACCCATTTAATACAAAATCTTGATGAACTTCGTGACCGAATTTCAGATCTTATTTCGCTATATTTTCGGAGATATGATTTGAGGAAGTTAGGGTTTTTGCAGGCTCCTGAATTCCATGTCAAACAGGTGACGGTGGGAAAATCGTCATAACTTTCTCTCTGAGCATTGGATTCAAATTTCGTAAATAGTCACAGAATGAGAACGCACTGTAGTTTGTGAGTAGAATTTTCAGGGCTGAAGGTTGCAATAGTGACACGTGGCACTTCGTACAAGTTCGATCTACGAACCAGGCTATAATCAGGTCATCGTGGGAGATTGGGCATAACTCTTTCTTAAAGAATCCAATCTTGATCAGACCTATGGGGTTGCAAAGAGGACTCAGAGGGCTACCACAGGACGAAATTTCAGACCCTGGAGATCCGAAATTACATAGATACAACAGATTCAATATCGAGCTCCTAGAAGGCAAGAAAAAGCATGCATTCAAGGATCACTGCAGTAAGGACCACACATCAACAGTCAAGGGTAAGTCTCCTATAGCAAGGTATGTATGATTAAGTGTTTACATTTGAATTTTGAGTATCATCTCTAACATATGTTTTTGCAGGACAACGTAAGTGCATACAGGGTCTCGGTTATATCTCTGTCTCTATATGTCACAGTTAGTTTTGATACCACATTTCGGATGTCCTATTCTTGATACTACACATTTGATGCTACACCAAGTCTAGTAAATCTATATGATGTTGTAAGTTCATTTTACTTGTCTTATCATAGTTGATAGAATGGTCTCTGTTGTTGTACTTAGAACTTGGTTCATCACTAGTCTAGGGTCTGTCATCAATTTCTATTCTATATATCTTTAGGTCAGTTTTGGATATAGTCTTGCATAGAGTCCAGGCCTATATCAAGAGTGGGAGTCTTTGTCTACTGTTGCAACAAGTCAACAACAAAAGTGACAAGAACATTTCAGGTACGCATTGTAATTTTAATTTCTATTTATTCATTATTATGTACTTACATGTGTTTTGCAGGCAGAGGTAAGTTGAAGGGTATTTTTTTTTTCCTTTTGAGATTGGGTTTTGTTGGGAAAATTTGCATGCAAATAGACGAAGATTCAAGGGCAGCATCAAGCGAGCATTCAAGAGCTGAAGTATCAAACCAAAGGAAGCATTGCAGCAGGACATCCTTTAAAGACATGACAGCCATCCATATATTGTGAAGAAGTGTCAAGGCCAAGAGTCATCATTGTAAAGTTGTAAAAGAGTCATTTGTAAAAGTGTCATCATTGGAAGAGTCATTATTGTAAAAGAGTCAATTTGCCTAGAGTCAAAAAGGCATTATTGGGAGGTATACGAGTCTCTGTTGGGATGATGTCATGGTTGGGTTGCAGGTCATAGTGTGATTGGTGTTCAGTCAAGTACAAGAAAATCATTGTAAATCATATTGTATCGTGGATCATTGTCCCTAGTATGGGAGTCCACACTCTTGTCTCATTTCTGGTCATTATAGGGTGGCAGGGAGGTGCTAGGTTGGTGTATGAAGTCGCCTACAGGTTGGAGCCTGTGAACACTTCAGGGTGGTAGGTTGGTCTAGGATGTTGGGGCATCCATTCAGTTGATTACTGAAGAAACCAGGGCATTGGGGCGTCCTTCCAGTGGGAGCTGGAGAAGAATGCTTTTCTAGAATTCTAGGAAGTTGTTGCTTTCATTTTAGTTGGGGCTGAAGATTAAAGAATTTATTAGAAAAGCGTTCGATGGTTTTTGACCCGGAGGGGGTTTTCCACCTAAAATTCTTGTGTCTACTGTGTTCTTTTATTTACTGTTATTACTGCATAAACATTAATAATAATTGAAGATTAACTAATGCTCTGAAAATATTTAAAAGTGCTAATTGCTAAGGAATACTGATTCACCCCCCCTCTCAGTGTTTCCAACAAGCTGGAGCTGCCTTTGAATCAGAAGCCTCTCCCTTGTTTTTCTTCCTGGGACACTAGTATGCATAATGTCTCAGCTCCCCACAATGGAAGCATTTCACCTTGAAGATGTCCCTCTTCCTCTTTCCTTGTTGTCCCACAGATGCTAGAGCCGCATCCTCCTCCTCCACTTGCTTGATTCGACCTCCCTTTTCCACTACTCCCCGCCTTAGTCGTCCTCCTAATCTCTTCCTGGCGAAGAGCTACCCACATTTCCTCCCAACCGGGAAGAGTAGCCCTGCCCAAAATACTTTGGACAAATGTCTCCCACTCCTCAAAGACTGCATTCAGGGCAGTCCTAACCATAAATTCTGGATCCGGTGTAGACCCCACGGAAGTAAGTTGGTCGCGAATCTCCTACAACCTGAGAAGGAATGGATCTATCTGCTCTCCCTTCTGCATCTGATATGACCGCAGTTGATTCTCCAATAGCATCTTCCGCTGCACGGAAGAGCCCTGGTATAAGGTGGTCAGGGTGTCCCACATCTCCTTTGTTGTGTTCTTTTCAGCAATATGTGGTATGACATGATCTTTAACCCCGTCTAGGATCATGCACTTTGCCCTCGCCATTGCATCCTGATACTTCTCGTTCTTAGCTAGGTCAACTAGGATAGCCACGGTTCTCAAGGCAAAGTCCTTGATGCGATGTCGATCCAAGACTGCCAAGATCCTGGCCTTCTAGATGACAAAGTTGGAAGCCCCATCCAACCTGTCTTGATCCCTCAGTCCATTCACTACCATTTTAGCTCCTCTTCTGGACTCCCTCTGAGTCTCGACTTCCCTTCTGGAAATATCCCTCTAACTCCTAATTTCCCTCCTAGAAATCCTCTGGCCATCTGTCGAACTGCTCCTCTCCAATCCTCCTTGCAACTGCAACTTGGATCTGGATTTCTTGGCTGGAAATCTGTCAAGGTAGTGACTCCCTCTACCTTGGTTCTGTCTCCATAGACATTGTTCTGCTTCGACAGAAACAGCGTTCCACCAGCTCCTCAAATCACAATCTTCCCACAGCTCCCCAAGTCCCATCAACCGAAGAAACTGAGCCTTTCAAGCTCTACGCAATCCCGACAATGACTGAATTTGCACCTCCTGGCCATAGCGTCGATCCTTCCTGGCTTAAAAAGATGACCGGGCACTGCGCAGGTCTGATCTACCCCTCTGTGCCTCTACATGACCCTCCTCTTGGCTCGAAATGATGACGCAGGTGCTGCGTCACTTCCTCTTTAGCTACTTCTGCTCTGGAACAACGTTGTCTCTCGGGACCACTGCTACTACTGCAAATTCTTCAGATTACTGTTGGTGCCTTCAATTCTCCTGTGATATGCAATCCTCTGATACCATGTTGAAATTTCTAAGTCTGACACTTCATAAATTCCTACTGCATTATCTGGTTTAATATCTCCTACTTGTTCTTTCCATTAACAAGTTAGTTATAAATATAAATACTGAAATAAACACAAATGCAGCCTCAACACATATACAGATCAGCAACTGAAATAACCGAGACAATCACACAAGGGACACCGTTGTTTTTGGACAATCGTCCCCGGAAAAAGCCAATGCGGGAAAACTATTGCAGTAGATATGAGGGTTTTATTATTATGCAATTTCTGAACACAACTAGGGTGCCAGAAATGGATCACCCTACAAAGATTTTCCTTGGCAGAAGTACCTCTCCTCGAAGACAGATATTATGGTTGATCAACAACCGGATGATTGATCCCATAGCAACTTCGACAGTTCCTCAGCTGAGCAATGAAAGTTGCTCCAAGCTTCTCTCTGGAACTACGTCACCCTCCAGGGACTGCGTCACCCTCTTCTGCTCTGCATCTACCTCTCAGCTCCCAGTTTGCCCCACGAAAGTTCCTCAGCATTGCCTCTTCAGCCCAGCATCAGCTCTGCTAGCCTTTGTTGCTCCTGCGTCAGCCTCTTGGCCCTCTACGTCACCTGCGCTGGCCTCCTCAGCCTCTGCGTCAACCTTCCAAGGCACTACGTTGTCTCTCTGATATGTATTCTCAGCCTTATGCCAAACTGCCCCTCGTTGCAATAGATCACTAACTCGATTCTCTCAGCAAACCCTACCCTAGAAAATCGAATTGGCTGATCAACTTGGCGTGCCTCCAATTACCCCTTAAGCCTCCTCTTATACTTTTCTTGTTGACAATACAATGGCCGAGATTAAGTCCCTAATCAACGACTAAGATTAGATTTGGCTTGATCCTCGTTATTTAGAACTTTCTCACCCATTTTATATTAATACACATTAATATTTTAATTTTCCTAAGTTTAGACTTAGGGTCTCATTAAAAATATTAATTATTTAATATCTCTCCATCCAGGTGGAATTTCCCCAAACGATTTCTGGGTCTTGGAGATCTTATGTGCCTTAGCCTCTCCACCAATTTTCATGGCTAGAGCACATCCGATGCTACCAAAAATCAACACAGCACGGCAGAAACTTCAGCGAAAAGAGTTTTCTGGTGGGACGCAGTTTTCTGCAGGCAGTTGCTGGGCAGAAAGTCGTTAGAGGGAAGAGAGAGACACGGTAGAGGGAATTCTTCCTCAGCGTATTTCCAGCCAAGGAGTTTGAATTCTCACGAGTTGAGCAGCAACAGAGAGGGGCAAATCTACAAGCTCCAGCAGGGAATGCGTAGGCTAGCCCAGTGTTGTGCGGAGGAGAGGGAGAAATTCGACATTTTAGAAGAGATGGCCACGGATGGGTAGGATCCATGGAATAGCAGCAAATTAGATCCAGTTGTAGATTTCTCACATGGGTCAGTATCCTTGCTATAGGAGCCCAACAAAATCAGTAGCAAGAGGATCACAGTGTCACCAGACGCAGCGAGTCATTCAAATGACAATTGCATAACTAGTTGCAGTCAGTTTCCGAAAGACAGTTACAGATCTAGTTGCAGTGACACAAGCAGTGTGAATTGGCCAGTTGCAGTATGTAGGTGCAGTTCCAGCCAGGAGATTCCCAGCGTAGAGCTTCGCAGTCTAGTTTCCAGTGTACGAGGACTGTGTAAATTGCCAGGAGGGAGTAGAGAGATTTTCCATAGGGAGATCGAGACTCAGAGGGAGTCTAGTTTCAAAGAGAGCAGCCCTACTTCTAGATCTGGGGAGATCAGACTCATTATTGCAGTAGTTGCAGCAGCAGTGCAGAAGCATCAGCAGAGAAGTAGCAGCCGGAGTATGAGTATATCATATTTCGCCATGTGGGCAGCCATACCTCCAAGAGGGATGTGTGGAGATTTAGAGTTATAGTTCGAAAATACTGCAGATGGGCAGAATCCTTGAGGAGACCACCTCTTCGATCAATTCCTTGCTACGAGAGCCCAGATCAGAAGTAGCAGGATGGATCAGTGTCAGTTGTTGCAGAGGAGTGTTGGAGCGACAGATGCAGTGGCTAGAACGCCAAGTCTGAGCAGCGTAGTGCAGAGTTGCAATAGTGCAGGGAGGCATAGTGCAGTAGCAGCAGCAGCGCAGTGGCTTTAGAGGGATAGTGTGGGACTAGCAGCAATCAGATCTTCAGCATCGAGATGCATCTATGCTGAACACTTGTTCAGATTTTGGGATGTTTTTCAGTTGTAGTGCAGATGAAGTGTTAGCAGTGGCAATGCTAGCAGCAGCACAGATGCAACACTTGAGAGGGGGTTGTAGTACGGATGCAGTGTGTTGATTTGTGGTAGCATCGGATGTGCTCTAACCATGAAAATTGATGGAGAGGCTAAAGCACATGAGATCTCCAAGACCCATAAATGGTTTGAACAGATTGTACCCGGTTTGGGAGATATTAAAATCATTAATATTAATATAAAACTGGGTTAGAAGGTTCCAAAAGTCATGGATCAAGCCAAATCTAATCTTAGCTGTTGATTAGAGATTTAATCTCGGCCATTGATGGACCAACGAGAAAAGTATAAGAAGAGGTTTGAGGGTCAATTGGAGAATACACCGGAGTGATCAGTCATTCATTTTGCTAGAGTGGGGTTGCTAAGCAAAGTTGAATCAGTGATGAGCAACAAGGGGCAGTGAGTATGAGGCAGAGAGGCAGAGACAATACTGGGAGACCAGCATAGAAGCAAAGAGAGCTAGATCAGCAGCCAGTCTAGGCTACGCAGAGCCCAGTAGGGTCAGCGTAGATGCAAGAGGGACTGTGTCATCCATGCAGAGGCTGCTGGAGTGACGCAGAGGGTCCCAGAGGCTACGCAGTGCCTCAGAAGGGTGACGCAGAGGGTCTTGGGGCTGACACAAGTCAGCAGGAGGCTGACGCAAAGGCTAGAAGGGACAACACTAAGCTTCAGTTGTGTCGGAGAGGATTTCGTGGGACAGGTTTTTCGAATACTTGTTTCCGAATATAGAGGTATTGTTGCCGTGTATTTTTCTCTGCCAAGTGAGCCAATTAGGCACCCAGTTGTACTCAGAAAGACTGCATAGTAATACAACCCTCAGCAAAGTTGCACCGATTTCCCCGCATTGGGTTTTTCCAGGGACATTTCTCCAAAAATAACAGTGTCACTTGTGTGCTTGTTTTCTTTCAGTTGTTGATCTGTAGATGTTGTGACTGTATTGTGTTTATTTCGGTATTTAAATGTATTAAATAACTTGTTCATAATTTACAAGTAGAATAAATAAACCAGCTGAATATAGATAAAATTTCTAATGGGTTAACACTTAGAAATTTCAACACAGTGTTGACAGTGGCAGTGTCAGCAGCAGTACAGTTGTAGCAGCAGCGCAGTAGTTGGTGGACAGCATGTCAAAAATCGGCAGCACAGAGGACAATGTTATGAAGTCAAGGTGATGCTTCAGTGGGAGGCATTGCTAGAGCACATTCCTTGCTAAGAGGAAGTGTTGATTTTTGGTAGCATAGGATGTGCTCTAAGTCTCAAATTTTGCAAGGAGGCTTGGGCACATGTATTCCAAAAGAACTCAGAAAGCGTTTTGGTAAATTCCACCCAGAGACAGTTTTATTAAAATAATTCATTATTTTTAATGGGTCCCTAGTCTAAACTTAGGAAATTAAAATAATTAATGGGTATTAATCTAACTGTGGGTATAACTTCTAAAAGAAGACGAGGATCAAGCAGAAATGATCTTAGCCATTGATTAGCTTCTAATCTGGGTCGTTGAATGTCAACGAGGAGATTATTTATGGAGGCTTGAGGGTCATTTGGAAGTCATATAGAGAAAAAATCAGAAGTTCGATTTTCTGAAGCAGAGAAACTGTCGGAGAGGTTTTCGATAGTGATCTTTTGCAGTGAGGGGCAGGGATAATATCCGAAGGGAAATCTTTTATGGTTGGAGAATACTCAGCAAAGAAGGCGGAGAGAGATCCAGCAGTGGTAGCGCAGAGCTAGAGAGGCTGACACAGGGCCACGCAGAGGTAGTGCAGAAGACAAGAAGGAATCCAAAAATCAGCTGAAGGAATCGATTACAGAAGTTGGAAGCCGGGGTGTGAGATCGGGATGTGAAAATCGAATTTCCTGAGCAGCAGATTGATCAGCTGAAGGGGTGACGTTGTCCCTAGATAGTGTGACGTTGGGCTGACGCACAAACTGCACAGAGGCAACCAGGGGTTGGTCATTCAGTGACTGGATCAGCCAAGATTTCCAGTGATAGTGTGAGGTAATCTCACAAATCTCTCTATCCATGACATTCTCTGTAACTGGATTGTCGGAAAGGCATCCAAAAGTTGTATTCATAAATTCCTACTGCATAATAATAAAAACCCTCATAACTGCTGCATCGGTTTTCCCACGTTTTCGGGGGACGTTTATCCAAAAACAACTGTGTCACTTGTGTTGTATCTTTTCCTATTCAGTTTCTTGTTTCGACATATTATTTTAAATAGTGAAGGTTGTAGTGTATGTATTTCAATATTTGTCGTAGTAAAATGCAAGTAATTTGTTTAAAGGTATTTAACAAATAGGAGAAATATCATCAGTTGTTGCAGTAGGGATTCCGATTTAAGAATTTCCACATCATCAACCTCCAGCAGTCCAGATTAATCACCACTACCCCATAGAGATTAAATAGGTGCATTGTTGATTTGTGTAGCTTCGAAGGTACTCCAAGCCCTAGGGTTCAAGGTTTGGAGGGAAAAGCACCACAAGGGTCACTTGTGGGCTTGGAACCCAAGTATGGGGTTTTTCACCCATCGGGATTTGGGTCAAAACCATGATGAATTTGAGCTTGGGAAAATTTGAGGTGATATAGCTTGGCAAGCCAATTCCAACGCTCAAAATATCACTCATATCAGAGCTCTAGAAACGAAGTTATGAATTTTTTAAGTTGAAAAATAATTATGGATAGTCAAGTCATGTAGGCTTGAAGTGAATTCGTCCAAGAGACATGTCTCTTCACTAATTTGTTGGAGCCCTCATGTTGTGTATATATATGAGGTGAATTGGAATTCATTTGAAGCATCCAAAAAGTGCAACACATATACATCAAAGAGGAACTCGTTGGAGGAGAAAGGGAGATTGGATTCCCTAGCTTGATTGGGCCGCAGATAGAGGATAGGACAGCGTGGAGAAGAGGCAGCGTGGGAGCTTCTTGGTGACTGTTTTAGGTTCTATTTTGTCTTGCAAGGAAGCCGATTTAAGGGCAACAACAGGTTGTTGGGAAACATTTTAGGGACAGATCTCTATCATCTTGCTACCCGTTTGCTACAGGATTGTTGTGTGCTAGGCCATAGGCCATAGCACCACAGCTAGGTGTGTGAAGGGAGGTTTCAGTGGGCTGGTTCAAGCCTACAACAACAACGTGGTAGAGGAGGGTTATCCCAAGGCTAGGCCGCAGTTAATGAAGGTTGTTTGAGGGTTGTTCAGGGGTCAGTTAGTGGTTGTTGCAGCCTGCAAAGTATGCCCTAACCAGTGACAGTCAGGGGCAATGTGAGGACAGCACACTTGGAGCAGAAGTTGATGTGTGTTGGGTCAAAGGTGTTGACTAGTTTGGATCGTGATCGTAGCAGCATGTTGGTGCCATGTGGAGGACTTTCTGAGGAGGTGAAGAGTCTTCCTAGGAGCAGAATTGGCAGTGACATGATTGGGTACAACTAATCTGATTGGAGGGCAGTGCGTTGCCTACCCAAAGTAGCCCTAGAGCAGCAGACAAGAAGGACATTGTTGGTGCGTGAAAGGGTGAAGTTTGGAGCCTTATGAGTAGCTCTTTGATGGATAAAGTTGACTGCTAGCCTGGCCGTTAGAGATCGGGAATTAGGCCTACCCGTAGAGCAAATTTATGAGCCTATGTACATCCAACAGTGTTAGGTGGTAGCCCTCCTGAAGTCTCGATGTGTAGTGACCTTGACGGACTAAGGCACTACTAGTGAGCAGTAAAGAAGCGAAGGACCGACAGGACTAGATATGACATAGAAGCTGCAGTGATGTTTGTCATAGTATCTTGTATACCATAGACTGTTGTATTATTCAAATTTGGTTTAATATAATGAAGATTAGTGATTGTACAATATTGTACAATTTTGTTAAAAATTGTGTATATTTGTGCATGTATGATTTACTGCTTCATATTTCCGTTGTGCCAAGTAGTTTATGGTTGAGATTCCTGGTTTGGTAGCGTCAGTGGTTTTAAGACTCTAACCTAGACCCAAGGTCAACGAAATTCAACATGGTATCAGAGCGTGTTTGAGCTACTTTGGACGTAAGTAAGTCAGAGTTGTGCATAGCAAAGTATAGCGTGAGAGGGAGTTGGTCACATTGTAAGTGAAGGGCTCACTACAATGTCGAAGTTCCAAGCAGGTCTCCGATATGAGGACAGGTCCGGGGGTTATCCAACTATAGTCCTTGGAAGGAAAGGATCGAGTTGGTCCTACAGGTCAACAGGCTCTGGGAGTTCGCCACGAAAGAGATCAAGAAGCCAACCGACCCTAAGGAGGTGGAAATATATGAAGATTTGGATGCGAGGGCGAGATTGATCATCCTAGATGGTGTGAAGGATGCCCTAATGCCTCATTTGTTTGGGAAGAACAATGCACATGAGATGTGGATGGCTCTTCAAAATTTGTTCCAGAATAAGAACGAGAACCAGGTACTGGTATTAGAGGATAAGTTGAAGTCCACCAAGATGATAAAGGGTGAAAGCACGACCCCATATCTGACGAGATTGTCTTAGGTCAAAGATGAGCTTGCTACCATCGGTGTGTCTACCTCAAATGGAGATATGGTAAGGATTGCCTTGAAAGGGTTCACCGAGGATTGGAAACCCTTCATCAAAGGGATCGTTGCCAGGGAGAAGCTACTAGACTAGGATAGGCTATGGGATGACTTCATTCGGGAAGAGTTGCAAGACAAGGATCTTCATCCGAAGAAAAAGGCTTCAGATGATGACATGGCACTTGCGACGCGAATGAAGGGTAAGCAAAAGAAGGACTTGAGTAAAGTCAAGTGTTTCCACTGTGGCAAAATGGGTCATTATTCGTTGAGATGTCCGATGAAAAAGAAGGGAGATGATGAGAAGAGGAAAGAAAAGTTGGCCGCTGGTGTTGCCACTTCAACTGAGATAGATGATATCTCCAGGAGATTGGAAGAGGATGGCTTTGCTATAATTTCTCATTTCTCGTAGGGTATTGTCAATGAGGATGGATGGTACGTGGACCTTAGTGCGACGAAGCATATGGCAAGGTCACAAGAGGTTTTTGAGACTCTAGTTGAATGGGACTCAAAGTTGCACATGGTGTTGGGTGACAAGAATCAGTTGGAGATCCGAGGATTAGGTGTTGTGCCATTCAGGATGGAGACAAGAAGTGTGATGCGGGACCAGGATGTATTGTTTGTACCAAGACTCAGATATAGTGTGATTTCCATCTCGATGATTGAGAGGAAAGGGTTTGAGTTCTTGTTCTAGGTTGGGAAGGCAAGACTCAAGCCCAGAGGCTCTAAGTCCGATGGGATTGAACTCGGAGTTGGAGAGCATGGTCTCTACAGGTTGATGGTCAAGCCTGTGGATCGTGAAAAGAAGCAAGTGGAGTAGGTATAGGTTCCAGATAAGCAAGACCAGGTGCAGGTGCAGGGTTCAGAGGAGCAGGTACAGGTTCCCAAGAAGAAGGTACACCTTCCTGAGAAGGTCCAGGTTCCAGAGACTCAGAGGGAGTCGAATTCGAGAGGGAGCTTGCAGAGTTAGAGGGAGACTTTGTAGTCCAAGAAGAGCACGTGGTCAGTAGGGAGCAAGGGTGCTCCTACAACTGCCAAGAAGGAATCATGGAGAGGGTGGAAGATGTTACAAGATAAGAAGAAGAAGCAAGGCGCTTCCAGCAGTAACAGCGACACTTCCGAGAAGGGCGTAGTTCACCGTACAAGGATTGTTCCAATTGTGAGCACTAGGAGTTGGGCAAGTGTTGTGAGCAATGATGATGATGACGAGAGACTTCCTAGTTTTGGAAGTAACTCCCTCGCTAAGAGGGAGTGTTGATTTGTGTAGCTTGGGAGGTACTCCAAGCCCTAGGTTCAAGATTTAGAGGGAAAAACACCACAAGGATCACTTGTGGGCTTGGAACCCAAGTATCGGGTTTTGCACTCATCAAGATTTGGGTCAAAACCATGATGAATTTGAGCTTGGGAAAAGGTGAGGTGATAGAGCTTGGCAAACAGATTCTAATGCTCCAACGATCACACAAATCAGAGCTCTAGAAACAAAGTTATGAAGTTTTGACGTTGACAAATAATTATGGACAATCAAGTCATGTAGGATTGAAGTGAATTTGTCCAAGAGACATGTCTCTTCACTAATTCGTTGGAGCCTTCATGTTGTGTATAAATATGAGGTGAATTGGATCCATTTGAAGCATCCAAAAAGTGCAACACATATACATCAAAGAGTAACTCGTTGGAGGAGAAAAGGAGCTCGGATTTCCTAGCTTGATTGGGCCACAGATAGAGGACAAGACAGCGTGGAGAAGAGGCAGCATAGGAGCTTCATGGTAACTGTTTTAGGTTCAGGGAGGCCGAGTTAAGTAAGGGCAAATGCAGGACTGTTGGGTAACGTTTTAGGGACATATCTCTATCATCCTGCTGGTTGTTTGCTACAGGATTGTTGTGTGCTAGGTTGTAGGCCATAGCACCACAGCTAGCTGTGGGAAGGGAGGTTTTAGTGGGTTGGTTCAAGCCTACAACAACAACGTAGTAGAGGAGGGTTATCTGAAGGCTAGGCTGCAGTTAATGAAGGTTGTTTGAGGGTTGTTCAGGGGTCGGCTAGTGGCTATTGCAGCCTGCAAAGTATGCCCTAACCAATGACAGTCAGGGGCAACGTGAGGACAGCAAACTTGGAGCAGAAGTTGATGTGTGTTGGGTCAAAGGTGTTGACCAGTTTGGATCGTGATCATAGTAGCCTGTTGATGCCATGAGGACTTTCTGAGGAGGTGAAGAGTCTTCCTAAGAGCGGAATTGATAGTGACGTGATTGGGTACCATTGATCTGATTGGAGGGCAGTGTGTTGGCTACCCAAAGTAGCCTTAGAGCAGCAAACAAGAAGGACATTGTTGGTGCATGATTGGGTGAAGTTTGGAGCCTTATGAGTAGCTCTTTGATGGACGAAAGAGGCTACTAGAAGGCAGATTGGAGCTCAGGTATTGGCCAACCTAGAGAGCAGTTTGATGAGCCCATGTACATGCAGCAGAAGTGACTTGCAGCATTGTTAGGTGGCAGCCCTCTTGGAGTCTCGATTGTTGAAGTTTCTAAGTCTAACAGTTAGAAACCCTCCATGTACTTTCTGATTTATTCCTTCCTACTTGTTTTGAATAATTAACAAGTTATTTACCATGTAAATACTGAAAATAAACACAAGTACATGCTCAACACATTACAGATCATCAACTGAAGGAAACAAAAACAAGCACACAAATGACACCGTTATTTTTGGACTAATGTCCGCAAAAAAACCCAATGCGGGAAAACCAATGCAGCTATGTGAGGGTTTGATTTATTAAGCAGTTTCAGGATACAATTTGGGTGCCAAATCCGGCTCACCCAACAGAGAAAAATCTCGGTAGTAATACCTCTCCTTCTGAGACAGATGCTCCGACTGAAACCCCGGATAAACACTCCGACAGCTCCTCAGCTCCAATCTGCCCCACAAAAAACCCGTGTCAACCTCTAGGGACTGCGTCAGCCTCTTCTGCCCTCCGCATCAGCTTTCCTAGCAGTTCCCGACAGTTCCAGTTGTTCCCGAGAGTTTCGGCTTCTGCCCTCCGCGTCAGCTTTCCCGACAGTTCCCGGCAGTTACGGTGTCTGCCCTCTGCATCAGCTTTCCCAGCTGCCGCGCTGATCCTCCTGGCACTATCTCTGCCTCTCTACTTCTGTATTCACTACCCCTCAGTTGCAACACCAGATCATTCTCTCAACTTTCTCAGCAAACCCAGCCCTAGAAAGTCGAAATCTTGATCTCTTGGTGTGTTCTCCAAGTGACCCTCAATCCTCCTCTTATACTTTTCTCGTTGACAAATCAACGGCCGAGATTAAGTCCCTAATCAACGGCTAAGATTAGATCTGGCTTGATCCATGACTTTTTGACCATTCTAACACATTTTTATATTAATTCACATTAATATTTTAATTTACCTAAGTTTAGACTTAGGGACTCCATTAAAAATATTAATTATTTTATTATCTCCCAAACTGTTTAGAATCTCCCCAAACCCTTTCTGGGTATTGGAGATCTCATGTGCCTTAGCCTCTCCACCAAATTTCATGGCTAGAGCACATTCGATGCTATCCCAAATCAACACTCCCTCTTAGCGAGCACTGTGCTCTAGCAATACTCCTTACTGAATATTACTCTGATCATCCGCCATCGGTCCCTAATGCTAGGCCTGTTGTCCATCATCTGTGCTGCTGCATCTCGTACTGCCACGATTGCATCTATGCGACAGCTCCCTCTAGATCTGTGATGCTGCCCATGGCCCTGCCACTACCACTACTGCGTCTGCACTGCATCCCCTCTCATCATGCTGCATCGTGCTGCCCATGGCCCTGCCACTACCACTACTGCATCTGCACTGCATCCCCTCTCATCATGCTGCATCGTGCTGCCCATGGCCCTGCCACTACCACTACTGCGTCTGCACTGCATCCCCTCTCATCATGCTGCACCGCCACTGCTAACTGTTGCACTGCAACTCAATTACTAAGAAGTAAGTAACTGATCTCCCAACTCTGACATCTCTGTCAAGCTCGAGACACTCCCGATGCTGAATCTCCTTCTATCGCTGACAAGTGCTCCCTTTCTGACCTCTGCGCTACTGGAACAACGCCCTGCATCTATCACCATTACACACCTCTGTGCCATCCTACACTGGTGCAACACTCCCGTGCCTCTCGCACTGTTGCAGCCTGCTAGCCTCGCGTTTTCCTGGGAATCCTGCACTATAGCTCTCTCTGTCGCTCCATCCTCATCCGTCTCTACCGACATCCGCCAGTCCTGCTACTCCTCTTCGGGGCTCCCATAGCAAAGTATAATCCAAGAGATTGGGTACCTTGAGGATCCTACCGCTCATCTTCTGTAGTCCTCTTGACTACAGCTCGATGTCTCCCCACTTTCGCTCAAGTGCTATGTGTGCACTCATGGCACAATCATTGTCTGTCTCCACTTCCTTCTCTGCCCTTGCAGGCGCTACCTTGGTCTCGGAAGCCTCTCCCTTGCTATTCTTCCTTGGACACTGGGTCGCATAATGACCCAGCTCCCCACAGTGGAAGCATTTGACCTTGGAGAGGTCCTTCTTCTTCCGCTTTTCTTGCTTACCCTCAAATGCTAGGGCAGCATCCACCTCCTCCTCCTTCTTGATTCTGATCCCCTTGTTGTTGCTTCTCATCTTGGTCACCCTCCTGATCTCTTCTTGGCGAAGAGTCGCCCACATTTCCTCCCAATCTGGAAGGGTCGCCCTGCCCAGTATGCTCTGTACAAACACCTCCTAGTGTTTTGAGACTGCATTCAGGGCTGTTCTCACCATCAACTCTGGATCTGGTGTGGTCCCTATGGAAATTAGCTGAACTCGGATGTCCTTCAATCGACCGAGGAAGGTGTCGATTTGTTCTCCCTTCTGCATCTGGTATGACCGCAACTGATTTTCTAGGAGCATCTTCCTTTGCACAGAAGTATGCTGATACAACTTGGTCAAGGCCTCCCACATCTCCCGTGCCATATTCTTCTTGGCAATATGTGGTACTATATGATCCTTGACCCCGTCAAGAATGATACTCTTGGCCCTCGCCATTGCTTCCTCATACCTATCATTGTCAGTTGGGTCAACTGGGACCGCTATCGTCTTCAAGGCGAAGTGCTTGACATGATTTCTGTCAAGTACGGATAAGATTCTGGCCTTCCAGACTACGAAGTTTGAGGCTCCGTCCAGTCTGTCCTGGTCTCTTACTCTGTGTAGTGCCATTCCGCTGCTCTTCTACTTCCCTCCTGGAAGTTCTCGATGTGACTCCCTCTAAGCCTCGATTTCCCTCCTGGAAATCCTTCTGTCGATGTCGAGATGCCCCCTACTCTGATCGTCTGTGCAACCGCACCACTGATCTGGATTTCTCGGCTAGAAACCCTCGGTAGCAACTCCCTCCTCCTTGGCCTTGCCCTATTAGGTATTGTTCTGACAACAGTACCCCACCAGCTCCACTCTGCAACTTATCCACAGCCTCCTAAACCCCAGCAACCTGAAGGTGAGAGCTCCTAGGCTCTGCGCAGTCCCAGCACCGGCAAACTAGCTCCCTAAGCCAACTGCGTCAACCCTCCTAGCCTCTGCATGGCTCTGCGTGAGCCTGTCTTTGCCTCCCTCAGCCTCTACGCAGCCTCTTCTTGGCCCGAACTTGATGACGCAGGCACTGCATCACCCCTTCCTTGTTGTTTTGCTGCTAGGAACAACTTCTATCACTCGAAACAGTTCTTTTCTGCTATTGCTGCTCTACTCAGCTAATGTCCTCAGTTCTCCAGTGATCTGCAACCACGCTCTGATACCATGTTGAAATTTCTAAGTCTAATATTTAGAAACCCTCCATGTACTTTCTGATTTATTCCTTCCTACTTCTTCTGATTAATTAACAAGTTATTTACCATGTAAATATTGAAAATAAACACAAGTACATGCTCAACACATTACAGATCATCAACTGAAGGAAACAGAAACAAGCACACAAATGACACTGTTATTTTTGGACTAATGTCCCCAGAAAAACCCAATGCGGAAAAGCTGTTGCAGCTATCTGAGGGTTTGATTTATTAAGCAGTTTCAGAATACAATCTGGGTGCCAAATCTGGCTCACCAAACAGAGAAAAATCTCGGCAGTAGTACCTCTCCTTCAGAGATAGATGCTCTGACTGAAACCCCAGATAAACACTCCGACAGCTCCAATCTGCCCCACGAAAAACCCCAGCATCAACCTCTAAGGACTGCGTCAGCCTCTTCTTCCCTTTGCATCATCTTTCCCGGGAGTTCCGGTTGTTCTCGACAATTCCGTCTTCTGCCCTCTGCGTCAGCTTTCCCGACAATTCCAGCAGTCCCCAACAGTTCTGACAATTCCTGGCAGTTTCGGCTTCTACCCTCTTCGTCAACTTTCCCGGCAGTTCCGACTTCTGCCCTCTGCATCAGCTTTCCTGGCAGTTCCGGCTTCTGCCCTCTGCGTCAGCTTTCCCGGCTGCTGCACTGATCCTCCTAGCACTATCTCTGCCTCTCTGCTTCTGTATTCACTGCCCCTCAGCTGCAACTCCAGATCACTCTCTCAACTTTCTCAGCAAACCCAACCCCAGAAAGTCGAAATCTTGATCTCTTGGTGTGTTCTCCAAGTGACCCTCAAGCCTCCTCTTATACTTTTCTCGTTGACAAATCAATGGCCGAGATTAAGTCCCTAATCAATAGCTAAGATTAGATCTGGCTTGATCCATAACTTTTGGACCATTCTAACACAGTTTTATATTAATTCACATTAATATTTTAATTTCCCTAAGTTTAGACTTACGGGCTCCATTAAAAATATTGATTATTTTAATATCTCCCAAAATGTTTAGAATCTGCCCAAACCCTTTCTGGGTATTGGATATTTCATGTGCCTTAGCCTCTCCACCAAATTTCGTGGCTAGAGCACATCCGATGCTACCCCAAATCAACATCGATGTGTAGTAGCCTTGATGGACTAAGGCACTACTAGTGAGCAGTACGAAAGCGAAGGACCGATAGGACAAGATACGACATCAAAGTTGCAGTGAAGTTTGTCATTGTATCTTGTATACCATAGACTGTTGTATTATTCAGATTTGGTTTAATATAACAAAGGTTGGGATTGTACATATTGTACAATTTTGTTAAAAACTGTGTATATTTGTGCATACGTGATTTACTGCTTTATTTTTCCGCTATGCAAAGTAGTTTATGGTTGAGATTCTTGGTTTGGTAGTGTCAGTGATTTTAAGACACTAACCTAGACCCAAGGTCGTGGAAATTCAACATGCATTGCATGTTACTCTCTTTTAACAAGTTGTGCATGAATGTTGAGTTGCAAGGACAAGGACACTGATCCTAAAAAGGTTGAATGCCCCAAGTAAATTGATGAATATATTTACATTACTTCTAGAAGGAATTGTAGTCAGTGTTGCACATAGCGCGATAATATCGAAATTATCACGATATTATCGCCGAAATCAAGCTTGTCGATATTATCATTGGTAATTATCATGATAATTTAGTTTATCGCAATAATTTTTGGAAATTGTCATGAGTCGAACGAAAATATCACCCTGTCGCACCAAATTTCATTTTTAAGCGTTCAGATCCATTTCTCTTTTATCATTTCGGTTTTTTTCTTTCTAGGACTGAGCTTTGAGACTTATAGCAACCTTGTGACCTGACTATAACCAGCGAACAAAGGGATTTCCATAGATGTTTTTGCATTAGTTGAGTATTTGTGGAGTGGATATCTACTCCAATATACCATTTCCACATTTCTAGGTATGTAAAAAAAAAAAATCTCCTTCATTTTCTTTGTTTTTCAAGATCTAGTACACTGTTTGCAATGTTCATTAGATATACCCCTTTTTTCTCTCTTTGAATGGAGTTTGCAATGTTCATTAGATATACCCCTTTTTTCTCTCTTTGAATGGAGGATTTAATAAATATGTAGCTAGGGTATTTTAGTTAGAGAATTTTTCATGTTTTTTTAATTTTGAGGATTTGTATTCTATTTCGGAATTTCTAATTCTAAGTTCCTCTCACTTTTTTGTCCCATAGATTTACAAATTGAATTAGTGCTCTAGACTCTAGAGCAATGTTGCACGAAGCGGGAGCGAAGCGGAAGCGGAAGCGGAAGCACGGAAGCGTCATTTTCCAAAAATCTAGGAAGCGAAGCGTCCGCGGAAGCGTCTGCTATATATATATATTTTTTGCATTTATACTCAAAACAAACATCCCAAATACCAAATTAATTGTAGAAGACATGAAAACATGCATATTTTTGCATAAATCAAGATAGATATGGCATCCATGATTCCATTGTAGTTACTAGTATGTACAACAATCATCTATATTCTAGCTATTACAAACATACATCAAATTTTTAAGCATATTATAAAACATAAAACATAGAGCATATTATGATTTATCTAGCAAGTGAGCAACTGTCAACATTTGTCATGTCCAAAATTCAAATAATAATGTTTACAAAATATGTCACTTGGTCACCGCCAAGCCAAAAAGGTTCAAAATTCAAATTCACAAGTCTACAAGTCTAATGAGTAATCTATGACAAAAAGTAGTAGATTGTGAATATATCTACTAATCTCTCCTCCTTCCACCACGAATAGAACGTGGTGGCGGGCCTCCACGTGGTGGCAATGAAGAAGATGGTGCCTCTGGAAGTCGTGGCACTGAAACTGATGAAGAAGAACCCCCTGTTGTTGGTGTTGAACCATGGAACCTAGGAACCAAGGGACCAGATGAGGGAGCATCTGCTATATTTATATTTTTTTTTTGCTTTCATTTGTCACCCTAACCCAAGGTGGACCCACCCCCAACAAGCAAACTCACCTAAAATTTAAAAAAAAATTGAAAAAAAAACGATTTTCTAAATGCTTTTCCGGAAGCTTTTCTGGAAGCGTCTCGGAAGCGTCTGGGAAGCGTCTGGGAAGCGCCTGGGAAGCGCCTGGGAAGCGTCTGGGAAGCGCCGTACGAAGCGCGCTTCGGCGCTTCGGAAGCGCCAGCGCTTCCAAATTTCCAGGAAGCGTCTAAAAATTTCGGAAGCGCGCTTCGCCATTTTCGGAAGCGCGCTTCCTGGGCGCTTCCGTACGGGGCGCGCTTCGGGCCTAGGATCCGGGGGGGGGGGGCGCTTCCTGCAACATTGCTCTAGAGTCTACAGACTTGACACATGACAAGAATCAAAATGCCAAAGCCATTAGATCCAATGTGGGAGTATGGTCTACCCTAAAAGGGTCATAATAGAATGAGGTTGAATTGCAAGCTATGTGGTATTGAAATGTTGGTAGAATCAGTCATTTGAAATACCACCTTGCCAAAATACCAGGGAATGAAATGGAGATTTGCCCAGCAACCACCCCAAAAATTATCCATATTGCAAACCAATCCATTTTTCAAATGCATAAGAAGAGAGATCAAAAGGAAGAAGCAAGACTTGAGCTTGCAAATAGATCCACAAGCTTCTCAGCAGTGGGGGAAACCCAATCCTCAGGCACACCTTCTACAATGCCTGGCCCTTCAACGTCCTCACCTTTCTTCATGCCAAGATTTGTGCCTGGAAGGCAACCTTCTATTCCGTCAATGGTGAAATTGAAGGAGAAGGAAGAGGATGACAAAATTGTGGCCAAATTCTTTCTATGGAGTGACATACCATTCAACATTGCCAAGAACAACCCACTCTATCATTCCATGTTTGAACTTGTTTCCATTGTTGGTTCAGGATACAAGGCCCTTCTTATAATGACTTGAGAGGACTTATCCTTCAAGGGGAAAAGGTCTATTGCACAAGGAGATTGGTTGAGTTGAAAGAATAATGGGAGATCTCAAGATGCACTGTTATGTCAAATGGTTGGACAGATGGGAAGGGCAGGTCCATTCTGAATTTCTTGGTTAATTGTCCCAGGGGGACAATGTTTATCAAATCTATTGATGCATCTGCATATGTTAAATATGCATAATTATTATGTGAGTTATTGGATAACTTCATTTAGGAGATGGGTTTGCAGTATGTTGTCCAAGTCATTACAGAAAATGTTGCTAACTATGTTGTTGTTGGCAAGTTGCTCATGGAGAGGTATCGAACCTTATATTGGACTCCTTCTACTACCCATTGCATTGATTGAATGCTAGAGGACATGGAAAATTTTCCTTGGATCAAGGAAATTCTTGAATCGGCTGGGAGTGTTACAAAATATATTTATATCATACATTTGTTTAACACTCATGAGACAATTCACAAGGGGAAAGGAGTTGATTTGTCCTGCTATCACACGTTTTGCAACTAGCTTCATTTCTCTTCAATCTCTTCGCAATTCGATGTTGGAGTTGCAGAGGATGTTTCTCTCAGGTGAGTGGAAAAGCGGATGGGCAAGCCATAGCCCAACTTGTCACACAAAACTAGAGTTTTTGGATGGAAGTAGAGGAGTTGTGTGCTATTGATTTGGGGTAGCATCAAATGTGCTCTAGCCATGAAAGTTGGTGGAGAGGCCAAAGCACATGAGATCTCCAAGACCCAGAAATGGATTGGACAAATTGTACCTGGTTTGGGAGATATTAAAATAATTAATATTTTTAATGGAGTACCTAAGTCTAAACTTAGGAAAAATAAAATATTAATAGGTATTAATATAAAACTAGGTAGGAATTTACAGGGTAAGTTCCTCAAATAGAACACCAAAGGACACCGCTCACAAACAGATCACAGATCAATACACCAGTATTCTTGATGTGGTTAAAACCCTCAAAGAGGGAAACAGTCCACGGCCTGAGCCAACGCGGCCACTTCAGGAAATTTATTAATAAAGGAATGAAAATTTACATAAGCTTCTCTCATGAACGATTACACTACAAATGACCCTCCATGCTCTTTAAATAGAGATCATGGACCAATCAGGTGTTAAGACACAAATCAAGTGTCGGTAATACCGAGGAGAGAATGAAAGGTTGGATCACTACATATCGTGACCGTCGGATTGTAAGTTACAAAAGTACATAGTAAAGAAACACACTTTACCTAACTCTACACTAGACCAAGTTATACTTAACTATTTCCTATGTGTTGGAATATCCTAACATCCCCCCTTAAGAACAACATGGGATAGGATTGAAAGATGTACAAATATGACACAATAGGAGAAGAAAGGAGGCATTAGAGCCTATCCCCCTTAGTGACAACTTCCTGAACTCCAACCATAAATCGAAGTTTAGTAAACTTCGCCTTTGTGAGAGCCTTTGTAAAGATGTCTGCAACTTGATCATCTGTTGAACAATATTGCACTTCAAAACATGGTCATGAATGAGCTTTCTGATGAAATGCATGTGCAGTTCAATGTGTTTGTTGCGCTGATGTTGGACAGGATCTTTGCATAGTTGAATGGCACTTTGATTATCACACCAAAGTGTAGTCAGATGCTGCTGCTGAAAGCCAAACTCTGACAGGATCTGACGAAGCCACAGAGCTTCCTTACTAGCTTCTATGGCACCACGATACTCTGCTTCTGCTGAAGAAAGATAAATGGCACTTTGTTTCTTGCAAGCCCATGTAATAGGTCCTGAACCAAGAGTGAACACATAACCTGCAGTAGACTTCCGATCATCAGGGTCACCAACCCAATCAGAATCAGTGAAACCAACCAATAGAGGAGATGCTTCTGCACTGTAATGAATCCCAAACTGAATTGTACCTCGAACATAACGAAGTATTCTTTTAGCTGCTTTCCAATGACTTTCATGTGGGTTTTGCATAAACCGAGCAATAAGGCCAACAGCAAAGGAAAGGTCAGGACGAGTATGGGTCAGATACAAAAGTTTTCCTACAAGTTGACGGTATAAGGTAATTTGGACACTATCACGTTGTCCTCCAGCAAACCATAAGTTCCCAATCTCGTCCATAGTTGGTCTTCTCTCACACTACCCTCCAGCAGTCCACGAAAGACCAAGTCCTCAATGTGTCCTCGCCTACGACACCATCAATCCATCATCCAAGGGTCCATCTACAACTCACCTTGTTGTTGTCCTCTTGCCTTCCAATCTGATGTGCCTGTTGTCACCTTGGCTGCTTGGTAGGCCTCCCAACAATCTAAGTGGGCACCTCCAAACAACTCCTAAGGTTTCTTCATGCTACCCAAATCACTCTGGAAACTATCACTATCTAGGGCATCTAACCATGAGATATGCACTCTCCTTATTGGCTTCCACTGGAAGCCTTTATCTGATCCAAATATTGGTCACTTCTTGACCCAACACCCCTCCAAAAACATTGTTGTAATGATGTTTGACTTCGTTGTTATGACAGTTCTGGTTAGGGCATGTGCTGCCACCCTAACTCCACCTAACAGTCAGCAAACAAGCCCTTTCAGGGCTATGGCATACCTTAACAAGGCACCTCCTTTGCCACGTTGCCTCTTTTAGAGGCTAGTCTACCCTTGACAGCCCTACGCAGCTCTTGATTGTGTGCTAAGGCCTACGGCCTAGCACAACAGTCCTCCTGTAGCACCAACCCTCTCTAAACAATGCCCAAAAACCTTCCAAACAACAATGTCTTGCTCCTTAGGAACTCGTCCTAGCTGCCTACAAACCTGGCCCTTGAAACAGCGATAAATTAGCCCAAAACAGTCTTACTTACCTCAACTCCTCGGCCTCCTGTAGTAGACTTCTGACCCTTTACTTTGTAATATTCCTAATTAGCTATGGCTAATTGGAATATTCAATTTTGTTCAATTTTTGCCTTCTATAGTTATTTGTAAATAAAAAGTAAGGGGGAACATAACTCACTTTAGAATAAAAAGTCACTTCCTAGATAGCACAACGTTGTGACTTAAAGGGGAGCCAAGGGGGCCAAAGGGGGACACAGAAATGGAGCCCACGCAAACACATGGAGGAACTGCGCAGGAGGAAAAGCACACGTGGCAAGAGGGGAATCACGCAGGAGGAGGTGAGCCTAGGGAGTGTGGGAGGCAGAGGCTATAAATAGACAGGAGCCCCCTCATTTTGGATCGTTCAGTTATGTGCATTTTGAGCTAGTCGTTTCGACATCTGAGCACGTTGGCTGTTTAGCTGGTCTGTAGCACTGTTTAGTGCATTGAGTGTCTCCGTTCGGAGATCTCACCCTTAGCCCCGAGGGACTTCAAGTGCCTGCTCGGGCAAGGTATTTCCATCAGTATTTCAGCAGTGGTTTTATTATCATTTCAGCAGCAGTTTCATCAGCTTTTTGGAGGACTGCGCAACACTTGGAGAGGGACGCAGTTCTTTTTGGTTGCAGTGCTGGATTGGGGTTTGCAGGTGGATTTATGCTGGGAGATTGAGCAGGGGTTCAGCTCTTGTCTCATTGGAGGTTTTTGGCAGGGTTTCTGGCAGTGTTTCAGGCAGAGTTTAGAGGGGTTTCCTTCAGTGGCAGCGCAGGGCATTAAGGAACTGCGCAGAACCCCAAGAGGGTGTTTTTCGGGGGTCGGCCATTCCAGGAAAGCTTTTTGGGTTTTTCTGGGTTTCTTGAGTAGAGACCGAATCCAGAGTTTCAGCTTTTTCCGATGAGGGGAGCAACCCCAAATCATCATTTGTTTTCTAGCAGCATTAGCAACACAGCAACAACATCCACGCAGAGAGGCCATTCTTGTCATTCTGAGAGTATTTCTTCACTTGCCTTGTGCAAGTTGAGGTGCCATATGTCTGATCACCTCTTGTACTCATTTTATTGCTCAGTATAATAGAATGGCTTAGCCTTTCTTGCTGCATTTCTTGTGTATCTGCTTATATTTCCAGTTTACATTATTATATGCTATTCCACTGTTATTTTATCACTTCTGGGTTATTATATCATTTGCACATATTTGGTTGGGATTTTTGTTGGGTTTTGAGGAATATTCCAGGCTAGGGATATTACAGTGGTATCAGAGCATAGATCTGGCTCAGCTTGTGGAGCTAGCAATCTATGACACCGGGGGAAAAACCCTACATTTGTTATAGAGGTAGGAGATACAGAGACACTGGACGTAGGTTGGAGAATACCTACGGAGAGGGAGACTGTGTTCCTGTGGTGGACCCAGAACAGGAGGAGCCTGTGGCAGACATAGAACAAAGAGAGCCAGTAGTGGACGCAGAACAGATGACCGACGAGGACGAGAAGAGATTTGCGGATATGCTCCTCAAATCAGTGCAGGATCTGTCGAGGTAGATTGAGGTGATGGGGCAGAGATTCACGTCAGTAGAGGCTAGACAACGTGAGAGCCCACGAGTTTTTCAGATTGGTGAGGGATCAAGTGCATCCCATCACTTGCCAGAGTAGCGTGGTACTGCGCAGCAGGTGGCCTCACATGCCCCTACATGCTCTACCATGCCCACTTTCTTAGGAGCAGACACGGGGGTCGTAGCCCAACAGGAGGCAGAGCCCGGACATATGGGCGATTATTTTGCAGAGTACCAGGCCTATGGGCAGGAGTTCAGGGAAGCCCTCTCATTCAGAGATTTTGTTCAACTCCAGCAGAATAGCAGACACCGCGACCATCACAGAGGATACCGGCATTACCATGATGGCAATACCCACTGTGTAGTGAGTAGATTCCACTTGCCTACGTTTGATGGCTCATCAAACAGTTCGGCAAAGTCTTGGGTGGAGAAGCTGGACATTTATTTCCAGCTTAACCAGATGTCGGAGGTAGAGGCCATTAAGGTGGCAACATTGCATTTGGATGGCGAGGCCCAGGATTGGTGGTTTCATGGGATGGTTAGACTGGGGCACTCCACAGTGACGACCTATGCCGAGTTTACCAGGAGACTGATGGAGCGATTTGATCGAAGGAACCCAGAGCAGCATTTTGTTGAGCTGACGAGGCTCAAGCAGACAGGGAGCCAAGAGACCTACATTGCAGATTTCTTGAGGGTCTCCGTGATGGTGCCAGACCTATCCACGGCACAGAGGGTCTATATGTATGTTGAGGGGTTAGCAGAGCCACTTCGGGGTTTAGTCCGATCCACTAGACCAGCCACACTCTAGGACGCTATCAGCAGGACCCAGGACTTACAGGATGTCTTACCCAGGACCCGGACATCTTACCCCCAGAGACAGACTTTCCAGTCTAAGGGGAAGGATGTGAGGATTCCTCCTCCCAAGGGGAATCTAGGATGAGTACAGCTTGACGACGATGCTAGCCGGGAGCTGAAGAAGAAGCGGTTGTGCTTCACCTATTAGGAGCCATGGGCACTAGGACATAGATCTGCTGCTGGCAAAGCACATTTTATTGAGGTCTTCTCCGAGAGCAGTGGAGAAGAGGATGACGAGGAGGATGTGGAGGCAGGAGATAGCCATACCATACAGGGACCTTTGCCACCTCCACCACCACCAGCAGGTGGTGCATCTTTTGCACCCACCGGAGGGGCCCTTGCAACGTTGCGGGGAGTTCCCAAGTATCTGACGCTATGCGTACGAGGGACAGTACGTGGCCAGCACGTATCAGTTTTGGTTGACAGTGGGGCAACCCACAACTTCATCAATGCACAAATGGTTGAGCGGAGAGGTATTCAGACAGAGAGCTTCGATGGGTTTTTAGTATTGGTCCCAGGAGATCAGACCATGACGTGTGCTCGTTATGTTCCGGAGCTTTCGATGACAATGGGCATCTACACATTGACTGACCACTTTTTCGTGGTCGATATTCCGGACACCAACATGATACTGGGTGTCCAGTGGCTTATTACTCTAGGGAAGGTCACGACGGATTAGAAGACCCTAGAGATGGAGTGGGATGATGAGAAGACACGGGGACAGCACAAATATCCGCCCCAGACTGTGTCGGCTCATCGGATGGAGGCAGCCTTCCGGAAGGGAGACAGAGTGGGTAGTGGAGCTGCGTGCATCAGAGGCAGGGACTACAGGCAGATGGTACATCCAAAGATCCAGTCCATCCTTGATCGGTATGCCATAGTGTTTGGAGGGATTCCACCAGGACAGCCACCGAATCGGGGGTTTGAGCACACTATCGAGCTTGAGCAGGGCATCCAGGCAGTGATCACCACCCCTATAGGCACCCCAAGGCCTATCGGGACGAGATTGAGCGGGCTATCCAGGAGTTGCTGGCACTTGGGCACATTCGTCCGAGCACGAGTCCTTTTGCTTCTTCTATGGTGTTGGTGAAGAAGAAGGACGGTACATTGAGGATGTGCATTGACTACAGGGCCCTAAACAAGAAGACCCTGAAGAACAAGTACCCCATACCCAGGATCGATGAGTTGATGGATGAGTTGAGGGGAGCACGATTCTTCTCAAAGATTGATTTGAGATCTGGGTACCATCAGATTCGCGTGAGGGAGCAGGATATTCCCAAGACCGCCTTCAGGTGTCACTATGGGCACTTTGAGTTCTTGGTGATGCCTTTTGGGCTAACCAACGCCCCAGCTACATTTCAGTCCTGCATGAATCACATCTTCTGTAGTCATTTGAGGAAGTTTGTGTTGGTATTCTTCGATGATATTCTCATTTACAGCAGGACTTGGGAGGAGCATCTCCAACACATTGAGACAGTATTGTGTATCTTACAGGAGCAGCAGTTCTATGCCAAACTCTCCAAGTGTGAGTTTGGGTTGACGGAGATGTTGTATCTGGGACACATCATAGGGGTGGATGGAGTGAGGGTCCACGAGGAGAAGATCAAGGCCATCAGGGAATGGCCAGAGCCGAGAAACGTGACGGAACTTCGAGGATTCATTGGCATTTGCACTTACTACCGAAAGTTCGTCAAAGGTTTCTCACAGCTTGTTGCACCCCTGACAGATTTGACGAAGAAGGGGGCATTCAGTTGGTCAGATACAGTGCAGCGAGCCTTTGACAGGCTCAAGGAGGTTATGAGCAGCTGCCCAGTGCTTGCATTGCCAGATTTTACGCAGCCATTTGTCTTGGAGTGTGATGCGTCGGGAGAGGGGATCAGCGCAGTATTGATGCAGGGAGGTCACCCTATAGCATTTGAGAGCCGGAAGCTCCTTCCACACAAGAGGTTGTATTCTATATACGACAAGGAGATGCTAGCCATCATGCATGCATTGGCTAAGTACCGGCAATATTTGGTAGGCAACAGGTTCAGGGTGAGGACTGATCACAACAGCCTCAAGTTCTTTTTGGAGCAGAAGCAGCTACAGGAGAGGCAACAGAAGTGGATTAGTAAGATCCAAGCATATGACTTTGACATTGAGTATGTCAAGGGTAAGAACAACGTGGTAGCAGATGCCCTTTCACGTAGACCAGCCACGTTGTCTCTTATGAGCTTGGATACAGATTGGAGGGCTCGACTCTTAGTAGAGTACTCCAAGGACAGGTTTGCATGCGAGGTTCTGGATGGGCAGGTGGCAGATGACAGGTACAGGGTGGTCGATGAGATCATCTATTACAGGGACCAGATCTTCTTGACTGAGGGGTCTCAGCTCAAGAAGAAGGTACTCCAGGCATCACACGATTCACCTTTGGCAGGACATCAGGGGTTTACCAAAACCTACAGGGCCATTAGGGAGAGGTTCTCATGGAAGGGCCTCAAGGAGGATGTGCTCCAGCACATCCGGGAGTGTGATGTTTGCTAGAGGAACAAGGGAGAGATGAGCCATCCTGCAGGTTTATTACAGCCTCTTCCCATTCCGGAGGGGAAATGGGAGAGAATTTCGATGGACTTCATCACAGGGTGGCCCACGGTACAGAGCAAGGATTGTATCTTTGTCGTTGTTGATCGACTGACAAAGTATGCACATTTCTTTGCCATATCCGCACACTATACAGCAGCACAGGTGGCCGAGCTGTTCTTCAGGGAGATCTTCAAGCTATATGATCCTCCTAAGACCATCGTCAATGACAGGGACAACCATTTCATGGGCGGGTTTTGGCAGGAGCTTTTCCGATTGGTGGGGACAGAGTTGACACCGAGTACCAGCTATCACCCACAGACGGATGGGCAGACGGAGATAGTTAACAAGTGGTTGGAAGGCTACTTGCGTAACTATGTCAGTGGGCAGTGGCGAGCATGGCTGAAGTGGCTGCATCTGGGGGAGTACTGCTACAATACTTCACATCACATGTCCATTGGTATGTCACCATTCTATGCCTTATATGGGTATCATCCTTTATCTTTTGTCGACGTGATGTTTGGTGATAGCAGGGCTCCTAGAGCCAAGATTTGGATCCAAGAGAGTCAGGATATCCTCCGAGCTCTCAAGGATAACATGGCTACAGCATAGAACCAGCAGAAGCTGTATGCCGACAGGGGTCGGGTGGAGAGGCAGTTCGAGGTGGGAGACATGGTCTACCTACGATTACAGCCATACCGACAGTCATCGCTGAAGCAGAAGGGGGCTGAGAAGCTCAAACCCGCTTTTATGGGCCATACAGGGTGATACGCAGGATTGGACAGGTTGCATATGAGTTGGAGCTGCCCCAAGGCAGCAAGATTCATAACATTTTTCATGTATCATGCCTGAAGAAGGCATTGGGGCAGCAAGTGACTGTGACAGATGAGCTACCACCCATGGATGATGAGGGGCATTTGGTATTGCAGCCGGAGGCTATCATTAACACTAGGGAGAGGCAGCTGCGGAGCGGGACGGTCCGGGAATTCTTGGTGAGGTGGAAGAATTTGCCGGATGAGGATGCCACTTGGGAGAGTGAGAAGATCTTACAGCATCCATCACTTCAGTTGCTCGAGGACAAGCAACATTTTGCCGGGCGAGACTGTAATATTCCTAATTAGCTATGTCTAATTGGAATATTCGATTTTGTTCAATTTTTGCCTTTTATAGTTATTTGTAAATAAAAAGTGAGGAAGGGGGAACATAACTCACTTTAGAATAAAAAGTCACTTCCTAGGTAGCACAACGTTGTGACTTAAAGGGGAGCCAAAGGGGCCAAAGGGGGATGCAGAAATGGAGCCCACGCAAACACATGGAGGAACTGCGCAGGAGGAAAAGCACACGTGGCAAGAGGGGAATCACGCAGGAGAAGGTGAGCCTAGGGATTGTGGGAGGCAGAGGCTATAATATAGACAGGAGCCCCCTCATTTTGGATCATTCAGTTACGTGCATTTTGAGCTAGTCGTTTCGACTTCTGAGCACGCTAACTGTTTAGCTGGTCTGCAGCACTGTTTAGTGCATTGAGTGTCTCCATTCGGAGATCTCACCCTTACCCCTGGGGGACTTCGAGTGCCTGCTCAGGCAAGGTATTTCCATCAGTATTTCAGCACTGGTTTTATTATCATTTTAGCAGCAGTTTCATCAGCTTTTTGGAGGACTACGCAGCACTTGGAGAGGGACGCAGTTCTTTTTGGTTGCAGTGCTGGATTGGGGTTTGCAGGTGGATTTATGCTGGGAGATTGAGTAGGGGTTCAGCTCTTGTCTCATTGGAGGTTTTTGGTAGGGTTTCTGGCAGTGTTTCAGGCAAAGTTTAGAGGGGTTTCCTTCGGTGGCAGCGCAGGGCATTGAGGAACTGCGTAGAATCCCAAGAGGGTGTTTTTCGGGTTTCGGCCATTCCAGGAAAGCTTTCTGGGTTTTTCTGGGTTTCTTGAGTAGAGCCTGAATCCAAAGTTTCAGCTTTTTCCGAGGAGGGGAGCAGCCCCAAATCATCATTTGTTTTCTAGCAGCAGTAGCAGCACAGTAGCAGCATCCACGCAGAGAGGCCATTCTTGTCATTTTGAGAGTATAGCTTCACTTGCCTTGTGCAAGTCGAGGTGCCATATGTCTGATCACCTCTTGTACTCATTTTATTGCTCAGTATAATAAAATGGCTTAGCCTTTCTTGTTGCATTTCTTGTGTATCTGCTTATATTTCCGGTTTACATTAGTATATGTTGTTCCACTGTTATTTTATCACTTCTAGGTTATTATATCATTTGCACATATTTGGTTGGGATTTTTGCTGGGGTTTGAGGAATATTCTAGGCTAGGGATATTACATACTTCCACGCTGTCCAAGACCCTTCTTTAATGCATCTAGATCAGAGCTCCCTCTCTCCACCGAGTTCTTCTTCTTGGAGGATATCTTGCACTCTCTTGGATGCCTAAACAACATCAATTCACCTCTTATTTATACCAAACAAGAGGGCTCAACGTCACATTTGAAGTGACACATGCATTGGCTCTAGGGTCTGTCAACTTCAAAAATCAATATCTCTCTAATGACAACTCGGATTCGGACGATTTTCATTGCATTAGAATCGTCTATCCAAGCACTATCATTCTCATCCATCACATGTCGTAAATCCATCAATGTTTTGTCCCAAATATCGATGGGTACCAAAACCCCATACTTGGGTTCCAAGCCCACAAGCTGCCCTTGTGGCGCTTTGTCCTCCAAACCCTGAACCCTAGGGCTTGGAGTACCTCCCAAGCTACACAAATCAACAATCCCTCTTAGCGAGGGAGGTACTTCCAAGACTAGGAAGTAAGCATCATCATCCGGCGACACTAGCCCATCTCACATCCATCACTGCAGCATACCCTATAGAATGAATCCGACAATCTCGACAGTGCCTCTGCCTCATCATATCCGAACCTAAAGATCCAAAACCTCCATAGGGCTGCTCCCTCTAAGGCTAAATTCCCTCTGAGCCTACACGATCTCCACTAGATCAGTCCTGCAAGCACTCATCCTCCTAGATCGAATACCACTTGTGCAAATCCCTCCAATCTCGGATATGCAACATCACGATCCGATGAAGACACTAGCCTGCCAACCTGTAGTCCATCACATGAAGCCATGTCGATCAACCTGATCTCGTCCATGCCAAAGAAACCCTCAAGCTCTCCCAACCATCCATGACATGACATAGGAAGTCCACGATCTACAAACCGCCACACAAGATACTGAAGTGCACCAGGTTCACCACCAATCCACCAAAACTCCTAGCACATCTCATCATGTAGTCTATCGAGACCACATCTCCACGTCTCCAACTGAACCCTCTGCTCCATGATCCAGACACCCACAACTCCCTCTGAGTTGCTTCGTTGTGCACACTCTGATTCACTTACTTCCAAAGTTGCTCAGACACACTCAAATACCATGTTGAATTTCCACGACCTTGGGTCTAGGTTAGAGACTTAAAATCACTGACGCTACCAAACCAAGAATCTCAACCATAAACTACTTTGCACAGCGGAAATATAAAGCAGTAAATCACATATGCACAGAACATAGACAACTTTTTAATTTTTCAACCCAACTTCATTATATTAACAACATATAATACAACAGTCTAGGGCTCCCGTACTAGGGATAATGGCCCTTAGTACAAGATACAAAACTGGGACTTGGTGTCAGTCCATCGACAACCAATCTGTCCTCAACAAGACACTCTGACCATATGGCTAATGTAGCACGCTCTCTCAGCTCCTCTCGGTCTACCTTCTACCCAGTCCTTCGGCTCCCGATCTGCAGCTCCTGCCTCTATCAATGCTCCAAGTCCATCTAGCCATTGAATCTTGGTTATCCAATCAGCTCTCTAGTTGTGCCTTCGTCCATCAAGGCCACAACATATCGAGACTCCTGTCAAGTTGTTCACAGCTACAGTTGTGAACAACTCTCAACTGCCCACTGTTGCTTCTCAACTACTTAGGCACTTTAGCCCACTATGGTCTTTCTGCACTGCTCCAATGAAGACCAACATAGGCCACGAAGGGTTGCCACCTATCACTGGAAGATGTCCATCTCCCACAATGAACACGGGCTAGGATGAATGCCCATAATCTGCTGTAGAAGTCCTTCTCCACACACAAGTCTCGACTCTCAGGCTCCACAGCTCCTTTGGTTCTTCAACCCTTGAGCTCAACAACTACCTCTCTCACAACTACCTTTGTCCATCAAGGTGTTGCTCACTGGGCTCCAACTTGCACACTATCACGTTGTCCTCTAGCAAACCATAAGTGCCCAATCTCATCCACAGTTGGTCTTCTCTCACGCTGCCCTACAACAGTCCACGAGAGACCAAGTCCTCAATGTGTCCTGACTCCTCGCCTAGGACACCATCAATCCATCATCCAAGGGTCCATCTGCAACTCACCTTGATGTTGTCCTCTTGCCTTCCAATCTGATGTGCCTGTTGTCACCTTGTTTGCTTGGTAGGCCTCCCAACAATCCACGTGGCCACCTCCAAACAACTCCTAAGGTTTCTTCATGTTGCCCAACAACTGATCCACGCAAGAGTCAACACTTTGACCTAATACACGGCAACCTCTTACTCCAAGTTTGCTGCCCAAATCACTGTGGAAACTATCACTAGTATAGGGCATCTAACCATGAGATCTGCCCTCTCCTTATTGACTTCCACTGGTTGCCTTTAACTGATCCAAATACTGGTCACTTCTTGACCCAACAACCCTCCAAAAACATTGTTGTAATGATGTTTGATTCGTTGTTGTGACAATTCTAGTTAGGGCATGTGCTGCCACCCTAACTCCACCAAACAGTCAGTAAACAAGCCCTTTCAGGGCTACGGCATACCTTAAGAAGGCACCTCCTTTGCCACGCTGCCTCTTTTAGAGGCTAGTCTACCCTTGACAGCCCTACGCAGCTCTTGATTGTGTGCTAAGGCCTACGGCCTAGCACAATAGTCCTCCTGTAGCACCGGCCCTCTCCAAACAATGCCCAAACACCTTCCAAACATCAACGTCTTTCTCCTTAGGAACTCGGCCTTGCTGCCTGCAAACTCAGCCCTTGAAACAATAATAAATTAGCCCAAAACAATCTTACTTACCTCAGCGCCTCAGCCTCCTGCAGCAGACTTAGGACCCTTTACTTCCATGCTATCCAAGACCCTTCTTTGTTGCGTCTAGATCGGAGCCCCCTCTCTCCACCAAGTTCTTCTTCTTGGAGGATATGTTGCACTCTCTTGGATGCCTAAACAACATCAATTCACCTCTTATTTATACCAAACAAGAGGGCTCAACGTCACATTTGAACTGACACATCCATTGGCCCTCAAGTCGCCCTACTTGACAACCAAAGTAATTTGTCAACTTCAAAAATCAATATCTCTCTAATGACAACTCGGATTCGGATGATTTTCGTTGCGTTAGAATCGTCTTTCAAAGCACTATTATTCTCATCCATCAATGTTTTGTCCCAAATCTCGATGGGTACCAAATACCCATACTTGGGTTCCAAGCCCACAAGCTTCCCTTGTGGCGTTTTGTCCTCCAAACCCTGAACCCTAAGGCTTGGAGTACCTCCCAAGCTACACAAATCAACAGACAGGCCTTTCATGGAGGAGGCACCTGAGTGGTTGGAGCAAGAGGGTGAGGAGAAGGAGGAGGAGGAGGATGCTCCACTTATAGGAGAGACATATTTAGAGCAAGGGGAGGATGTTGAATTTGAGAGTGTGTCAAAGATACAGCCACTGCAACCACGACCACCTGCACAAAGACTGACAACTAGGAGAAGAGGTGGAAGACATCCCACTTCATCTTCCACATTTTCCCAAAGAGTTTCACCTTCCACTTTAGGCTCAGGCACAGCATGCCCACCTACTGCTTCTAGAGGAAGAATGACACTAGTGACCTTTGCCCGTAAAAGGGGTAGAGGGAATCGTTGAAACTTGACATTTTAGTGCATCATGATTAGCCTTGTAGGCTTGTAGTATCTAGATGCCTCATGATGATCATCTCATGAGACACACCATTTTGTTTAGATGCAATTTTCTTTCATCTTATTAAGACTTGTGACTCAGGAGAGTCTAGACAGATATCATATTTCAATATCAATGTTTGATGTACCACTTGACATCTTATACATTTTATATAGTAGTTTTATCTTCATATTTATGTGACAATGTGTTTATTTGATGTTGATGTTGCTTTAGAAGTTTAAAAAATTGAAAAAAATGAGTATTTTTTTATTTTTTTAAGTTTCCCAATAATTTCCCCGATATTGCCTATAATTACAATTTTGGAGCCCTGGTGATAACTTGCTGATAATGATAAATGTAACATTGATTACAGTTCCATGAAACTGACTCTAAAGTTTGAACAAAATCTAAAATGAAATCATCCTAGTCAACAAACAATAAAAACTGGTGATAGTTCAGAATGGTAATTGAAATTGCACTATCCTATATCAATCCTATTTAAAATTGTACCATTCTATATAATGAAAAATTATATCAATTAACTTACCTCTGCAAGATCCTGCACTGTTGGTACTTTTCCTAGAAGTTTCTTGTACACAACCCTTGGAAAATGTAACTCCAAAATATGACCATTATAGATAGCTAAGCCAAGAAGAATTCCAACCAATTCAAATTCCACAAAGGCATCCCATGGAGGAGAGTTGAACCAGAATAACCGTGTATCCTCATTGTAATAAAACATGCCATACTGCACAATTCAATTCAATGAAAAAGATACCTTAAAGATACGACATCGATGCATTAGAATGGGTTAAAGGTTGCCTTTATTATTTATTTATTTGAAATATCAAAGTAAAATGAGTTGAATTCTAGTTTGTTTTTGTATTGGTGAAAATAAAAACATAACAACCTTTGGGTCGAAAATATCTCTCACGAGTAATTGGAAAAACTCCTTTTGTACACCACCTTCATCAATCCCTTCTTCTCCTATAAATTGAACCTGTAACAAGCATGGCAATCAATGAAAAAGTACTTTTAGGTGCAAGAAAACACTAACACTTTTATAACTAATGAAACTCTCCTACATTACATTATATATTTTGAATCACAACTTCTACTCTGAATAAATAAATAGTAATTAAAAATTAAGAAAAGATCAGGTTAATAAAAGGGCATGATGTTGCGCCTGGAGTATGCCCTAAAAGTGCTTCTGCTTGGCTAAGATCCCGTCTTCCTCGGAAGTAAGGAAACCGGTTAACAGCCCATGACCCAGAAGCATCTTGGCAGGTGGCATGGTTTTCCTTGAATAACAGTGATGAGTCAACCTACATTTGCAGATAGCAGAGAGTGATGGATGTCATCACTGCTGGTTTGACAACTGAGTTATGATAGGTTTTCCCACTGTTTAAAAAAATGGCATGATGTTAGCAAAAAGGCACCCGCTTAGGTTATTTATACAGGGCCTGTCATTGTAATTTTCCATCAACTTATTCATTCATTTGCATACATCAAATCTATATATATATATATATATTGTCTCAAAACATTAATAAAATAATTTAAAGCTTGTCCACTTCATCTGGTATTAGAGCTGGTTGTCATCTGGACTGTACAGCCATTAGGACACCACCCCGGCCACCTGCTGTAGTTGTCATACAATCATCATCATACATTGCCACCATACCTTCGCTGCTTGTTGCCGCCGTCATACCTTGCCACTACTGCCAAATCACAACTCATACAGCTGCGATTTTATATAGTTGTTGTACATCTCAACAAAGCCGCCATACAGATCGCAGCAGCCATGCATATCAGTTACAGTCCATAAAAGTAATGCCCAATTGGATTGGTAGTGTGTGCAGATAAGTAATTTTTATTGTAGGGCCTATACAATTAATAATTCTGTACAGTAAATTAAAAATAGTGGTACAATTGCATCCATTCTGTCGTAGGATATATCCATGCCATTAAATTAAACAAAACGTTGTGCGGCTCCATGCCATAACAGAGTTAATTAGCTGGGAATACAAATTGAATTCATTCAACCATACAATATCAAGGAAAAATTCAGGAAAATTTTAAGGTCATTCAGTAATTAAATTTGGTAAAACTCGTTTTTAAAATTACTCACTTGTAACTCAGAAAATGGTGGGGGATCAATTAAAACTTGGAGAAATTAGAATATCAAAAAGCAAATGATAGGAAGAATGAAGAACTTAAGGAGAAACACAAAAAGTTGGAGGAATGGATCACTTGGAATCACGATGTCTTACAAAAAGAACAAAGTTAGAAAACCTAGTCACTTAGAATGGCAAAGCATTACAACAAGAACAAACAGTGCTGAGCAACATTGCACGAAGCGGGGACGTTTTTTGGAAGCAGGGACGCAGAAGCGTCATTTCCCAAAATCTAGGAAGTGAAGCGTCTACTATATATATATATATATATTTGCATCTATATTAAAAAAAAACATCCAAAATACCAAATTAGTTGTAAAAGGCATGAAAACATGCATATTTTTACATAAATCAAGATATATATGGCATCCATTGTACATCAATGATTAATTATTGCAGCATCAACCATCTAGAATCTAGATTCATCTTCTCTTGTCTAGCCTTTTTGGAACCGCGGATCCAATTTTCGGATCCGCGATTCCGCCGAAGGAACGGTGGTGGATCTGTACGGGACGCGGTTCTGCCTCCAGATCCTTGGGAGGGGGGGGACAGTTCCTGCGACACTGGTGCTGAGAGCCATGGTCAATAAAAATCATATGAAATTAGAAGAAACAATGCTGAGAACCTTGGTCAATAAAAATCATATGGAATTAAAGGACGTCACGACAAATCTTGCAATGCAAGTCAGTTCTACAAGCACTGCCATTCAAGAACCAAACTCTTCAAGCACTTCAGTACCTCAAATCCTACCGTTTAAGCTACCTTAGTACCTCAAATCCACAACTGAACATTCCCCATCACAACATGGTAATCACTGACCAATTTCTATCACATACAAATCAATCAATTTTTGTGTACCCAATAGAAGCAAAACCTGATTTATCAAAATTTGACAGGAATGAAAAGCAATGAATGACATGGTTTAACAAGGCAAAATAGTACATTGAAATATATGGTATCAATGGCAATGAAGAAAAAAAAAAAAACGTAGGGATGAATTTTTTAACAGATTCCAAGGGGTCTATTACCCCTTTTTTCGGCAGGGGTACCTATATTACAGCATTTTTTCACAACAAAGTTAACCCAAGGTCAAAAGTCAAAACCCATGAAACAAACATATGAGGCCTTGTATAAGGTATCCTAGACCTTGTGTCATGTTGACTCTTGTTGTTTTGGTCAGACCATGTCCTATCGCTTTCAGTTCATCTCTGGTTCCTTTTGTCCTGGAGAGAATTGGAGGACCTTAGATGGGCTTACTTGAGGACTCATGAATTTATGGGAACCTACTTTTGTTGGGATGATCAATGGTGTATGGGCTAATCCAGCCCGTATAAAGGTGCATCTATGTCTTTCCACATAATTATGAGCCTATAGAGTTTATAGATGGCCTTAGCTTCAGTGTCATATGCCTCAGATGTTTCTCAAACATGGCAATCTCACAACCAACTACATTTCATGCTTCCCAAGGAAATTCACGTTTACCATTGCAAAGTGAACCTGGAAGTGAAAAAGTCAACAAGGTCTCAAATTGCAGAGCACAGTGAGAGGATGACATGCCGCATGGAATTTTTCCATTTGGTTCAAGCATTCTCAAGATATGGTTGATCAACACTGGTAAAACAGGTGGCACAAGTTCCCAAGCCACAAAAAAGGGGGAGCATTGTGCAGATTTTCACATGCATTATGTCAAAAGCGGTTTACTCAAAGAGAGGAACAAAATCCATGTTTCATATTTTCCAAATACTCAAGGGAGATAAAGATCATCCACTTAGTCATAATGACATGGAAAGATAGGGTTCTAGGTGGCATAACAGTGACAAATGTTATCATAATTTTATATATAATATGTCGAAGCTGGTCTACTGAATGAGAAGAACAAAGCCCATGTCTTAGCTTATCCAAATTCCTAAGGGCATTAGATATCCAAGACAAGGCATGATGACATGGAAGATAGTAATGATGTGACAATGCAAGGAAAAATTTGGTCAAATGAAGCAAGACCCAAAAGAAATCAAGTTCAGTTACAGCAAACCTAGGTGCCAAAATTAGCAAATTCATCAACGCATTGAACGACTATAAAACAATGGTCAAGTTCGAGTTACTTACTGTGCATGGAAAGGTCAAGTCAAAGGGTGAGATGGTTGTCGAAAAGGTGAAGGAAAATGTTGGAGCACTAAAGACTACTATTCTTCATCTTGTTGACTTTACGGTCCTTTGTGTTGGAATTGTAACTAGGTTTGGTCTTCATAAATGTTATCGTATCAAATATATATTTTATGTAAAAACAAAAGAAGAAAATTAATAATTATTATTATTTTTCTAGTATGTTCTTCATGCTTTATTTTGGTCAAAAGAAAAAGTAAAAGGGCATGTTCTGTTAGAAAATGTTAAGTGGCAGCAATTACAACTTATTATCTTCAACCTTAATATTTTCTTGTAAAACTTAGTTATCTTCTTTATGTTCCTTAGTTATATCTTTTCATCAAACAATATCAAGAAATAGTAACAACAAAAGAGGACACAAAAATAGGCTCTCAGCCAAGGCAAAACCCCTCCAAGGGGAAAGCTTGGAAACTCTTCTCTTCTTAGAATTTGCTTCAAACGAGATACAATGACCCAATCCCTAGACCAAGTCCTTCTCCCAATACCAAATCAACACTTCCTCGAGACCTTCCCTTGAACTGCTTCTTTGTTTCAACTTCAACCTGCCAACAACTGCCCAGCAACTTGAACCAGCAACTTCGTCCACTCAGCAACTTCGTCTTAGCAACTGCTGCAAAAACCCTAATCTATCTTCCTTTTGACACCTTCCTGGAGAAAAACAGCTCTACCCAAGGTCAACAAGGTCAAGAGAAGGATCTTGCTCTATCCAGTCACTTGTTCCTGCAATTCTGGTCCCCAACAACAATTTCTCCCTCCAACAATTCGAACCTACAACTTTAGCCTCCTTTTCGCTACAAAAACCCTAGCTTCTTCACACGCGTGAGAGAGATAGAGCCCAAAAACAACAAATTTCATCCTCCCAACTTCTCCTAGAACTTTCGTGTTAGTTTTCTAGCATCGGATGTGTTCAAGCCATGAAATTTGGCGGAGAGGCTAGAATACATGAGTTCCCTAAATCCCAGCAATCGTTTCTGGAAATTCCACTTAGAAATGTCTCAATTAGATTATTATTGTTTTTAAATATTTCCTAAGTCTAAACTTAGGGAATATGGGAATATGGTTATTTAATCAGTATTAATTGAGATAGGGTGAGAATAGTCTAAAACTCACACGGATCGACTTCAAGATAATCCTAGCCCTTGATTAAGATTTAATCTTGGTCATTGGAGTCCCAACAGAGGATTATAAGAAGAAGTCGATGGGCACTTGGAGAAGATGCACCAGAGAAAACACTCAGTGATCTAGGCAGATTGATTTTCCAGTAGCAGAGTAATTCAGCAGGAGAATTCGAGTCAAAGATCGAGTAGTAGGTGGGACTCGCAGTGTTGTTAAAATCGCGATAAAATCGCGATTTTATCGTAAAAGCGCGATTTTTTCATTTAGCCGATTCAAATCGCGATTTTTATACATAAAAATCGCCACTTTTTTTATAACGATTTTTATCGAAAAAATCGCGATTTTTTGAAAAAATCGGAAAAAAGCGGGAAAAAATCGTTAAAATCGGGAAAAAATCGTTAAAATCGGGAAAAAATCGGAAAAAAGCGGGAAAAAATCGTTTGGCACAAAAATATTCATTTTTTTTCAATTTTTTTCAATTTTTTAAAAAAAATGAATATTTTTGTGCCAAACGATTTTTACCCGCTTTTTTCCGATTTTTTCCCGATTTTAACGATTTTTTCCGCTTTTTTCCCGGCGCCGATTAAATCCCGATCGCGATGTGTGCAACACTGGGTGGGAGAGGAATGAGGAGTATTCCAGTGGAGGTTTCTAGTGCCAGAAGAGTCAAATTGAGGAAGTGTGAGTTTGCCCAAAGGGACTGCGTAGGCAGTAGCAGGAGAACAGTTTGATCTAGCTAGGGGAGCAGTTTATTCAACGGCTGGTGATCGGGATTTTGATCAGGAGGGCCAGTGAATCGGTTCCAGAGCCAGAGAGAAGGCGAGTTATAGATTTCAGAAGTTTCCGAAGGCGGCAACAGCAAGGTCTACGCAAGCACTGGATAGACGCTGATGCAAAAGAAAGGTTGTATTACTGTGGGGCTAATTTTGGAAGCTGAAATCAGTTGTGGGGTGAGGAAAAATCCTCACAATAATTTTTCCAGTGATTCTCTCAGATTGGATTTCTAGCTTGACATCCAAATTATTGTACTTAGATTTTCTATTGAATAATAATAATAAAACCCTCATTTGTTGCACTGGTTTTCCCACATTGGTTTTTTCCGGGAACAATTGTCCAAACACAATAGTGTTAAATTTTTTGTGCGCTATAATTTCTCAGTTTCTAGCATTTTTATTTTCTGTAGTATTTTTATGGTGAAGATTGCAGTAGTGATTTATTCATTGTTTGTCATAACAAATAAATTGCATAATTAAATTTTTACAATTAGGAGAATAATTTCCAATTACTGCAATATATGAAAATTTCACATGGTATCAGAGCCTAATTGATCAGCCGAGAAGCTTAGAAGCGAATAAAGGAATTTCAATGTTCAGACGAAGCAGTACATCGAAATTCCCAAAGAAACTGCGCAAAGCCCAAAACAAGGAATTCGAATTGTTGGGGTAAGAGTTCGATTTTTCAGTGCAAGATTGGCAAAAAAATCGATTGCCCAGGACGGTGATTCCAGCAGTCAAAGGGAGCAACAACAACTAAGATTTTCGTTGAGCAGATTTCTGGTTGGACGCAGAAGGTGTTACAATAGTTTAGAGTTGCAGAATCAGCATCGGGTGGAAAGAGGAATAGCACACTGTAAATTCTTCAGTATGACCTGTTGAAGGAAATGTAACTAGGTTCGGTCTTCATAAATGTACTTTTGATATTTGTGTTTATTCAAGAAAAGAAATATCAATGTTGCTTGGGAGCGGGAGCGGGAGCAGGGAGCGGGAGCGAAAACGAGAGCGGGAGCGACCATTTTCAGAAGCTCCCGGTTTGGGAGCAAATCCCGGAGCGATTTTGTAAAACTATATATATTTTTTATATTTTTTAATTTTTGATACATATATGTCAACAAAAACATGTAGAATGATGAATTAGACATAAAAAAACATAGATTGATCATTGAACCATATCACATCAATCATCTAGAAATTATAATCGTCATCAACCATGTCCACAAGTTAGTAAAATACATATTACAATTGCAACATATTGAGTCTCATGAATCATGATTCATCAAATTCAATCTTAAAGTTTCAACTTCAAGCTTTCAAAATTGAAAATTCAATAACATTTATCATCATTGATCACCAAAGTTGTACTTGTAAGCTAAGTTTAACCATTACAAGAAGTAATATCTAAGATTCTAAGATATTTCTAAATCCTAACTTCTAACTGTTAACATGATATGAAATGTTATAAATTTATAAAATGAAACATGAATAATGAAATGAAATGAAACAACTTTAGTCTTTCACGAAGCATCATATTCATAATTCACATCATTACCAATGAGTTATAATTGCCAAGGCCCAACTTCAAACTTCAAATTTTCATTGTCACAGTGATATATTGTTTACAAAAAATATCATTATGATATGAAAGAGTCAAGAGTCAAGAGTCAAGGACTCAAAACTCAACAGTTATGAAAACTAAAGTCTAATAGAAACTAAAAAAGACAAGTAAACTGTAAATCTACATGTGGCCCTTGCCACGAGAGCCTCCAGGAGTATAAGCAGGTCGTGGTGGTCTTCTAGGAGTCTCCCGCACAGACCGACGACCAGAACTAGAACCTCCACGTGAGGGTGTAGATGGAGGTGGCGACAGCAAAGGAACAAGACTCGAACCTCGAGCACTGCTACTGGATGGTGGAGGTCGAGGTGGAGGTGGCATGGCTGCTGCAGCTGCTTCATCTTCATCCCTTACAAGTTCCTCTTCCAGTTCTTCAATATGTACAATGCCATCCTCCAAATTGTCATCCTTTGGGTGATTGTCCCAAATTTTATATGTGGGATCCTCATAAGCCCGATCACAGTAATGACTCAACAACCTCAAGTTGTAGTGCACATAAACCAAGCTTTTTTCTCGGTTTTCATTGAATCTGTTTCTTTTCACATTATGTATGTAGTTGTAGCTGCTCCAACACCTCTCTGCAGAAGAAGTATTTACAACCTGTGAAAGAACTTTTTTTGCCAATTTTGGCAAATGTCCATGCCCGCCATATGTTTCCCACCATGTGAGAGTATCAAATCTATCTCTGTCGTCCATTGCATGGAAGTTACCATACAAACCAGTGCCACTGAAGTATCTGCCTATTTCAAAGCGCACAGCGGCACTTTCCTCCCTGTCAGGTACCAACTTTTCTAATGCTTCCAAATATCCTTTAGTTACCTCTGGATCTAAATGGGGTTTGGTCCTAACCCCACCCCCTGATGCAGGTTGGCCCAACCAAGATGTAGAGTAGTATTTTGGCGTAAGGATATACGCCAAGCAATGTAGTGGAAGATTAAGCCTATTCCACCGTTCACACACACAATCATGAATCAGTTTGTACAAGTTGGGATCTCTATTATGAACAATGTCTTTTATTTCCCCCAACAAAAAAAAGAAATACAGTCCTTTAATGGTAAGTTGAATTTTCTGCATCGCTTCATTCCGAATCTTGCCGAGCATCTTAGAGAAATCACAAACATGCTAAAAAAGGACAGCCAGCTAAAGTGGACCGAAGAGGCGGTAAAATCTTTCAATTTGGTAAAGTTGGTTCTATCTTCAGCCCCTACTCTAATCAGTCCGGATTACACACAAGATTTTATTTTATTTTCATTTTCTTCTGAGCACACATTGGCAGCTGTACTAATGCAAAAAAGAGATGGAGTTGAGAAGTCTATTGCTTTTTTCAGCCGTATTATAAGAGACGGAGCATTGAAGTATAACATCATCGAAAAACAAGCACTTGCGCTTGTGAAGGCCTTGAAGGATTTCCGTGTGTATATATTGAATTCCCACATTATCGCATATGTTCCTAACGCAGCAGTAAAGGATGTTTTAGTACAGGCAGAACCGGAAGGAAGGCGGGGTAAGTGGATTGCTGCATTATTAGAGTATGATGTGGAAATTAAACCCACTAAGCTGATCAAAGGTCAAGGTCTTGCCAAATTGATGGTTGAAACAAATCTCCACGTCCTAGATATCAATTTGATGGCTGCCATGTCCGATGAAGATGAGGAGAATTCAGCACAACAGGTATCTGACATCTTTATTTCTTCTCCTTGGTATGCTGATATTATATATGTACTTCAAAATTTGTCTTCACCTCCCGGGATGCCTCGAAATAAAAATAGGACATTGAAGTTGAAAGCAGCCAAGTTTTGCATCCTCAAATCTGCACTATATTGGAAAGACCCCGGTGGAATATTGCTGAATTGTTTGATCGAGGAGGAAGCCAAAACAGTTGTGGAAGATTTTCATAAAGGTGACTGCGGGGGCCATTTGTTTTGGAAGACTACAGCAAATAAGATCCTAAGGGCAGGTTTTTATTGGCCTTCATTGTTTTCAGATGTATATAAAGCTGTCAAGAATTGTCACGAGTGCCAAATTTTTCAAGGGAAACAGAAATTACATCCATTGCCTCTCAAACCAATTGAAGTCAGCGCACCATTTCAGCAGTGGGGTTTGGATTTTATCGGCGAGATTCATCTGGCATCATCAGGACAGCATAGATGGATATTGACAGCTACAGATTACTTCACAAAATGGATTGAAGCCATTCCCACCCGGCAGGCCACGGATGCGGTAATTATTTCTTTCCTTGAAAATAATATACTGTCACGTTTTGGCTGTCCGAGTAGGTTAATTACAGATAATGCAGCAGCATTCAAATCAAAGAGAATGGTTGACTTTTGCTGCAAATACAAGATCAGCTTGGGGCATTCTACCGCCTACCATCCGCAAGGAAATGGGTTGGCAGAATCTTCAAATAATCCTTGGTAAATATCATTAAAAAGTTGCTGGAAATCAATAAGAAGAGCTGGCATAAAAAGTTAGTGAATTCACTATGGGCTGATAGGATAAGTCAGAAAAAGTCAATTGGCATGTCTCCTTTTGAGTTGGTGTACGGGACAGACGCGGTATTTCCTACTTCGCTTGCTATTCCGGTGGTCAAATTGCTTCAAGAAGCTGGTAGTGAGGAAGATCCCATGCAGAGGCGGATTAATCAAATGATTCATTTACAGCAGACACGGGAGGAAGTTCTTCACAATACTCTCAAGTTGCAAGAGCGCATAAAGAAGATTTATGACAGGAAAGCAAAACCAGATGACTTCCAAATAGATGATGTGGTTTTGAGGTGGGATGCTCGGAATGAAGACAAAGGGAAGCACGGCAAATTTGACAATTTATGGAAGGGTCCCTACAAGATCGCAGCATATCGTGGCCAAAATGCTTTTCTTCTCAAGGAAATGAACGGAGATGATTATCCCGGAGGGTCGGTCAATGGTCGGCTGCTAAAGAGGTACCATGTCTGAGCGTTTTCTGTTCTTGTCACCATCATTGTACATACCGTTTTACTCTTATTTTATCGCATGTGTGTACTGATCTTTCATCCTCAGTCTGGGGCCCGCGTTGAAGGCTATAATTCTGAAGATGAAGATTGGTTGGTTTGAGGTTTGTCAAGGTGTTTTTATCAGTCCATTTTCTGTCCAAAATTGAGTTAGTTTGGGTCAAAGTTGTGTCCAATTTTCAGTCAAATCTGCAGTCACTAAAGCTGTCAGAGTTTGTGTCAAATGAGTAAATAATGACTCCATCGCCCAATGGTTGAAAGCACTGGTCTGCTCTCCCAGAGGTCTGAGGTTCTTGGCATCTCCAAGGAGCTACCATCCCCATTGGAGCCAATGTTAGAGTCGGTCTAGTAGCCCTCCACCAGAGATCAAAGCTCTTTGCATTTCATGATTAGGTGTCCCATCAGTGTCATCATGTTGCATTCCGTTAGGCATGCCATAACCCTGGTGGAGGGAGTTTGTGTTTTTTATTCCCCTCCTGTTTCGCACTGCTGTTTCAGGTTTGTTTAAGTAAATAAAATCTTCAAAGGGTCATTCATCTTGTTTTAAATTTCGAGGTCTTAGGTCTAGGGTTGAGTCAATTTTTGTCTTGAGAGGTCATAAAGGACCAGCAGGCCAGAGGGATGTCCTTCATAAAACATCATTTCAATAATTCTCACTATTGTACAGCTAAATTTTCACCTTGTTTTCAAAACTCTGTTTTTGAAAAACAAAGGTCATTATCTCGTTTTTGTAAAAATTGTCAAAATTTCAAATTCTCCAAATGTTGAAGCGCAGCCTTGGTCTCCTTTGCCAAAGCATCTTAGAAGCTATCCCTACAAAAATTTTCAGAAGAAATCATCATTTCAACCAATTTTTTTCAAAGAAAGGAAACCAGAAGTCAGAGCCAATTAATTCAAAAAAGTGTCAACACTCAAACATTATAAAGTGGGTTTTGGGCAAATAAAAATCTAAAGGGAGCCTATAAAAGCACATCACTCTTCATTAGCAACTCATTTGCCTCTCACAAGCTAAGTGAATCCTTGCAAAGGCGATTTCAAGAGTCATTGAGCAAATTGGGCAGTTTCAGAGGCGCGCTACGCATCAGGGACGGCGCACTACGCATCAGGGGCGCGCTACGCATCAGCGCGATTTTCTCAGTGTAATTTTGTTCAGGCGCTACGCATCAGAGGGGCGCTACGCGTTGGGTTTTTCGCCCAATAAACTGCCAGCAAGCTACCAAATCCTCTTTTCTCTCAAGCAAATTTCAGGTAGGCCTCTCCTCCATGGCTAGTTTTGGTTTTAGCCGGATTTGAAATAATATATATTTTTATTCGCAAACCCTTTCGGGTCTGGTCTTCATCGCATCGGCGCTTTCCCATCGTATTTCATTTAATAAACAAAATACGCGACAATACACACAAACTGTTATTGGGCGGATCTCAAAACGTATGGAATATCGTTTATAGTTCTATTGGGTTCGGCTATCGCGTCGCGCATATATATATGTATATAGCCGCTCCTTTGTGTAGCTCCGATGCGAATTTGCGATGCGACTCGTCGCAATCGCATGTCGCACGAGCCCCAGGTCGTTGGTAAGTGCTTCCACTATAATCTGTCGATGAGATATGGTGGTGCAACGTGGGCCGTCGATCTACGCGCTTGATAGACAGTCCTCGTTGACCCCGCCAATCGCTATCGCAACATTTATGCGACCGCCCCCGATAGCCTCCAATCGCCTCCGCCGATTTGCGATTTGCCAATCGGATCTAGACCGTTGATCGACCAGATCTGACGGCTCCTGTGCATTGCTCCTTTCTCCGCCGATAAGCCTGTTTCTGATCATTTCTTCGTGTTTTTGGCTGCCGATAGTGTTTCTCGCCTATTCTAAGGGTTTTTCCTCATGCGATATTTTTGCTCTTTTAAACAATTTCGAAGACTTAGAGGGTATTTGGATCCATTTTGGATCACGTCTTTCCACTGAAAAAGCTTTTGGACCACCAAAAGTTGGTTTTCAAGCATCGATCAAGTGAGGATACAGCTTCCTCACTTGTCCAATTTCCATCCATCGTGCACTGCCTGGTTTTGAACCTTTGAGTCCAATTCTTAAGTTCTCAACATCCCCTCTGCGTGTAGTTCTCACCTTTCTGTCCAGAACTATATCTTCCTACAACTCATTGAGATATTCAGGCAACAAATCATCAATAGAAGGCAACTGAATTTGCTCTTCGGGATCTTCAATTGATAAAGGTTCAAACAGTCTTAAATTTTCTGCATTAACCACTGAATAGATGTGCATGTACGCTGGCAAATCAAGGCGAAAAGCATTCTCACCAATTTTCTCAAGTATCTTGAAAGGCCCATACCTTATTGGCTTCAGCGTCTTACCTTCACCTTGCATTCTGTCTTTGCAGATGTACAGCCAAACTTGATCACCAACTTGGAAGCTATGCTCAATTCGATACTTATCATGCCTTGCTTTGTACTTGGCCTGGCTCTATTCCAGTCGTTCCTGCACTACCTAGTTAATTTTTTGGACCTATTCAATGAACTTGGTTGCTTTGTCCACATCACTGTGTCCATCAACTGCTATGTCTTTACTAAAGAGAAAATCCAAGGGAGACCTTGGTGTAAAACCAAAACAAGTCTCAAAAGGAGATCTTTGTGTAGAAGAATGTTTAGCACGGTTGTAAGCATGTTGCACATAACATAAATGTTCATCCCAAAGCTTGGGATGCTTACTGCAATAGCCCCTGAGCAACTGGATCACTATCCTGTTGACCACCTCTATTTGGCCATCTGTTTGTGGATGAAAGGTTGTGCTTTTATTCAGTCTGGTGTCCATCAACTCCCATAGACTTGACCAAAACTTTCCAGCAAATCGGGAATCTTGATCAGATACAATAGAAGTGGGTAACCCAAAATGAACTCAGACATGCTAAAAGAACAACTTTGTTGTTTGTTCAGCTGTAATCTACTTGTTACAAGTTATTAAAATACACATTTTGCTGAACCTGTCCACAATAACATATAAATAGTCATGACCTTTTCTAGATTTTGGCAATCCCCCAAAAAAGTCCATGGAAACACTTTCCCAAGGACGAGAAGGAATTGGAAGCGGAGTGTACAAGCCTAATTTTCTATTGTTGGGCTTGCTTTTAGCACACATGGTACACCCTTTAATATATCTAGACATTGTTTCATGCATTCTTGGCCAATAGCAGAATCTTTGCAATTGTGCCACTATTTTACTTACACCAAAATGACATGATATTAGAGAAGTATGTGCTTCTCGGATTATGTTAACTCTTTCAGTTTGAGGAATGCATAACTTTCCCAAATGATACAAGAGTTGGTCCTTAACATGATAATCCAATTCTTCTACTTGTTTGCCATAACTTAAAGTTGCATATACATTTTTAAAATCTACATCTTGAGCATATTGTTCAATGTAGCTTTCATGCAATACTGAATTATTCTTAAGTATAGTAGATGCATTTGTGATTGGTCTTGATAACATATCTGCAACTTTATTACGTATGCCTTTCTTATATCTGATGACAAGATGAAACTGCTATAGGAAACCCATCCACCTATAGTGTCTTGATTGCTGCAATTTAGTTTGTGAGTGCAAATACTTAAGTGGTTGATGATCAGTGTGTATAATTGTTTCTTTGCCCATTAAGTAATGTTTCCACTTTTTCACACTCTGTACTAATGCATACAATTCTTTATCATATGTGGGATAATTAACTACTGCAGAATTAAATGTCTCAAAATGATAACATATGGGTTCACCGTGTTGCATCAACACTTCTCCCATGGCATAGTCACTGGCATCTATTTCAACCTCAAATGGTATTTGAAGATCTGGCAATGCTAATACTGGTGCTGTACTAATCTTTTCTTTCAAGGTGTTGAAGGCTTTCTGCTGTTTGCCTCCCCACTAAAACACCTTGTTCAATCCTGTCAAAGCATGTAAGGGAGCTGCAATCAAGGAAAAATTAGTAATAAACTTTCTCCAATGTTGTGTTGCTCCTAAGAAGGTTCTAACTTCTGTAGCAGATTTGGATTTAGGCCAGTTCACAATGACTTCGACCTTAGAGGGATCTATCTTCAATTCACCACCCCCTACAATATGACCCAAATAATTTAAAGATGTTTTGCCAAATTCACATTTTGATAACTTAACATAGAGATTTTCTCTTTTCAAAACATCTAGAGTCTGCTTTACATGCTTCAAATGTTCTTCCCATGTTTTACTAAAAACAAGAATGTCATCTAAATATACAATTACAAAATCATCAATAAAAGGTCGGAGTACATCATTCATAACTCTCATGAAAGTGGCAGGAGCATTAGTTAAGCCAAAAGGCATAACTAGCCATTCATACAACCCTTGCTTTGTTTTGAGAGCAGCCTTCCCTACATCTTGTTCTGCTACTCTGACCTGATGGTAGCCACTACGCAGGTCCAACTTGGAAAAGTAAACAGCTTCTTTCAGCTAATCCAATAGATCATCAATGCGAGGAAGGGGATAATGATTCTTGATCATGTTATTTTATTCAATGCTCTGTAATCAATGCACATCCTCCACGAACAATCTTTCTTTCTCACCAACACGATTGGAGATCCGCATGGTGATGTGCTTGGTCTTATCTCGAGCAGCTCCTGTACCTGCTTCTTGACCTTTGCATTCTCTAAAGCAGATAACCTTTTATACCTGTGGTTGTGACTGTTGTTTCATCACCTGAGTCTAACCCCAAATATTTCTGAATAGCAGCAACAGTCTTCTTCTTCTTGCCATCGAACTTCTTGGGTTTCAGCTCCGGATGCAAAGACCAGCAATGTTCATCATCGTGTCCATCCTTCTTGCAGTGAGTGCATGAAGATTTGTTTTTCTGTACAGCGTTTTCCTTCCTCTCTTTCCATTTCTGCTTCCTCTTTTCCTTGTTCTTGCTTGCAGTGGGTTTTGATGATCCCCCAATCTTTGGGTTCACATTCTTGCCTCTAGCCTCTAGATGTGTAGCCTGAACGGATACCTCATCTATGCTAGTGGGGTTAAACATGAGAATGGTGTGCCTTAAGTAGCTATGCAGACCACCTATATACTTCAGCAAAGTTTCACGTGAGTCTAGAGAAATGCCTAGAATTAAAGCTCTTTTCCTAAATTCCTGGGTATAGCTTTGTACACTTTGCCCCTTTAATTGACGAAGAGTTTGCCAACTCATCATGGCTTGCTACATATAAGCTAGTGGATAGAATTGTTTTTTAATGGCAGAAACAAATTCACTCCAGGTAGAAAGAATTTTACCATGCTTCTTCAAATCAGCTTGTGTCCTGTCTTCCCACCACACAAGGGTAGTTCCTCCAAGGCGAAGACTGGCCAGCTGAATCTTTCTCCTTTCTGAATCGATGTTTTGCACCCTGCAATATACATCAATCTGTCTAATCCAGTTATCTAGCTTTTCTGCATTTAATTCTCCATCATATATTGGCAAATCAAATTTTACATCTAATTTAATCACAGAAGTCTTCTTCTTTTTATTTTCAGGGCTAGAAGGAGGTGTTGATGGAGGAGGTTCTTCCCCTTTCCCTTTGCCTTCTGAATGGGCAACTAGAAGAGGTTCCTCTACTCCTTTGCCTGTTTGAGATGCTGAAGGGCTTTCCCCTCGACCTTTCTTAAATTCTCGGTACATTTCTTCTACCATGGCTCTCATGGTCATGAAACTGTCCATGAACTGAGAGTCTGATTCCAAGGGAATTTCTTCTGTCATTTTCCTCCTAGGATAGACTCTACCAATTTCTGGGTTAGCCTCAACCATTTCTCCTTCTCCTAATTTGAGCTTTGACCTAGTTAGCATTCAACAATCTGGCACAAGCTTGTCTAACCTTCGCAACCTAAAGCTCTGGTACCACTTGATCTGAAAATGAGATCTTAGACAATTATTAAGGTATTACAGACTCATGTGCATGGATATGCCTATGTTACTTTGTGCAATGGATCAATAAGATTGCGAAATACATAGACAATGAAGCAGTTAGAGAAACATAATAGACAACACACATAAACACAGCAAGTTTAATATGGAGTTCACCCAACACTCCTGAGCTACATCTCCTGGTCCAGCGTTCAGTGGTGACCTCTCTATTATGTCTTCAAAAACAGAGTTTTACAACAGTGAGCTCAAATTGAGCCTCACACAACAGATACAAAACAATAAGGCTTTACTTGGATCCCCCAAGTCTCTTTTGAGTACACAGACTCTCCTCACTGACTCTCTGTCTCTGTTTGATCTCTGTCTCAACACTGCCTGCCCTGTCTTCTGTCTTCTATGGCTTTAAAGCCAATCTGCGCTGTCTGTTCATTTCCTCTTCTCGGGCTTTCTGGCTCCCAACCTCTATCCACTCGAATCCCCCTTCTGGGCGTTAAATAATCATTGCTAACGCTTTTAGGGGAGGTGGCCACCTGTTCTGCAACGGAAGAGTGCATCTGGCCTTTGAAATCCCTGAAATAGCCATTCTCTATTTACACAGAGAAATGCATTCAAACACGGGAAAATCCGCCAACACACAGTTTTTCGGACTTCAAATATTCATAGATGCACCCTATTCTCCTATCGGGTCCGCCTGAGATCGCTTATCGCATGTCGCAAACGTCCATTCCACGGTTTCCCTTTGTATTTATAAAATACATTAAAATATCGCAAAAATCCCGTAACAATGGCTTTAGCCAGATTTGAAATAATATATATTTTTATTCGCAAACCCTTTCGGGTCCAGTCTTCATCGCATCAGCGCTTTCCCATCGTATTTCATTTAATAAACGAAATACGCGACAATACACACAAACTGTTATTGGGCGGATCTCAAAACGTATGGAATATCGTTTATGGTTCTATCGGGTATATAGCCGCTCCTTTGTGTAGCTTTGATGCAAATTTGCGATGCGACTTGTCGCAATCGCATGTCACACGAGCCCCGGGTCATTGGTAAGTGCTTCCACTGTAATTTGTCGATGCGATATGGTGGTGCAACGTGGGTCGTCGATCTGTGCGCTTGATCGACGGTCCTCGTTGACCCCACCAATCGTTATCGCAACATTTATGCGACCGCCCCCGATAACCTCCAATCGCCTCCGGCAATTTGCGATTTGCCGATCGGACCTAGACCGTTGATCGGCCAGATCCGACGGCTCCTATGCACTGCTCCTTTCTCCACCGATAAGCCTGTTTCTGATCATTTCTTCGTGTTTTTGGCTACCGATAGTGTTTTCCGCCTGTTCTAAGGGTTTTTCCTCATGCGATATTTTTGCTCTTTTAAACGATTTCGAAGACTTAGAGAGTATTTGGATCCATTTTGGATTACATCTCAAGAGGGAAAACCCATTTGTAAGAGACCCTCACAAACTACCCATTTCTGCGACACAAATATAATCTAGCAGACCAAGTAATTTGTAATAAAATAACCTAACCAAATAGTTAGAATTATTCCCAAATCACTTTTACATAGACTCGATCTAGAACACTAGGACTCGCCTAAGATCCCAGTGACAAAATCCATTCCGGCTTTGGGGTAAGACTGAAGGAAAACTCTACCGACCATCTGAGAATGGATCGGTGAGACAAAAAACCTCTCGAAATGTAGATCGTCACCAGAAAAGTAGGTTTACCTAGGCAATTACATACACGACACGGATCTGCTGAGATTATTTACATTATTAATATGTAGAAAGGGTTTACATAACATCTTAGAAGTGAAGCTGATGATGATAGTTGTACGACACGAACACATCGATCAAGCACTATCCCTTTTGCAAAAAAAGGGGGTGTACTGCTATGGGTTGTTGACACGTAGTGGTCAACAGGGTCAAACCAACACCTTCAAGTAAAGATTATTTCTTTGACCCTTTCCCTACCTTGTCTTGGGTAATAATATCATTGGTTGCCATATCCTTTCCTCATACCCTAGACTGGGTCCACTCGATCTTGTGTGGTCCCGCTCCTTTGAAAAGATAATTCTTCAAGAACCATCCGGGATACCAATTTCAAATAGGATTTTAGGGATTGGGAAACTCCCTCACAAGTCATATCCCATAGACCTAACCCTCAAATCCTCCCTTCCTTTCCCTAGAATACATTGTACCTTGCTTAGAAAGCAAGCAAGCTCCATCCCTCAAGCTTTTCTGGGAATGGGATTATTTGGGTCACTCATATCCATTCATTGACTTATCCTTTATTGTTGACTCATAATATATTGGGTCTCCTCCCATTGGTGAAAGTTCGTAAATAGAAGGGAGCCTTAGCTGAGGTGATAGTGGGCTAAGTCTCCATTGGTTTCCCTTGGCCTAGAATTTGCCCTTCAAGGATCCCCTCTTAGATCCCCTGTTGGTTTGAGCAGTAACAGGGGACAAGAGCACAGACCTAACCCATTCTTTCTGCCAAAACCCCCATTAAACCAAGCCAAGAAGTGTTTGTGATAAGAAAACTACAATACTCAATTACCAAATGACAAGGCATACCTTTAGGTTCGAGAGGCCCACCTTCAAACATACAATCATGGCAGATGGGTGAGGGACAACATCGCTGGCTCAGGTGGCGGAGAAATGGCACAATGAGCTAATTGGTGGCTGCAAGGGGCTATTGGCTGTCGGTTGAGGAACATCTTGGAGAAAGAAAAAAATCTCCTAGGGATATCACCCACAAAATGGTGGGTAACAGGCCCTTTGAGGTCTTCAGGTACTGCACAAAAGTGAGCGCCAGTCATGGAAGAAAGGTCTAAAGGTCTGAAGATCTTTTGTTTCTACCTTAATTGATTGACATTTTGTTAAAGAAAGGTATATGGGGTTCATCATCTCTCCTTCGATGGTAAGTCACAACTTCAAGATTTTCCATCTACGAAAGAGAATGTGGAGTCGCCAGAGGAATGCATTATAGATGTCGTTAATGAATCAATTCCTCAATGATTCACTAGGGACCTAGACCTACTCCCTCCCTAGCAACAGTGCCAAAAATGTTACCGCTCAAACTAGCACGGGACCTAAAGGAGGATCCCTAAAAGGCAAATGCTAGACCAAGGGCAACAAATGGAGACTTAGCCCAGTGTCACCTCAGCTAAGGCTCCCTTCATTTTACAGAGTTTCACCGATGGGAGGAGACCCAGTATATTATGGAGTCACCGATAAAGGATAGATCAATGAATGGATGTGAAGTGACTCAAATGATCCTTCTCTAGAAGAGGTTGAAGGATAGAGCTTGCTTGCTTTCTAAGCAAGGTATAATGACTTCTAGGAGAGGAATGAGAGGATTTGAGGGTTAGGTTTAGGGGATATGATTCATGAAAGAGTTTCTCAATCCCTAAAATCCTTATTGAAATTGGTATCTCAGATGGTCCTTACGAAATTTTCTTTTGAACGAAACAGGACCACATGAGATCAAGTGGACCCAGTCTAGGGTAGGAGGAAAGAGTATGGCAACCAATGATATTCTTACCCTAGACAAGGTGGGGGAAAGGATCAAAGAATGAATTTTCACTTAAAGATGTTGAATTGATCGTTTCAGGCACTGCCCTTGGGGATGTTAGGGCAAAGTTTGATCTCAAAGCTAGGGTTTGGCTTTTCTCACAGCTCCATCATCGAAATGGCTGCAAATTTGGAGGAGGCCTTGATGAGACACCAACACAGGAGAGGCTAGGAGATTGAACTTTCTGGAGGGATATTTTGCCGAAAAAATGATGCCCTAGGAGCCCCAACTTGGCTAGACCTAGAAAAAGGTAAAAATGTATGATTTTACGTGACCACCTCTTGGTATATCAGTGCCTTAGTCTTGGGAGAATGGAGTCTATGATGAATATGAGTGAGGACCTTTGATTCCCAATCAAGGAGGCCTCAAGACTACTTCGCTAGCCCTTTAGGTCAAAGAGAAGCAATCTTGCAGCTTTTATACTTCGATGTGCAAAAGGTGATGGCTTATCAAGATAGATTCATTGATAGAATTACCCCTAGGAGATTTCATTCACATTACATGGCCCATACATTGAGAGGTGCTATATAGAGACAAAATTCCACAATTTAAGCAGTAAATGCATGCAGCAATTAGCCCTAAAAATAGCGAAAATCCCAGTACAATGTATATGACAAAGTAGAATAAGAATAGCATTAAAAACATGTAATAGAGTATATCCAACCATCAACAATTTGACAATAGAGAAGCTACAAGACAAGATAAACCAAATCCACACATCAAAATTCATCCATAAAGCTCCAATTCATGCTCCAAGAAAAAGTGTGAAATTCTCAAGAGAGATAAGAGATCCAATCCAAAGTGATGATGAGCAAATGAACTCATCTCACTTGTATTTATACACTAATGAGGAGTTCGAATTAGCCTCCTTGGCCTACATAAGCCCCAAAAATAAAATAATGTTCTAGTAATCTAACTTTTGGTGACAAGCCCACCAAACTAGCTCATAAATGAAAGAATAAGCCTCTCAAGAGGTCAAATAATAATGTATGCATGTCGTAGGGCCCTCTAAGAGGCCTAATGAGGTCCATGGGTGCCATAATGAAAAATAGGCCCCTCAAAAGTGATGGACTAGGGCTTGGCCCCTTGTTCTCCAAACAATAAACCTATGGTGCTCTCGATGGGTGAGGGGCACATCAATAACCGCAAGGGTCTCCAAAATGACTTGAAGATCCTTGTAGGTCATCTGTAGGGGCTCTGATGATGATGTGGGGGATGCCACATCGTCCTACAAGTCTTGGACCAACAGCCAATTGGGTGATACATCTGTGGGGCCGGCTGGGCAAGAATGAACCAGGTGCAACTTCCTCCTCCAATGGGAGTATCTAAAGCATCTCTGACCATCCTCGGGGATCCATGGAGTGTTATCTGCTGCTATGAAGGCCCATGGCTCTCAACACACACCCTACATATGCCAATGTAGCCCTCTGGAGGATTAAGACCCCGTATAGGGAGACCAAACCCAAGATGTAGACCATTTGCAATCCTGCATAAGATCCAACGCGTCCCCTAGCCTTCCAATACAACAAATCATTAGAGAAATCGAGTAAATGAGCTTACTAATCATGCACCACAAGTGGGAACTTCATAATGGTCTGCCCTTCCATAATGGGCTTCAAGATGTGCCAATGTCTCCTAAACTCCAAATGGGATTAACCAAATATCCTATTAAGTGGTTTCTACTTCTAAAGGGTATAATATATTCAAGGTGCATCCTTCAAAAGGTGGTGGCATGTGAAAAATAGGTGGATGAAGTAGGGGACGAGAAAGGAGCAGCCATGGGCCACATGCTAGGGTACAAGGGTAGCTAATAAAGGGAAGTCCACACTGTGAAAATTCTTGAATCTAACACATCAAAAACCCCTACTGCAATCAGTTTACAATCTCCTACTTGTTCTTTACATTAACAAGTTATTTAATTGCATAAACATCGAAGTTAACACTATTGCAACCTTCACAGATATACAAATCATGCACTAAAATAAACAGAAACAATAACACATGAGACACCGTTATTTTTGGACAATCGTCCCCAGAAAAACCAAATTCGGGAAAACCATTGCATCATATAGAGGGTTTGTATTATTAAGCAGATTCGTGAATACAACTAGGGTGCCAGAAATGGCTCACCCAACAGAGAATATCCTCAGCAGTAGTACTTCTATCCAGAGACAGATATTCTGGCAAATCAGCAACCGGATGATCAAACCCCACAGCGACTCCGATTGTTCCCTATGCTAGACAGTGAAAGCTGCTCCAAGCACTGCTCTGGAACTGCGTCACTCTTCCAGGAGTTGTGTCACCCTATCCCGGCTCAGATTCTGCTGATCTACTCCCAGTCTGCCCCACAGAATCTCCCCAGCGCTGCCTCTGAGGCCCAATGTTAGCCTCTACGGCTTATGCGCTACCTACGTCATCCTTTGCGTCCTCTGCGTCAGGTCTACAGCCTCTGCGTCTGCCCTTCTAGGGCCTGCGATGTCTCTCCCGGCACTTCACTGCCTCTCTGCTATGTATTCTTCAGCCTCAGATGGAAATCCCTTATTGAACTACCCCTCACTACAATTGATCACTAACTCGATTTCCTCAGTAAACCTCGCCCCAGAAAATTGAATTTTTTGATCACTTGTTGTATCTCCAACGAACCCTCAAGCCTCCTCTTATACTTTTCCTGTTGACGATTCAACGGTCGAGATTATGTCCCTAATCAACGGCTAAGGTTAGAACTGGCTTGATCCTCGTCACTTGCAACTTTCTCACCCATATTTTATTAATACACATTAATATTTTTATTTTCCTAAGTTTAGACTTAGGAACTCATTAAAAATATTAATTATTTGAATAACTCCTCATCTGGGTGGAATTTCTCCAAACGATTTCTGGGTCTTGGAGATCTCATGTGCCTTAGCCTCTCCACCAATTTTCAAGGCTAGAGCACATCCGATGCTACCCAAAATCAACACACACTTGGGTTTATAATGTATAGAAGGGAGCAATCGTGGTACATGAGGTACCCCGGCCTTGATTTTTCCACCCTTCTTTATATGTCTTTTACCTTTTTATGATTTTCAATTTTTCTTTGATTAAAGGCTCGGGGCTCAAGGGGTAAGAGCAATATGTATAAGATATAGCAGTAAATAACCCCTTTTAAGGTAGGGTGGTTCATTGTCCACCGGGGGATGGGACAATCATGGGTTCCTATATGATGAAGGAGGTTCACAGAACCTGTAGGAACCAAGGTGATGGCCATGATGATGGGGCTAGCTCATATATAGGCTTTTGCCCACATTCGAAATGTGTTCATCCCGAACATCTTTTCCATTTTGTGGTACATTTTCCTGTTGAATGTGGCCAAATATGATTTTATCTTTCTTTTTAGCTGAATCAACCTCTGGAACATCATTCCAAGCCTGATCCAATGTGTGGGCAAGGGGAAGGGGCGAGCTAACCCTATGTGGACCCAAGTGGGAGAAATGATGAATGGGGTAATAATGAGTGGAAAGAGGGTAATATAAGTGGATAAGGGAGCGGGACCACACAACCAAAATCAGGGTTTCCCATGAAATACCATCCCTAAAGCCAAATGGTCAGTAAAAGAGATCCCATGGGACTAGAATGCAAGGTTAATATCCAAAAGGGGTCTAGGGGACAAGGGCACAGACCTAACCCATTCTTTTCGCCGAATCCCCCCATTAATCCATGCCCAGAAGTGTCCATGATAAGCAAACTACAATACTCAATTACCAAATGACAAGGCATACCTTTAGGTTCGGGAGGCCCACCTTCAAACATACGATCATGGCAGATGGGCGAAGGACCACATGGTTGGCTCAGGTGGCAGAGAAATGGCACAATGAGCTAGTTGGTGGCTACAAGGGGCTGTTGGCTGCCGGCTGAGGACCATCTTGGAGAAAAAAATTCTCCTAGGGATATCACCCACAAAATGGTGGGTAACAGGTAGCTTGCTTCCATAGAAACATGATACCTCAAGATTTTTGAGCCAGACTTGGATGTTTTCCATATACAATACATGTGTTCGTACTTTGAGGCGTGATGTTTCTTTAGAAGTCTCAAATTCATCATTCCTTTATACAGTGACTATGGATTATCGGTTATAGATCCCTTGATTCTTGTCAATACTTGCACTGCTCTTTGGGGAGACTTGGCTCTCAAATGATCCAGATTTTCACGGTGCTTTAAAAACTTGCATACCATAGCGCCATATAAAGATTTATCAAAGGTCCAGTCTTGTCACAAATATACTTCGATCTTTATCAATTTAGATTCTTGTAGAGAGGTCTTGCTACCAATCTTCAGACTTTAGTTGTTGTAGTTATACCCCTGCCTTTCCCTTTGTAATTCCTTCAGACTATGAGTAATAGAGTGCTTCAGATTTGCATTCCCAGATTGGCAAGTTTTCAAGGAAAACATGTGTCATAGGTACCTCATATGAACTGCAGAAGAAGTGCCACAGAATCCAGCCTAAATTGTAGAGATATAATGTCATAGGTTTTGTCCTATTTAGTGCCTTCATTTTTGTTATTCCATATCTTGAAATGTGTGTCCAAATATTACTGCTCTTCAACCTTGCATTCATGGGACTTCAACATGGAGATAAATTGATCATGCTTTTGAACTTTTGAAAGGAGGGAGACATGGTTATTGAAGGGGACATAGAGAGTTGTTCTCTGCTTCATCAAGGATGTTTTTAAGAGTGTGATCTTTCAAACTTTCTTTCCTTACCTTAGCTCGGAGTTCAATCAATAAATAGATGTTGGACTGCTATAAATATATCAAACCTCCTTGACATACCTTGAATAGATGCTACAGAACTCGGGCCACTATCTCAATCTTGGATATGGACCACAAACTCGGATTTATGCAATAGAATCTCACCACAAAGCTCGGATATTTACCTCAAAATTCGGTCAAGACACCACATAGTTCGGATAGGAGTCACAAACCTTGATCAAGCCATCACAGAGATTCGGATACGTACTACAGACTTCGGTCATTGTCACAGAACCTCGTTTAAGTCACCAAAGGATTCAGACTTATGATTCAGACCTAGACCAAGCCATAAAACTTTGACTTGATGTCAGAGAACTTTGGATCAAGCTTTTGGGTCACTGCTACAGGTGTCACAAGATGAAGTAGATCTGAGAGAGAGAGAGAGAGAACTTTCTTGCTACTTCTTTGATCTTCCTTAGCTCTGATACCATGTTGAGAAACCAAGTGTAGTGGAATTAGGCTTGATTTCTCTTACTAGATAATTACTTGGGAATGTTAGATAGTTTCTTTTTATTTGTTATGCCTTCTTCATCAAGCAATTATACAAATGTTCAATCAACCAAGAAAACAAAGAGACAAGTGACACCAAAATTAGGCTCCAAGCTAAGGAAAAACCCCACAAGAGGGAAAACCCAACAATCCTTTGTTGATTTTTGGTAGTGTTGACCACTACGTGTCAATGGCCCATAGCAATACACCGCGCCTGATCGACGTGTCCGTGCCATTCAACTATCATCATCAGCCTGAACATCATGTTATATTGTAAACCATTTCTGCATGTGCAAATTGTAAATAATCTCAGCAGATCCGTGTCGTGTATGTCATTGCCTAGGTAAACCTATTTTTCTGGTGATGATCTACATTCCGGGAGGTTTTTTGTCTCACCGATCCATTCTTGGATGGTCGGCAAAGTTTTCCTTCAGCCTTACCCCAAAGCCGGAATGAATTTTGTCACTAGGATCTTAGGCGAGTCCTAGTTTTATAGATCGAGTCTATGTAAAAGTGATTTGGGAATAATCCTAACTATTTGGTTAGGTTATTTTATTACAAATTGCTTAGTCTGCTGGATTATATTTGTGTCGCAAAAATGGGTAGTCTGTGAGAGTCTATTTCAGATGGGTTTTCCCCCTTGAAATAGAAAAAATGTAAAAATCATGACGTAAAGTATCTTGAGGGTTGGAAAAATAATTTATCCCCTCATAAGTTAATTAATTAAATTTTTTGACCAAAATTAATTAAAATCCTAAGCCAGAAATTTAATTAATTCTAGGTCCTAGATAAATTTAAATTCTCTGAAGGAAAAATTCATCGGTCCTTGAAAATTAAATTTTAAGAGGTCGAGGGACTAAGGTAAATTGATTATTTTGCTAAATTTTAAGCCCTTGGTCCCTGGGGTTAAGTCAAAATCAAAATTTTGAGGAAATTAATTCAAAATTTTAATTTTTGAATTAATTAAAATACATTTAATTGAAAATTTTGAATTTCCTCAATAATTTAAAATTTCGATGGATGAGATTAAAAGAAATTTTGATCCTCATCAACGGTCGAGATTGCTTTGACGTGGATCACTCGAACTAGCCGTTGGAGGATTTATCTTTAAATAGGAGGTCATTTTGTCAGTCAGGATCATCCAATCTTTGGATCGTGTACTAAGCTCTCAAGCTCTCTTGTATACTTTTTTGAATTAATGCAAAAGTCTTTGGGGTTTCAACGTGTTGTAGTGTTCCTCTTCATGAATTTATGGTAACATTGTTTTAATTTCTGCTTAATATTATGTGAAAACTATCAATCAATAGCTCTCTTAGAATAATCTGAATACAGGTATCTTATTTAGTTTGTTGGATCTAGGGTAACATTTTTAATTTTGATTGAAGTAGCAGGTATCTCTATTTCTTCATAATTTTATTATTGTTCTATTTCTCTACTTGATTTGATGGTTGATCTAGTGTTTGCAGAAGATCTCTCAGGTTCTCATTGAGCGTTTGGGGATAGTCCTCGGTTGGACCAGCCAACTCTCAACACATATTTTTTGAAGAGCCTACTTCATATAAGCCTCAGGATTTATCTAACGATAATCTTTTTTCTGCAAGGTGTTTTTGGGCTAGTACCTCTCTAAAATTTCAAAATCTTTTAAATATTTTGTGGAAATTTTGATAGATCTGGCTATTAAGAGCCTTAGATTATCAGATCTGGAAGCGAAGTTGGACTCATACTCCTCAGATCTAATAGATCTGTAAATTATTTGTATAGATCTGTAAATTATTTGTATAGATCTGTTATTTACTTGTGTAAATCTGAAATTTTGTAACATAATTTTGAATTTTAACACTTGGGTTTTTTGGGATTTTCTCTATTTTTGTACATATTGGGTATTGGGTTTTTCTCTTTTCACTTGTGCAGGAATAGATCTGAGAAATTAACCAAGAAAATATTCAGATCTGAGATTTTTTCAAGCAGATTTGGGGGTTTTGAGACAGATCTAAGCCCTGGAGAGCAATATCTTATCCCAAATCTTTTTACAAGGCCAACCATTAAATATTTTGCAATAAATCTGAAGATCTGAAGCAAAAAAAAAAATTCCAGAACAAGGGTTTCAAGTTTTGGGGCTCCTAAGCCCAGATCTACCTTCTCCTAGCGCAACGCTAGTTTTATTGGGCCTAGTGCTAGCTCTCATTGGCCCTAGATTCCCTTGCTCCATTTCTGATTTGAATATTTGATTTTCTGAAGCTAATCATTGGTGGGTTTTTGCAAAAAATTTGGTAACAATTTGTGTTTTAGATATTGAAATTTTTTGGCAACTTGGGCAACTAATCTTCAAGGCCTAGGACCTAAGGGTTTGATCTCTAAACCATCTTTTTCCTCACTGTTTGCTACAGCAGTCATATACCTTTCTAATAGTGGTGAAAAACACATCTAAGTGGTTTGAAATTAACTAAAAAATTGTTAAATACATTAATAAGTCATTTATGTTTGATGTGTATCAAGAATTTGGCCTAGATCTACATTTTGGGTCACTGTTATCTCTGAATAATTCTGTTTCTGAAATCTGAAATATAACAGTGGAAAAATTTCATGTGGGTTAGCCTAAAATCAGTTCCTAAGTTGTCTAATACATTAAGGAATTAATTTCTTGAGTTGGGCATTCATCATTAGGCTTATTTCATATTTTAATCACTGGTTGTAATAAGTATATCAGATCTGATATAATTTCGGAAATCACATCACAACAGGCTGAAAATTTTTGATAATTCATGTGGGCAAGTTTGGAAAAATTTTAGTAAATTTTTGGCATAAAGATATCATTGATAACTTACTGTTTTCATTGTCATATTGATGCTGTCAAAGTTTTTCTTACTGCTGTCCTAAAAATTAATTTCTGAAAATTAAGTACTCTGTCATGGAATTGTGATAAAATGCATATCCTTTGTTTCATAAACTGAGTATTTTTTGAACATCTGTTGATATTAATTGCAAAGAAGTTTTTGTTCTCTTTGAGCTATAACTGTATCAGAAAGATTTGAAATAAGCTGGTGTTTTAATTATAGTATCTTCAAGAGTTTATTTTCTAAGTCTTCATCTAAAAAAAAGGCGAACATTTCATTTGGGTAATTGAGGGCTTTTGTGGCATAAGTTTTTTCTCATTCTCGAGTCTAACTTCATCTCATCTTTCGGTGCATTTGCATAAAAGTTAACTTTGCATAGATAAAATTTACTTCCAAGCATAAACTTGGTCAATAGACAGATAGATCCCCATCTGTCTTTTCTTGAAAAGTCTGTTTAAATAGTACTTAAAACAGTGACCTTGCAGTCGTCAGAGCCACAGTTCTCTGCAACGTTGGAGGACCGAGTATGTTAGAATTTCAAGAGAGGTATCGTTAATCACACCTTAGTGTGCTTCTCCTGAACTTCTCTCTGCCAATTACTACGAAATCAGGCTCAACACAGAAAGGATTGAAGGGTTCACATTTAATAGGCATTTAACTAAAATTAACCAAGATTCTTGCATCTCACATTAATTTTAGGATCTGCATTTCATATAAGATAAGTTATTCATCTACGCAGCGGTTGCTAATCGATTACTTGGTCTTAATTTCCCTAGCAAGATCGTTGACTCCATAAGGCACTGGTATCAATCGTTTAAAATCTAATCAAATCCTATAAGTCTTGCTAAATCTTAATCAAGTACTTGATCGCTTCATTGTGTCTCCCGAACTGGTTGGTTCCCAACTAGTTCTTCTTCATTCCATTTTTCCATAGGGTCTACCCCCCTTAGCCTACTATAGGAAGATAGCTTAAACGGAGAGATTGGGGATCACAGTGACAGCCCCTGATCTCAGCCGTTGTCGCGGTGCTCAGACATTTTGTGCAACAACAGGTAGCATTGGATGTGCTCTAACCTTGAAATTTGGAGGAGAGGCTAAGGCACATGAGATCTCCAAGGCCCAGAAATCGTTTTGATAAATTCCATCCGGATAAGGAGTTATTAAAATAATTAATATTTTTAATGGGTTCCTAAGTCTAAACTTAGGAAAATAAAAATATTAATGGGTGTTAATAAAGATAAGGATGAGAAGCTTCTAAGAGACGAGGATCAAGTCTGTTTTAATCTTAGCCGTTGATTAGGGACTTAATCTCGGTCGTTGATTCATCAACAGGAAAAGTATAAGAGAAGACTTGAGGGTCATTTGGAGACACACCGGCAGATACTCAGTATCTCAAGGAAATTCGATTCTCAAGGAAGAGGAGATCGATTTCAGAGGGAGTTGCAGGGTGGAGGAAGAGGAGGGCTTCAGCAGCAGGCAGTGATCGAGGAGGAGGTGATGCAGGGGCAGTGGAAGACAGCGCAGAAAGAGAGACGCAGTCCAGAGGAGAGATGCAGAGCCTACGCAGGCTGACGCAGAGGGACGCAGAGCCACTCAGAGCCACGTTGGGTCAATCAGAGTGACGCAGGGGTGACGCAGAAGTGTGAGCAGGGTCTCCAAAGTGTCAAATGGTCTCAGAGGGAAAGTCTCAAGTGTTTTCTTTCAGTTTATCTATAAAATCATTCCTTGTAAAAGCAATTGCTGTTGAAGATTAATAAAGCCCTCATCTGCTACACCGGTTTTCCTACATTGGGTTTTTTCGGGGACAATTGTCCAAAAATAACTATGTCGCTTTGATTGATTCTTGTGCATGTATTTTTTTCTCTCTGGGTAATTGTGTGATAACTGCAGTATAATTTATTTTAATATTTGCTGAAGGAATTTCGTAGATAACTTATTGAGAATAATAAGTAGGTGAAATAAATCAGTTGCGGCAGTGATAGAATTTCAGTTTAGAAATTTTCACATCCTTTTCATAGAATCAGATCAAAATGAAATATCCAAAACCAAGACCAAGACCAAAACTGCCACCAAAATGTCAAGTCCAACCCTCCTCCAAGTCACTTCCAAGAGTCTAAGTCAATGCAGGTCAAACCTAGCATTCAGGTCAACGTCATTCAAAGTAACCATAGGCGACTATGAACAATATTATCAAGGAGACAACCCCATCTTTGCAAGCCAATCAGATCATTTAATAAATTTAAACTCCTGCCTCAGAGTGTAAAAATATACAACACTGCCTGATTGTAGCAAGATCACTAAACTAAGGGAGGAATTAGACTTAAAACCTTATTAATGTGTTCGAGTCACCAACAAGTAGTCAATAGGACTAAATACGACAAAGACAACTTGGTATGTAAGCTACATCTAGTGAGAGGGTTCTTGATGCATCTCCCAAGAAGAAAAAGAACATCAAGATATAATTGTAAAAAATAAATAAATAAAAAACAAACAGAGAGAGGAAGAGGGTCATCATAATATATCATTAGATCAAAATATTATCTACTTTTTGAATCCTCAGCAGAGCCAACTATGTCCAACCTGGTTGATGTTCCATATAATTAGGATAAAATGAGATTAAGAGGGGTGACTACAAGAAAACATTTAGCCATCTATGACATTGGAGTCACCCAAGGCCTGGTGAAGAACGTTTATCATAATAGAATCAACTGTGGCAAGGAAAAAATCAGAGAGAATAGCAGTCTTGTAAGTCTGGCTAGGAGGTTACGTGTGATGAATTGCTGAAGGAAGATTTTGTAAAAAAAGATAAAATTATATGAAATCCCAGAAACTAGATCATATAACCATGCAGAGGAAAGTCTAAATCATAAAGAATACCTTTAATGGCTTCTTAAGATCCTCGGCCTGGAGCTGAATCTGCAAGCAGAAAATGTAAAAGAAAATGAGTTATGCCATCCAGTCATATTTCTGTAATTTACATATTGTTCAGTTTCCAACCTTGAAAAGAGCAATGAATCTGCAGTGCAACTATCAATATTACTATAAAGTCAACTTTAATCTATTGGCATGAAATAATGACGTGAGGTAAAGGTTACATAGTTTTCGAATCTATAAACTGTTAAAAAGGGTTCATTGTTGTAGTGAAAGCCCTATTATTTTAAAATAAATAAAGCAGAAAAGAACAGATTACTATATAATTATTGATTTAATGTCCATGATAAAATCATATTGTTACCCCTCATATTGGCATAAGTGGTAATTGTGTGATTCTCATCACATGATATATTTGCAGGGGTAAGTTGCAGGGTGATGATGGAAGAATCATCCATGATGTTGCTCGGGGATGGTTGAGCATAGTGATTCTAAGGTGGTTTTTCTTGGTACTCGGTTCTCTCTTTGTGGGTGCACTTGACGGATGGTTGTGGTATGCTCTTTGGTGCTATATATATATCATATTACTTGGCCCGTGTTGCGTTATGACTTTGGCCTATGGTGGTCTCATCTCTAATAGTCATGATGCACACCCTTATACTCAATGTTGGCACTGTTGAAATTTGGGGCAGCTATGGGATGAATTTCCTGTTGGAATTTCGAAGTCTGACACGTTAGAAACCCTTCATGCACTTTATTGATTTATTCCTACCTACTTGTTCTATTAATTAACAAGTTATTTACCATGTAAATGCTGGAAATAAATACAAGTACATGCTCAACACATTACAGATCATCAACTGAAGGAAATAGAAACAAGTACACAAGTGACACCGTTATTTTGGACTAATGTCCCCGAAAAAACCCAATGCGGGAAAACCGGTGCAGCTATCTAAGGGTTTGATCTATCAAGCAGTTTCATAATACAATCTGGGTGCCAAATCTGGCTCACCCAACAGAGAAAAATCTCGGCAGTAGCACCTCTATACTCAGAAGCAGATATTCAGGCTGAAACCCTGAATAAACACTCCGGCAACTCCACAGCTCCAATTTGCCCCACGAAACCCCAGCATCAGCCTCTAGGGACTGCGTCAGTCTCTCTCTGGCCCAACATTAGCCCAGAGTCACTCTGGCTTGGCCTACGTCAGCCTCTGGAGGCACTGCGTCAGTCCTCTAGCCCTCTGCGTCACCCACGTTGGCCCTCTGAGGCACTGCGTAGCTCCTGGCTGCCTCTGCGTGAGCCCTGGTTGGCTCTGTGTGAACCCTTGGCTGCTTCTGCGTCCCTCTCTCCGACTACTACGCTGATCCTCCCGGTGCTATCTCTGCCTCTCTGCTTCTGTATTCACTACCCCTCAACTACAACTCTGATCACTCTCTCAACTTTCTCAGCAAACCCAGCCCCAAAAAGTCAAAATCTTGATCTCTTGGTGTGTTCTCCAAGTGACCCTCAAGCCTCCTCTTATACTTTTCTTGTTGACAAATCAACAGCAAGATTAAGTCCCTAATCAACGGCTAAGATTAGATCTGGCTTGATCCATGCCTTTTGGACCATTCTAACACAGTTTTATATTAATTCACATTAATATTTTATTTTCCCTAACTTTAGACTTAGGGACTCTATTAAAAATATTAATTATTTTAATATCTCCCAAACTGCTTAGAATCTGCGCAAACCCTTTCTAGGTATTGGAGATCTTATGTGCCTTAGCCTCTCCACCAATTTTCGTGGCTTGAGCATATCCGATGCTACCCCAAATCAACATTTCCCTAGAGAAACCAAGCAACCCCAAGGAAAGCCCATCTTGCCCCATAGAGAATTGAGTTTTGATGAAAGGAAATTACTATTAATTATTGTTTGAAACTCTGATGTGAAATACTTTATTGGGCAAGTATCTATGTCGACTTCTATTAGCAAATTTGAATGAGTTCTTTTCCCTCCAAAGTTAACAAGTCGGACTCATAATGGTTTAAATCGCCCTACCCAAAGGTGGTGACCCTTCACTCAAAGGATCAACTATAAATAGGCGTCAATCTTCCTCCATTTGACACATTCAATTCAGACTTCTGAGGTATCTCTTCTCTGTGGCTCGCATATCTAACTGTGGCTCGCATACATATCTCTGTAGCTCACATTCTTTGTGGCTCGCACTTGATTCTCTGTGGCTCCCATCTTTGTGGCTTGCATTCTCTGTGGCTCGAATATCTGTGGCTTGCATCTTTGTCGCTGACACTTGATTCTCTGTGGCTCGCACTTGATTCTCTATGGCTCACATCTTTGTAGCTCGCATTCTCTGTGGGTCACATCTTTGTGGCTCGCATTCTCTGTGACTCGCATATCGATGGATGGCCATGATACTTGGCAGTATCATCTGCTATCTTGACAGTGTTGTATGGTTATGATTTCTGCTCCCTCAACGATGATCATGGCAGTGATAAGGGGCAAGATCTATTGCAGTGATTATCTGAGTTTATGACAGTAACATTTTGGACAAAGATACCTTTGGTTATGACATTAATATATGCTGGCAATGATACTTGTGATGACAGTATGGTTGTGATAATGATATATGACAAAGTAACCTTTGATATGACAGTAACCTTGTATCTCAGTGACCTTTGATATGGCAATAACCTTGACATGAGAATGACCTTTGATATGACATTAACCTTGACATGACAATGACCTTTGATATGGCAGTGACCTTGACATGACAGTAACCTTGTTCTATGATAGTGACCTAATGATGTATGACAGTAATAGTGATCTATATGATAGTCATACCTCTGTTTATGAGAGTGATAAATGGTAGTAGCATTATAACAATGATTATTGATAATAATGTATGACAATACTATATGACAAAGATGGATCGTTGAGCTGCTATTGGTTATACAACAGTGATGATTGACAAGCATTATGACAGTGATATATATATGGCAGTATTGTGACATTGATGAACTAAATTCATACATGGTAAACAATACAAATTGAGACGCAAAATTTGTCTATGAAGAAAAGAAGAGTAGGTTAGGTCCCATCCCATACATATATATTAAAAAATGAGACATGTCAAGATCATCAATCCTTGCATCATCATACATCTAATCACTAGTATATTACTACTAGACTCAGTTGAGTCTACCTTGATTCACAATTCTGACTCAGCTCAAGTCCCACAACAGTTGAGCCAACCCATGACTCAACCTAACTTACCCAATAATTCAGTAAACAAGTCTGACTTGCAAGTTTTGCACAAACTCACAAATCAAACACAAGTTTCTTTAGATCTGCCCAAGTCAGCCAAGTTAAGTTGCCTAGATTCGGTGAGTTTGAGTTGACTTGCCAATGAGAATACACATTTTGCAAATGCATAGATTGTTCATGCAATAAGGAGAAGAGAAGTAAACATTAAACAAGGTAATAAAGCAAAAATCAAGAAGTCCACTGCAAATGGACTCAGACAACTACAAGTAGACGCCAAGCAATATTAAAGAAAACTAAACTATAATTAATGTTTTGGAGTAAACAAAAGATCAACTAAAAGGAATAAAAGTGTGCCTATTTTGATATCATAATTTATGATTCAATAGCAATCACAACATCTTTTTGTCAGAAAACATATCTTATATGTTAAATTATAGTTACCTGTAATATAGTTTCCCTAATTAGATTTTCTCTTTTCACCCTAAGCACCAAGTAAGGGCAGGTTCTCTTGAGCAAAAGAGAACGTAGTAAGGCTTCTTGAAACTCATTGCGCATCTGAATATTTGATTCCCACTGCATAATTTTACTTTTGCTATTTGTATCATAAACAAATGGATAGTTGCAGAATGAGAAGGAAGAGCTGCAAAAAGAGACAAACAAAATTAAAGCATGTCAACATCAATAACACTAAATCAGCACACCCAAACAATTTCATCAAAACAATACAGTAGCAACTCCATATGTAAAACAAACAGAGTACAAGAGTCACGTTAGGAAACTATTCTGAACTTGAGAATTTGAAAATAGAATAGCTATAAAATTGAAATTTTACAAGAAGCTCGATGTTTTCCCTACCATCCAAATGGTTATGATTTTTAAATCTTACACCAACTTCATAAATTAGTTCTTGGTTCATGTTCTTTACAAAGCTCGAAAAGGATATGCAATAAACCAAATCCAAAGAATAAGATATTGCAAAGAACTGGATTTGTGTCAGTGTCTCAAAGTTATTTTGCAACAATTCAAGTCCATACATGTAGCATGGGTATGTTTATGGAGTAAGCTTATTTTGTAGCAAATGGACCCTCTTTCAGGTCACAAGTCCAACAAAAATCAACAAAAAATTCAGGCAAGAGCAAAGTTATACCATGATCCAAGTCCCATGTTTGGTGGAACAATGCCATTCAGGATTTTGCCCGATTCTGAATTAACCCAGATCATCAAAAATTCGATTAGACTTCCCAATCAATGGGAATTCTAACTTTATGAATTGCCAGATTCCAAAAACAGAAGAAAAGTTTGAAGCAAGATTAAACAGCTCTGTATGTGTATAAATGTGCTTGAGCATACATAAAAAGATGCAAGAAAGAAGCCATTTACTTTGAGAAAACCATTGTGCACTCAATGAAAAATTATAATGATATTAGATGCAATCAAAGTATCATATTATTGATGACCATCAAATAACATCTTACTACTTAGCAACATGTCATCAGTATAAATTCTTCCTCCCATCAGATCCATTGTATCTCCCCATATTTGTTTTACAATCATCACCTAATTGCAAATCACCCTTAATGATCCAACAAAATGGTTTTGGATCATTTTAGGCTTGTTCTTTCTTTATTTATGCTTGCATTGTTGGTTGTTCCCATATATATGTTGTATCATTATTGTACCTTAGTTGAAACCCTTGTTGATGTTTGTAACATAGGAAAGAACTTATTGTTGGAATTTCTAAGTCTGACATGTTAGAAACCCTTCATGCACTTTACTGATTTATTCCTACCTACTTGTTCTGTTAATTAACAAGTTATTTACCATGTAAACACTGGAAATAAATACAAATACATGTTGAATACATTATAGATCATCAATTGAACGAAATAGAAACAAGCACACAAGTGACACCATTATTTTTGGACTAATGTCCCCGGAAAAACCCAATGCGAGAAAACCGGTGCAGCTATCCGAGGGTTTGATTTATTAAGCAGTTTCGGAATACAATCTGGGTGCCAAATCTGGCTCACCCATAGAGAAAAAAATCTCGGCAGTAGCACCTCTCTACTCGGAAGCAGATATTCAGCTGAAACCCCGGATAAACACTCCGACAACTCCACAGCTCCAATCTGCTCCACGAAACCCCAGCGTCAACCTATAGGGACTACGTCAGCCTCTCTGGCCCAGCGTTAGCCCAACGTCACTCTGGCTTGGCCTGCGTCAGCCTCTGGAGGCACTACGTCAGTCCTCTGGCCCTCTACGTCACCCACGCTGGCCCTCTAAGGCACTGCGCAGCTCCTGGTTGCCTCTGCGTGAGCCTTGGGTGGCTCTGTGTGAACCCTTGGCTGCTTCTGCGTCCCTCTCTCCAGCTACTGCGTTGATCCTCCCGGTGCTATCTCTACCTCTCTGCTTCTGTATTCACTACCCCTCAGCTGCAACTCTAATCACTCTCTCAACTTTCTCAACAAACCCAGCGCCAGAAAGTCAAAATCTTGATCTCTTGGTGTGTTCTCCAAGTGACCCTCAAGCCTCCTCTTAGACTTTTCTTGTTAACAAATCAATGGTCGAGATTAATTCCCTAATCAACGGCTAAGATTAGATCTGGCTTGATCCATGCCTTTTGGACCATTCTAACACATTTTTATATTAATTCACATTAATCTTTTATTTTCCCTAAGTTTAGACTTAGGGACTCCATTAAAAATATTAATTATTTTAATATCTCCCAAACTGCTTAGAATCTGCCCAAACCCTTTCTGGGTATTGGAGATCTTATGTGCCTTAGTCTCTCCACCAATTTTCCTGGCTAAAGCACATCCGATGCTACCCAAATCAACACTCCCTCTTAGCGAGGACTGTGCTCTAACAATACTCCTCACTAAGCATCACCCTGAACATCCGGCACCGGTCCCTGTGCTGATGCTAGGCCTGCTGCCCATCATCTTTTGCACTGCTGCATCCTGTACTGCTACCCATGGCCTTGCCACTGCCACTGTTGCATCCATACTGCAACTCCCTCTGCATCCATGCTGCTGCCCATGGCCCTGCCACTGCCACTGTTGCATCTGCACTGCAACCGCTCTCATCATGTTGCATCGTGCTGCCCATAGCACTACCACTGCTAACTACTGCACTACAAGCCAGTTACTGAGAAGTAAGTAATTGATCTCCCAACTCTGACATCTCCGTCAGGCTAGAAACACTCATGATGCTGAAGCTCCCTCTATCACTGACAAGTGCTCCCTCTCTGACCTCTACGCTGCTGCAACAACTCTGTGCATCTCGCACCGTTGCACACCTCTCTGTGCCATCCTGCACTGGTGCAACACTCCCGTGCCTCTCGCATTGTTGCAACCTGCTAGCCTCGCGTTGTCCTAGGAATCCTGCATTGTAGCTCCCTCTGTCGCTCCATCCACATCCGTCTCTACTGACATCGCCAGTACTGCTACTCCTCTTCGGGGCTCCCGTAGCAAGGTCTAATCCAAGAGGTTGGGTACCTCAAGGATCCTGCCCCTCATCGCCTGTAGTCCGCCTGACTATAGCTCGATGTCTCCCCACTTCTTCTGAAGTGGCACATGAGCACTCATGGCACAATCATCGTCTATCTCCACTTCCTTCTCTGCCCTTGCTGGCGCTGCCTTGGTCTCGGAGGCCTCTCCTTACTCTTCTTCCTTGGACACTGGGTCGCATAATGACCCAGCTCCCCACAGTGGAAGCATTTGACCTTGGAGAGGTCCTTCTTCTTTCGTTTCTCCTGCTTTCCCTCAGATGCTAGGGCAACATCCTCCTCCTCCTCCTTTTTGATTCTGATCCCCTTGCCGCTGCTTCCCACCTTGCTCAGCCTTCTGATCTCTTCTTGGCGAAGAGCAACCCACATTTCCTCCCAATCTGGAAGGGTCACCTTGCCCAGTATTCTCCGGACAAAACACCTCCCAGTCTTTTGAGACTGCGTTCAGGGCTATTCTCACCATCAATTCTAGATCGGTGTTGCCCCTATGGAAGTCAGTTGATCCCAGATCTCCTTCAATCGATCGAGGAATGGGTCGATCTGTTCTCCCTTCTTCATCTGGTATGATCGTAGCTGATTTTCTAGTAGCATCTTCCTCTGCACGGAAGTATGCTGATACAACTTGGTCAGGGCCTCCCACATCTCCTGTGTCGTGTTCTTCTCGGCAATATGTGGTACTATATGATCCTTGACCCCGTCAAGGATGATACTCTTAGCCCTCGCCATTGCATCCTCGTACCTGTCGTTATCAGCCAGATCAACTGGGATAGCTATCGTCCTCAAGGCAAAGTGCTTGACACGATTCCTGTCTAGTACGGATAAGATTCTGGCCTTCCAGACTACGAAGTTTGAGGCTCCGTCCAGTCTGTCCTAGTCTCTTACTCTGTGTAGTGCCATTTCGTTGCTCCTCTACTTCCCTCCTAGAAGTTCTTGGTGTGACTCCCTCTGAGCCTCGATTTCCCTCCTGGAAATCCTTCTACCAATGTCGAGATGCCCCTCTCCAATCGTCTGTGCAACTGCAACACTGATCCAGATTCCTTGGCTAGAAATCTGCCTCGGCAACAACTCCCTCTACCTTGGCCTTGCCCTGTTAGGTATTGTTCTAACTACAATACCCCACCAGCTCCACTTTGCAACTTACCCACAACCTCCTAAACCCCAACAAACTGAAGGTTAGAGCTCCCAGGCTCTACGCAATCCCGGAACCGGCAAATCAGCCTCTTCAGCCAACTGCGGCAACCCTCCTAGCCTCTGCGTGAGCCTGCCTTTGCCTCCCTTAGCCTCTGCGCTGCCTCTTCCTGGCTCAATCTTGATGACGCAGGGACTGCGTCACCCTTTCCTTGCTGCTACTCTGTTAGGAACAGCTTTTGTCACTCGAGACAGTTGTTTTATGTTGCTGCTGCTCTGTTCAGTTGATGTCCTCAGTTCTCCTGTGATCTGCAATCACGCTCTAATACCATGTTGGAATTTTTAAGTCTAACACATTAGAAACCCTTCATGCACTTTACTGATTTATTCCTACCTACTTGTTCTGTTAATTAACAAGTTATTTACCATGTAAATACTGGAAATAAATACAAGTACATGCTCAACACATTACAGATCATCAACTGAACGAAATAGAAACAAGCACACAAGTGACACCGTTATTTTTGGACTAATGTCCCTGGAAAAACCCAATGCGGGAAAACCGGTGCAGCTATCTGAGGGTTTGATTTATTAAGTAGTTTCATAATAAAATATGGGTGCCAAATTTGGCTCACCAAAGAGAAAAATCTCAAGAGAAAAATCTCGGCAGTAGCACCTCTCTACTCGGAAGCAGATATTCAGGCTAAAACCCCGGATAAACACTCTAGAAACTCAATCTGCCCCATGAAACCCCAGCGTCAGCCTTTAGGGGCTGCATCAGCCTCTCTCTAGCCCAGTGTTAGCCCAGCGTCACTCTAGCTTGGCCTACGTCAGTCCTCTAGCCCTCTGTGTCACCCATGCTGGCCCTCTGAGGCACTGCACAGCTCCTGGTTGCCTCTGCGTGAGCCCTAGCTGGCTCTACGTGAACCCTTGGCTGCTTCTACGTCCCTCTCTCCAGCTACTGCGTTGATCCTCCCGGTGCTATCTCTGCCTCTCTGCTTCTGTATTCACTGCCCCTCAGTTGCAACTCCGATCACTCTCTCAACTTTCTCAGCAAACCCAGCCCCAAAAAGTCAAAATCTTGATCTCTTGGTGTGTTCTCCAAGTGACCTCAAGCCTCCTCTTATACTTTTCTCGTTGACAAATCAATGGCCGAGATTAAGTCCCTAATCAATGGCTAAGATTAGATCTGGCTTGATCCATGCCTTTTGGACCATTCTAACACATTTTTATATTAATTCACATTAATATTTTATTTTCCCTAAGTTTAGACTTAGGGACTCCATTAAAAATATTAATTATTTTAATATCTCCCAAACTGTTTAGAATCTGCCCAAACCCTTTCTGGGTATTGGAGATGTTATGTGCCTTAGCCTCTCCACCTTTTTCGTGGCTAGAGCACATTCGATGCTACCCCAAATCAACACTAATGCACAGCCTGAGTGTCAAGGCATGTGGAAGTCCACTAATTACCTCTTAACCTCAGTAATTACTTTATTTATTAAGATAATTGTATTTATGAGAAAAGTGAGTTTAATTTAATGAAATGCAATGTTTATTTGCATTAGTGAATTAGATAATCACAACCTTTGATCTCAAGTGAAATTGATATTTAATATTGTTAGACACCTAATCCTCAAGGATTGAGTGAGAAATTTGTAAATTACTAAATATGTAAATTAGGAAAACTGAAGGGTTAGAATAGGACGAGACCTTAGAATATGAATCCCAAATGTCATACCTCCTCTTGTTATATAATCATGTTTACATTAATAAAAACACACATTCAAGAGTCATTCCTTGGCCTGACATGGTATCGGAGCCACAGGTACCAAATTTAGGCACTTTTGCCATCTCTACCCCTCTTTGATGTGTTGGTTCGATCAGCCAGCTTTTCCTTGCTCATCAGAACTTGTCCTGAGCGTGTTTGAGCGTTTTGTTGGAAGAAAAATTGTTATTGATGTCAAAGGAGACATGAACTCAAGGAAATGATGACATAGGCTCATAGAGTGTTGAAAAGTGTAACTCCTTTGACCCAACACATATCAAAACATTGTTGTTTGTGACTCCTGCACTGCTGCAATTTTTGGGACTGGTTAGGGCACACAACACAGTCCCTAACAGTCCTCAAATCTGGCCCAGAATTTTCCCTTATGAAGTGTGGTTGCCCTTCAATGGGAGGTTGCCCCTCCACGTTGCTCTTTTAGGGCAGATTCAAGCCCTTAAACACAGACTTATCCTCCTAAAAAACAGCGACATCCTACAGGTGTATAGACAGACTTGTGGCAGCCTCTTATGAGGACTGTCCACCCACCAAACAGCCTCCAAACTAACTCGTTGTCCCTGCCTTGGCTGTGGCCTACAAGAACAGGGCTTCGGCCCTCCCACCAATAGTTTTGTCCTCAAAAACGGACCCCTGAACAGACCTTAACCCACGTTGTTTCAGATCCTCTTTTGCTGCGGCTAGGGCACATAATTCTTCTCTCCAACGAGTTCTCTTTCTAAGGTACGTGTTGCACAAGATTGGATGCGTCCTAGATCTAGGTGCATAGAGCTACTAGGGCATCATCTAGGACTGCGTTTAGACTTCATGCTAGGTCCCTTCCTCCTACGTCTAGGGCTTCCTCCTCTTAGACTTCTCTTCCACTAAAAACCCAAAACAAGTGGAGAGAAAATCAAGAGTGAAGTGTGTGATCA